>VZRR01006422.1:0-28041 GCA_013398015.1 Oreocharis arfaki | reverse complement strand
ATCCAGCTTCTGACTGTGGCTCTCTCTGTTCCAGCCCTTCAGGACATGAGAGATGACATCAGCCCTGCCATCTCAAACCTGGCACTGCAAACTCTGTACATCTACCTAGCTGTACAGAGGATTCCCTTCTCCCGATACCAGAAAATGCAAGATCGACTCCGCCGGCTCTGCCATGGTGGCTGGTTGTCCTGCTGGAGCCCTGCGGAGAACTGATCCGGGAGGCCGCATCTGCTGGGGCCACCTGAGCTTGTGGGGAACACCTCTCCTCTGCAAGCACCTCCTTTCACCCCAGTGTAGGAATATTAAATTGCTGTTGCCATACACAGAGGTCTGGGAGCTTTCTTTCGGTGCCCAGTGTCCACAGGTCAATGGGGAAGAGGGGAAAAGGGGGGCTTGCGCTCAGCAAGTTGCCCAAGCGTTTGGTGTGGAAGGGAAAATGGCCAGAAGCTCCTTGGCCTTCGGTGCTTCTGCTGAAGCCTTACGGCTGCCGACGGAGCGGGTGGGCAGGGGCCAGAGCTGCGGGGATCCCCGAGAGACTGGTGCCTGGAGAGGGCCGCAAGCCCTGTCCCAGCCAGGAAGCACCATCTGGGCCCTGCCTGTGCGTTGCTGGCTGGATTGCTGTGGGCTCCAAGGTGCCTCTTGATCCAGCTCCCGTGGAGCTCCTTTGGTGCTGCACCGCTGCTGGGCAGGCCTGGGGGAGGCCTGGAGGGGAAGGGGCGGTGGGAGGCCATGAAGGGATGAGGTGCTGCGAAGGCCTGACAGGATAAGGCAGCTGGAAGGCATGAGGGGGATGTGTGAGGGAGGGGGTGGNGCTGGAAGGCATGAGGGGGATGTGTGAGGGAGTGGGTGGCAGGAGGCTATGACGAGACAGGAGGACTTGAGTAGATGGGTTGGTGGGAAGCCCGGAGAAATGGGGTGGCAGAGGCCATAAGCAGCCTCCAGGCAGCTGCCTTCTTCCTGCCACCCGGCTGCTCTGGCGCTTCCCCGACGTGTCTCCCATGCCTGCGGCAGAAGCCCTCAAGGCTGGGCCTCATTAGGATGGTGGGGACACCTGAGGTGCCCAGGCTGGGCTGGCTGGGGACAAGGAGAGCAAGCAGGCCCTGCTGGGGCATGGCCACTGGGTGCTGCTGGTGAGGGGCAGTGGGCAGAGGCAGGGCTGGTGGCCAGCCCGGGTCCCCCACGGCTGCCCAGGCCACGGTGCTGTGGGGCCGAGACCCCTCAACACAGAGCTCTGGGCCCACAGAGCTGCTGCCACCATGGGAAGGGTGATGTCTCCTCGAGCAGGGCTGCCGAGTTGCTGCTGCCAAAGCGGCTCTGGACACCAGAGAAAAAGCACCAGAGTGTGCACAGGAACAGCGGCACCAAGAACACCTGTACCTCCTCAGCAAGGCATCCACAGCAGCCAGGATGCCAAAAGAGGCGATACCATGGGCATGATTTTATGTGGTTTGGCAAAAGGCGCCAGGGAAAGTGGCCACAATGGCTTTCTCTTGACTTCCCAGCCTCACAGCAATGCTTGGCAGCTTCAGCTGCAGCCTGTGCCCCTGACTGACTTCAATGGCCGTGCTTGAGGGCAGACTCGCCTTCCACAGTCAGGCGACCCAAGGCAGCGGCATTGGTGCCATGGTTAGAGACTCTAGTGGGACATGAGGCCTGGGCCGCAGCTGCTGACCCTCTCCTCTATGCAGGCACCTTAAAAAAAAACATGCATGAGCTTCTAAACTCTAGATGCAGAACTTCCTCAGAACAAAGGAAGAAGCAGCAGAAGAAAATGCTGAAGAAAAGCAGAGACTCGTGGCTGAGCTTCAGGGCTGGAGTAAGCACTTTGGTGTGTGCTGAACAGATGGCCCAGGTCACAAGCTCACGCTCTGCTGGTAGAGGATTCTGCTCTGGTCTTGCTGGAGGCTGTTCCCTACCACCGGATGGCCCTCCGTTGTTCCTGGATCAAGTCTTCTGGAGCCATGGGAATAAGTGTGTTCTGTGTCCATCAAGCAGAACAGAAAGTGGCAGGATATTTCTGCTTCCAGTGCTTGTCTTGGCTGCTCGGCTTCACGCTGCTGGCACCATAATCAGAGACGCAGATCAGGTTCTCTCGTCAGAGAGTTATCCCTGTCCTCTGCACCTCCCCAGGTACCTCCCTTGTTCACCAGGGAAAATCGCTGCTCGTGATTCCCTTGCCCAGCAGGCACCCAGTTCTGTTTGGGCATGCGCTGCTGGCCACAGCCAGACAGGCAGCAACTGGAGCACTGGGCATCAGGGACTGGGCTGGTGTTTTTTACAGAAAGCGAGAAAAACAGTCAGAAGAACACAAGGCAACTTGACAGTATCTCTGTAAGAATCTAATTGTCCTGTGAAAGTCAACAGCGGACGGCGGTTTTGTGCTGCAGATAATCACTCCCAAGCAAAAAGCATTCCAGGAAGGAGCAACAGCTTCTGCCTTCTGACAGATAGCGAGTGTTGCCACCAATTGCTCCAGGTGCTCCTGCCAACAGTCCCTATAGAAAGGAGCACAGACCCCAATGCACGTTGGCTTTGGCTGCCCTGCAGAGAAGCTCCCCGGGGGCACCGGTCTCTGGGGCAGGAGACGGGCACCAGCGCTGCCAGGGCTTGGGGGGGTGCCAGGTCTGCTTTGGCAGGGACTCTGCCACACCCGCTGATTTCAGCGCTCCCCGGGCCCCAGGGGTCAGAGCAGCATTCGTGCCCTGGGCCACACATCCCATGTCTGTGTCACACCTGTGTTTATGATGGCCACCCACCGGCACTTGTCCCAAAGAGGCTGTGCCATCTTCTGTGGAAGGCCCCGTGCCCTTCCTGCTGCAGCTGTGTTGGCAGCTGTGAGGGCTCCTTCTGCTGCCCTGAACAGGCAGAGCAGAGGAGCATCTGCTCACTGTTTGAGCCGTTCCTAAAGTTCCTGTTGGGCTGCCTTAGACACTCAGGGGAACATCTTCCTTGCAAGCGGGGGCACTTTGGGTCAGGTGGGCGGTCCCCAGGGCACGTGGAGGTGTGTCCAAGGGCTCTTTGTGACACAGTGCACCAGAGACTGAGTGTCCAAGGACCCTTTGTGACACGCGGTGATACAGGTGCTGGCGGTGACACGGCCACGCCACAGTGCTCGGCGCACGCGACGGGATAGGACGGGACAGAGCGGTGCTGTGAGGAGACCCCACAGCCAACTTGCTGAGCTGGAGCTTTTCCGAGGAGTTACCTGTGCAGGTGCCCTTGAGGCCAGACTGTGGGACTTGGTGACCCATAGCCTTCCCAAGGCTTCTTTTTCGCAGGTGCCCTCAAGTGCAGTCTGCAGGACTTGCTGACCCAGAGCCTTTACAAAATGTTTCCTGTCACAGTGTCAGGAGCCCTCAAGGACAGACTGCAGGACTTCCTGTCCTGTAGCCTTCCCAAGGCTTCTCTGTTGTAGGTCCCTTCAAGGCATGGCTGCAGCACTTGCTGACCCGAAGCTTTTCTAAGGCATCTCTCCAGCAAGTAGCCGTAAATCTAGACATTGACATGGAACAGAGACCCCCCAGCGTACCCAAGAAGGTGGAAAAAGGCCCTGGTGGAGCCCTACCACAGCAATGTAATGAGATGGAGCAGTTCCAACTGCTGCAGAAGGGTGAGTGGCAGAGCTGGGCCACAGGGCTGGTGCCTGTGGCCAGCTCGGCCCCACCCTGCCCCATCCCATCCCATCCCTTGGGGACATGCCCATGGACAGGACAGAAGAGGGGCCGGGGCAGACCCCCCCGCAGCAGCTGTGCTCCATCCCCTGGGCGTCCCGGGGCTGTCCCTGCCTGGGCAGCGCAGGGCTGGGCTGTGTTCTCCAGCCTCTCCCGCGGCCCCTCAGCTCTGGCTGCGCTCGCTCTTTGCCAGATGCAGCCGTGGACCGGACACAAGAGCACGGCCTCGCCCCTAGGTGCCGGCGCTTTATAGGCCAGGTACTGAGAGCCATCCCCACCTTCTCAGCCAAGCATCACTGTTGGAACACTCAATGGATCATCTCTCTCTTCCCCATTGTTCCTTCTTTTGCAGATGTTTACGAACCTTACAGGCACTTGGTGTCGACAGATGATCACCATGCTGACCAAGGGTGCAGCAGAGCCTGACCCCACGTCCACTCAGAGCCTAACTTCTGCTCCCAGCCTGGATCTTTTTGGGGAGAGAGTTGTCTCCAGTCCAAGTCAAGTAAGCAGCCTGTGGCCAGGGCTGGGTCCCCCCAGGAATTGTGTAGCGCCTCAAACCAGTTCCACTGGGCCTCCTCAGCCTTTGAGGCCAACCCAGTGTGGTGGGAAGGGAAGCACTTCTCAGGGGAAGCTGGGGAAGCTGCTGCTGTGGCAGCTCTCCAAGTCTCCCTGTGCCTTCTTCAGGTACCAGGCTTTGTTAGGAACATCCACCAGAGGCTTGTGTCCAAAGTGCCTCCAGATGACAGGCTGTTCATGGACATCCTGAGGCTGACTGACGCACACCCCACTGATGTCGCAGTGACCCTCCTGCGCTGTGCCCCATCATGTGACAAGTACGGGGCCCCACCTGCCTTGAGGGTTCAGGTCTAACCAGCCTTTAGGGCCCGTCACCCTGTACTGCCAGTCCAGTGGGGTCTGCTAGAGAGGCAGAGAGTTACAGGAGCCACCGGACCCCCGGTTTCCCAGCCCTGGCATGTCAGCCCCTAAACCTGCTGCCATGCTCCCTCTCTACCCCTCAGGGCACTATGGCTCTGTCACCTGGGCCCCTGTGGCTGCCCAGGCCATGGTGCTCTGGCTGGGACCCCCCTGACACACATCTCTGGTCCAGCAGAGGTGCTGCAATCATGTGGAAGACCATAGCCTCATCAGGAGCAACACTGGATAAGGTGCTGCCAACACTGCTCTGTGTGATGCAGGACTGGCCACTTCACAGGATGTACACCTCTGATGGGGACAATAAGGATGTCTTTGCACTGGCTGTGAGTTTCTGGAACTGGCCTTTGCTTGCACCCAGGTTGCCTTTCCATCCTCCCCCCCACTACAATGCATCTCCCTGCCTCAGGCGCTGGGCTGAAATTGGGGTTAGGGGCAGGTTCAGGGGCACCAGGCCAGGTGTTCTGCCTGCATCTCCCCTGGACTCTCCCTCGCATGCTCAGGCCCTGCCACTTGGCACTGAGGACTGTCTCTGGGTGGTTTGTCCTTTGCAGGGAACCAGGGTGGTTTCGGAGATTCTCCGCCTGCCCTGGTGCCCAGAGCCATTTATGGAATATTCCCCCCATCTCCTCGTGGCTCTGCTCTTCCAAGTTTACATCAGCACAGAGCAGATGCCAGAGGAGATCAGCACTTTCTGGAAGAGATGTCAGAAGGAACATGGCCTTCCTACCAGCATCAATAGGTGCTCCATCCCAGTCCTCCTGTCACTCCCATGTCCCCAGGGCTGCAGCCTAGGCTCCCAGTTTGACCTGGGCTTTGCTCTGCACACAGGTTTGTAGTGCAGACCCTGAAGGCCCTGCTCTGCCGACTGCAGTGTCTGGATTTACTGGTGGCAATGGAGCGCAAGCGTGGCTGGGACACGCTGCTCTGTGCTGACACCCACCACTATGCCGTGGGTCTGCTGGCCAGGTGAGACCCCCTTCTCCCCACTGCCCCTCTCCTTTGTGCCCAGACACCCCACACAGTGCCCGTGGTCATGGACGAGAGGGCCTTGTCACCTTGGGACGGACGAGCAGACGGGAAAAGGCCAGGAGAGGAGGGTGCCCAGGAACAGCCGCCTCCCAAAGTGCTTATGTCCCCTCACAGGGTGGTGGGAAAAGACCAGACCTCTGTGAGTCAGTCCTGGGAGAGGTTTGCCCACCCACCTCAGGGTCAATGGTGCCTCTTTCTCCCCGCTAGGGAGATGCACTGTGTCTCCATACCCTTGTGTTCCTGCATTGCACTCCGCCTGCTCAGGCTGCTCAGCAGGGAGGAGCCACGCTGGGATCTTGCTGCCATGGCATTCCTTGTGGAGGTGAGCCTGAAGGCCAGCGCTGCCTCGCTGAGCCGCCTCCCAGCTTTCTGCCCACGGTGCCCACGCCCTGTGCTGCTGCCTGGGCCCGGCCCTGCGTGCTTCCGGGCTCCTGCCGGCCAGGTCCTCTGTCACTGCCCTGTGCCTTTCAGGTCCTCGAGTGCCTGGACTTGAGTGAATGGGGTGACAGTGTCCTGGAGATCATGACGAGGTACCTGCAGAGCGAGTCCACGGAGATGCGTCGCCTGGCACTCAGAGGCCTCGTGGTGCTCAGCAAGGACCCCTTGATGGTGAGAAAGAGGCAGCAGCTGAAGCCGTGCTGGCAGCGTGGGGCTGGGGAACCCAATCACTTGGAGCTGGCTGGGCTTTGGGAGCTGTGGCAGCTGCTCCCAGCTCTTCTGCGTTGCTGTACAGCTGCCTGAGTGCTTCGGGACAGGCCTCTGGCCTCGGCTCCATTAGCAGCAGGGTGGGGTTGCACTACTGTAGCGGTGTTGGCAGTGCAGCCATTCATGGATGCACAGCACAGCCTTGTGTTCCACACAGGCCAAAAAAATGTGCAGCCTCTCTGAAAGCCTCATGGATCTACTGAGGAATGCAGACGGAGAGGTGGTCATGATGATCCTCTCAGTGTTCATGAATGTACTCCTGAACAAAGATATCCTAGTTTCCAGCCCCACGGCCCCGAGGCTGGCTGAGGCGCTTCGGCCACTCTTCGACAACGTAAGGCTCTGTGCCCCCAGCCACAGACACTGGGTGCTGCCCAGAAGTGTGTTGCCCTGTGGTTTTTTGCACCTGTGCACAGCGGGGCCTGAAGAATCCAGCGCTGAGTTTTTTCCTTTCCAACAGGACAACAGCCATATGCAGCTGCTCTCTATTCACCTCTTCCAAGAAGTGATGGAATCGGTAGTGGAAAAGGGAAAAAAGCCCCTGAAGAGGCATGTGAAGCAGAGCCGGCTCCCACTCTTCTTCCACTGCCATGATCAGAACCAACGTGTGGCAGAGGTGAGGACTCCTGGGCTGCTGGTGTCTGCATGGGAGGGGGCTTGAGTGTCTGTCTCCCTGCCCTGACACCTCATGGGCTCCAGCCTCCTCCTGGCCTTGGCACAGGGACACGGGTCCTGTGCCCTGGGCTGCAGTGCCATCTCCGGGTTTCTGCTGCTCTGCAGGCCTCTCGGGAAACGCTGCTCTCTGCGGTAAGATTCCTGAAGAGGAGGGATCTGGAGCACCTGCTGAAGATGGAGGACCCATGGAGCTTCGGCGAGCGCGTGGTAAGGATGGCCTGGAAGCCCAAGCCCCAGCCGCAGCCTGGAGAAGGCCCATGCTGCCGGTGCTCAGTGTGTGGGGCTGGCAGCTGTGCTCCCTGCCCAGTGCTGCAGCCAGGGCCGCCAGCCTGCGCCCCACACGCTGCTCCCTTTCCCTGGGCCGCGCGGGCTTTTCNNTGGGCGCAGGGAGCACCCGGCCAAGGGGCTGAGCCGGCGCCAACCCTTCCCTCCTGGCGCTCTCTCCAGCTGGCGGAGGACAGGAGCCGAGCGGCCGAGTACCTGCGGCAGGCTCTGCCGTACCTAGAGAGCCCACAGGAGCCCCTGAGAGAAGCGGCCATCAGGTCCATTGGTGAGCCGCAAGTCCTGGTCCCTCCCTGCCCCATCACAGCAGGATCTGGGCCGGGGGCCATGACAGGCTCTGTGTTCCCAAGGGATCGCCGGGATGCTCATGAGGGGGCAGCCGGAAGAGCTACAGCTCATCTGCGAGGGTGAGTGAGGGCAGCAGCGGGCTGTCAGTGGGAGCTGGCGGGGGGAGCTGCAATCCCTGTCCCGGCTGCAGAGGGCTCTGCTCCTTTGTGTGGACGAGGGGCAGCATGGGCAGAGCACAGAAATATTTCAGGGGTCTGTGGGGGATTCATGGCCAGCACCTTCCAGATGATCCTGCTGTCTCCCCCTCCCTCTAGGCCATGGCAGGAGCAGTGTGGGATGGTCCTTTCAGGGGGTTTCCTCACAATAACCCTGGGTCTGTTCTTCTCTGTTCCAGCCCTTCAAGCCCTGAGTACAGATGACAGCCCCTCCAACACAAACCTGATAGTTCGAGTCATGTTCGATGAAAGAGCTGCTTTACTAAGTTCATCTTCTGGATTGAGACAACCAGGACAGCATCAGATCCCCTGCAAGAGGAGACCAGCTGGAGATCCAGGCACAGCTGATGCTGGGCACACCTGAGCCTGCCTGGAAGCTTGGGTGGCTCCTGGCCTCTCCCTGCCTCTTTACTGCTCCCTCCCTGCAGCCCTCAGACCCTGCCTGTTCCCTTCTCCTGCTCCCAGCTCATCCCTCTGCTTTGCTTTCCATTAATAAACATTTCAGCTTCTTCACCTTATTTGTATCTTTGTGGAGCTGAAGTGGAGCAAAACCTGAGTCCCGGAGCACACACGCCCCATCCTGCCATTCTTTTCTGTGCTGTGTTTTGTGCAGAGAGGAACAAGGGCAGATCAGGCTGGAAAGGTCCCTTCCCTGAAGGTCCAGTTTCATATTGTGGAGTTTAAGGTCTTGCTGAGCACACTGAAGGTCAGCAGTAGGACAAAGACACTGGATTTTAGAAGAGCCAACTTCAGTATTTTCTGAATCCAGCTGAGAGGGATTCCATGGCAAGCATCCACTGAGGGCAAAGGAGTTTGGAATACTGAAAGTTATTCAAGAATAGCTTCCTTGAAAGCACAGCAGTGGTCCTTCCTTACAAAGGGAAAGGAAGAGGGCAGAACCAGAGACCACCCTGATTTACAGTGAGCTTTGGGTGTACTAAAAGTGAAGCAAATGAAGCAGCAGCAGAGTGCCTGAGGCTCAGATGCATGACCATCCCACTGTACCAAGCACTGCCAGGCAGTGCCGGGATCCTGGGCGTGGTTCTGGTCCCCACAACTGAGGAATCGCAGCTCCTGCTTCACGCACAGTCAGAAACCCAACAAAGTGAGATCAGTGGGAGGAGACCCTTCCAGTCTCTCTTGGACATTGCTGCAAAACAGCTGCTGCTTCTTCCTCCACCTGTGTTTGGGGTTTGCTGACCCCAGAGCCAGAAGCAAGTTGTGCTCTATTGTCCAAAGACTGTTCAGAGCATGCATGGAAAGTGCTCCATGTACAGTGGGCAGTCCTGGAAGGTGCTTACAAGATCATCTAACCTACATCTACCCTCTTTCAGTTTAAACATCAGGTTTTCTCCAGCAAGAAAGAGCTCCTCTGGCTCTGTCAGTGCCAGTTCTGCTCCCTTTGGGCCACCTAATGTTGGGACAAGGAACTTGCACCAATTCCAGAGTCTGCAGTGGCAATAAAGATGCTGAACTTGGGATCCAGCAGTTGGTATGGTGACTATATAAGGATAAACGGGAGTCCTAAAACTCCTTTGATGCTGTGATGTTTGCTCAGCAGCTGAGAACTTGAGTAGAATTGTAGTCTTTCTCTCAGCTTGGGAATCACAGAATCCCAGAGCAGTTTGTGTTGGAAGGTATTTTAAAGATCCTGTCGTTCCAGTTGCCTGGCTATGGGCACGGACGCCTTCCGTTAGAATTGGAAGAATTGGATTAATCCATCTTTACCTTCCCCCCTCTGGATTTTGATCTAACGTGAAAATATCGGCTGGTTAAAGTTAAATTTTGTAGCTCACAGAACTAGGAACAAGAGTTTCCAATGGGAACAGGAGCTTCTCAATATCCCGTCTAAACCCACCCTCTGGCAGTGGGAAGCCATTCCCTCCGTCACTCCAGGCTCTTGCACAAAGTTCCTTTCTAGCTCTCTCAGAGCCCCTTTAGGCACTGGAAAGGGCTCTAAGGGCTGCCTGGAGCCTTCTCCAGGCTGAACATTCCCAGCTCTCCCAGCCTACCCGTGTAACACTCCAGCCCTTGGACCACTTCCTGGCCTTCTCTGAACTCCCTTGAGGATCTCTCCATCCATCCAAAAGCCACCACAACTTGCACAGACAGAAGCGTATTACGGGAAGAATCTGTCCTAAGGGAAGAGCACACACAAACCTTTCGCTGTTGGAAACACAGAATCGGGGAAGAGCAGCCCGACCTCCCAGCACTGCTGGAAAATATTTCAGCTGAGGAGGGAGTTTTGTTTCACTGGGGACAGCAGCTCCCCCTTTGGCTTTTAACACAACCAAAGGCACAGTCATTGATTAGAGGCTGAATGAAACAATTCAGCCTACCTCTCCCTCAGGGAACTGACAGGCTGCTGAGTTCAGACAACTCTTCTTAATGAGATGATAGAATTCTATAAAATGGGGAAAAAATCCTCCCCTTTCTTCAGAAGTCTTGGAAAAGTTAATTTCCAAACCCAGAACCAACCAGGCCACCTCTTTGCCTCAGTTTTTTTTCCAAGGGAAAGATGGCTCTTCCATTTTTTATCAGCCCTGATGCTAATTTTCCATCATCAGTTACTCAGTGGTACAAAACCTTCACGGAAGTATTTTAGTTCGAAGTTTAGACACTCCATCTGCTTCCTTGTGTACATGAGCTCACACCTTAGAAATTGTCGCATCTCCAAGTTCCATCAAAGTCCTCCCAAATTCCACTTGAATCCTCTATGTGATAAATACATATTATAATATTGGCTTTGCGCAGATGCTTAAGTAGGTGCTATATGTTAAAGTAGCTTTACTATAAAGATGTAGTTTTGTAACAGTAACTAATGCTTTTTATTAGACTTAGACATGGTATTGAAATTGCCGATATAGTTACGCTTGTGGTAACTGAACCGTCTGCTTGGCCAGATAACATCCAGCCAACACGTGATGAATATCCCTGCTACGGATATGCCCGCTATCAGGAACCACGGTCTGCAGGACGGACATGCCAGCCATCAGGAATCAACATCGAGAGGATGGATATACCAGTTATCAAGAACTACCGTCTGCAAGAAAACACGGACAAAAACCCAGCTGGAAGTGATAACAAAAAGCTGACTAAGGCTATAGCCAAGAAATACGCATGCTCTAAAAAGGCAGACCCGAGGAGGGGCCATGCTAAACAGTTCTGAATATGTATAATTGTTTATGAATATGTACTAGGCTGATGCAATAGTAAGGGTATGTAAAGGGTGTCTCCGAAACAGCAGGTGTGCTCTTGGCTGAGAGCCAAGGACACCCGGCGCGCTGTAATTTTTGCTTTATTAATTATTTCTGTCCCTTTACTGTCTTTTATTAAACTTTTTAATTTTAACAGGAGAAGTGAACCTCGTTTTTCACATCTACCATGATTAGACACCAAGTTTTCAGCTTCAAATCTTTCAAAACTGGAAGACCAGACCCAGCAAAGCCCTTGACCATCCACTTTTCTGTAGCTAGTTCCAGTCTCAGAAAAAACCATCAAGCCAGACTGTTTTTCCATGGTTTTCTGTTCTAGTCTAGAAGATTTATAAGCTTTACTGCAAGAGAGTTCAAACTCAAAACACAACAAATGCCCGGAGAAGGGAAAAAAACCACACGGGCCGACAACTAGTCCCCCCCATTCTCCGGGAAGGGGAAGGAGAAGTGCACACAACAGCCCGGAGCAGGGCAGATGGAAGAAACCCTGCTGGTCCTCTGGTGCTGATCCTCCTCCTCCCAGCAGGCGAAACGGTTCGGCATTCCTTGGGGCTCGGACCAGCCGGGGCCACTCCACGGGCCCACAGGGGCCACCCCGCAGGTCCCCCAAACCGGAGAGAAGGGAAGGAGGGCAGGGAGACCAGGGGGAGGGAAAGGAAAAAAAACCCTTTTCCTCAGCTAGCAGGAACAAGAGAGAAAAAAAAACCCCAAAGAGCAGCACAGCACTCCCAGCAGGCTCCCTCCCGAGCACCGCCCAGGCCGTTGGAGCCCAGAGCCCTTGGACCCCCTATCCGTTGAAATGACCCGAACCCGGGTCCTGCGGCTCCGGCCCCGCCCCCCGGGTCTACCTTGAAGATACAGCATCCTTGGGCATTAAACAGATGGTTAAGGAATAAAGAAGCCTTATAATATCACCCCAGGACACTACAAAAGAGTTCAAATCCACAGTGAAATAACTTAGATCCAACTGTCTCAGCAAAATAACTTATTTTTCTCATTCACCCCATCACAGATCCTGGTGGGACCATCAAGTGGTACAGATGCAGTACGGAGCAGGGAAAGAATTAGGCTCATATCTCTTCTCCGATTCCAGTTTTCTCAGAGAGGTTGTGAGAATTTAGTTTGCATGAGAAGATTTAAGTCTGTTTTTAGTTAGACAACTAACTAAAACATTTCCACCTCTATCAGCACAGGCAAACTATAGATAGCATAATGGAATCTTGGAATAGAAATTATCAGGGTGCCTTTTACCAAGATGATATCTCCCCAGACACCAGCCAGTCTAACTACAGCTCACAGGACAGGGGATGAGGACCCCTCTTCTCCTGGGATAGGTATTGTACCTGTTTACCTCCTTTCACACTGCCAAAAGGGAATTTTCCTTATGGATAAACATTTAAGAAAAAAAGAATTCGAAGTTAATTGTTAATTTGCCAAGATGACAGTCCTGGGACAGACATTTTTCCTGCTGTACTCATGCTCTTTTCAGAGTAGCCTGAACTAGTTTTTTAGCCAAGAGACCCCATATCAGCACAATTACCCGCCCCTTAGTACTACAGTTATTTACACCTTGGCTTTTGGCTGCCACACAGAGAAGTGTCCTGGAAGCCCCAGCAGGACCACAGTCATCAGCACAGGTCACTTGTGCACAGTCCAGGTGCACACAAAGCACACACCGGCCTCAAATTCCTCCGTCTTGACTCAGTTACCTTTTGGAATGCCACAAAAGAAGGAATTCCAACCTAAATCAGGCTTTCCTCCCTCTCCCTGCCTTCTGGGCACTGCTGGGCAGGGCTGGCCTGCTGGATTCATTTTGACTGTTCCAACCTCTCCCCCACGGTGGAATTACAACTTTAATATCACGCAGGGCTGTAACCAGACCTAGAGCTGTCCCAAAGCATGTGAGCTAAAGACAATCCTACAACCACTGGTGTGGTATCAAACACAAAATTAGTGGTTTCAACCTTTTTCTGACCACCAAGCACAGCTAATAAAGTCAGGAAAATGAATTTAAACTAAGCGTAATGGGCTCATTTTTCAAAGCCAGGTTTTACAGGTTCACAAAGAACTGAACTTCCCCAGTACATGGATTTCAAATCATTGGCCAAACCCATTAGGTCAGAAAGGGAAAAACATAGTTGTTGGCAGTGCTGGAAGCACTGTTTTCCCTGTGTTACACACAACTTGACCTAAACTGGAGGAGAACCTGAGGCCCTGCTCATACCCACTGTGAATATGGCACCAGGCATCTGTGCAGGCTACACTTCATAAGCAAAAAGATCCATAGAAAGTGCATGGAAATAGTTCATACCTGTGCTTTCACAAGGCAAGATGGCTTTTCCATACAGCAAACTTTTTTGAATTAAAAAGATAACACTACGCTCAACTGGAGAAGAAAAAGATGAGACCTGCTAATTTCTCTAAGCCAGGCAACACAAAACCCCCCCCAAAACAACCTTTTCCGTTTGGGTCAAAAAGAACCTTTCATTCCACCTTTTCAGCATTTTCAACAATCTATCATATTCATTTTGTCTCTCTTCAAACCAATTCAGCCAATTCAGCTTTGAAAACCACATATTCTGGTGTCCCAACCAACACATAAATGCATTTCTCTTCCACCCCTCTCCTCCAAATACATCTTAGAATAGAAACATTCAAACTAACTTTTCCTGGGAACCTGTAGAATTCTGTGTCAGCAGCTCGGTGTTGCCTGATGAAAACCCCACAAATTTCCTGTGGGTTCTGCCTGCTTGGATTTTCAATTCCCCTTCCCCCAGCTCCTCCCTGCTCTGGTATCTGGGGCAGTTGTTTCCACTGGGCAGGACAGGAGGGTTTCACACCTAATCTTTCCTAGGAGCTGCAGTCAGAGCCTTTCAGTCCTGCTTTGTCAGCCACCACCCCAGGCCTTCCAAAGCAGCATGTTCTTCCACCCTCACAGGAGCTGCCTCATAGCCTCCTGCAGAGGCCCCTAACCAAACCCCCTACAGCTTTGAGCTGCTTGTTTGTTCCCAACCCCAAGGTATTTCACAGAAATAAGGGGTGGAAATCTTCCTCACAAAGAGGAGCAAAGGGACCCCGCCCCACCAAACACAAAGTGCCCAGCCATCACCACTCCCGTTCTACCACATTGGCCCCATTATCAGACAGGCCTCCACTAAAACTTCAGTTTTTCTCTCCTGCAAGAATTTTGAGGCCCAGGGAATGGCTGTGCCCAGATTGCCAAAATCCACTATGATTTCACCATGTGAATCGCCAGCAAGCTCTTGGTGTTGAAGGATGAAATCCTGGAGATAAGAGATCATGTTTGGGAAAAGGTGTGACGTCCTCCCCTTCCCAGGGTCAGGAGAGCACTCAGGATACCGGCAAGGACCAACTCTATTTTCCCTAGTGGTGTCTGACCAGTGACACGAAGCTTTGCTCGAATCTAAAGCCAGAACAGGCTGACTGTGCTGTGTTGTGTCATTTCCTCAGCTCAAACACATCAGTCCCGTCTTCATCAGTCAACTACAGTGAGGAGGGAGGACAACAACTCAGTGTAGTGTCCTGCTCACCCCCTGCTGGGTCTGTGTTCCTTATTACCACTTCCCCCTCCACAAGGAATTATTTTCTCTGAAAAACACCTTTTTCATAACCTTTCTCCTGCTACAGTGCTGTTGGCAGCTGGAGAATGTGGAACATGACTTGGGCTAACACTGATCTATGACCTGAGGAAAACGTTTCTGTGAAAAATGTAGCACATTTTAGTGATCAGCACTAGAGCAGCTCTGGGTCTGGAGGCAATTCCAGGTAGCACAAGAGCTAAGAGAGCAGCCCTGGAGCTTGTGACACCTCCCAGGCTCTAGGGCAGTCCAGGACAAGCAGGACAATAAGTGATCACCATATCCCTCCTTCACCCAGCTTGACCTTCCTCCTCCTCCTCCCAAAGAGACAGTTTCTTTTCCCTTCCAAAACATTTAAGTGTGTCTAAGCAACCCCTCAGATCAATCCCTTTCTCTTACTTCCTTTGCTCATCTCCTTCCACACACCCAGAGCCTGCCTGGCTGGTTCCTTCACGTGGTTCCGCAGAATTCCCACCCAAACAGGAGATCCACATCACTCCCGCACCCTGCACATGCTAGAGGGGGTCACAGATCAGGAGAGAGACATGGGGCCCTGCTCACCTCGCCCCTGTTTACTCCTGGAAGCAGGAGCCCTTTTGAGACAGCAGAAAGCCCCATAATACAAGGATGCATATCTGTTCATAACACCGAGTTATTCTCCATAGTCTTCAGGAGTTTGATGGGAAAAGTGATACTAGATGATGTGTCACTGGAGTTTTCATGGAATCATAGGATGGCCTGGCTTGGAAGGGACATTCAAGCTCATCTCATTACGAGCGTGTTGCTCACTCACAGTTTGTGCTTCCTGCCGCTTCTGTTCAGCTGCCGAGTAAACCTGGAGCTCTGAACGCTGGGATCAGCAAATTACTTACTAGAAGTAGCAGAGAGGACTGAAAAGATCTCAATCCCAAATCTCCAGTTGTAGATTCTCACAGAACTGTCCTTCCACATCAGGCAGCAACCAAGGGGTAATGGGAGGAAAATAGATGGCAACACAGGAGCACAGAAAAATGGGAACCTGGTTTTCAAAAACACAGAGTCCATCCCTCCTGACCTCTGCTGCCTCAAGGGGGCTGGGATTTTCCCCTCTTGCTGCAGGGCAGTTCCCTTATTTCAACAGCCCGAAGGGAACTAAATTGCTCAAACCCAGGAAGATAACGAACTGAAGCCAACAGCAACACCCGACCTCAGGGAACAGGACCCTGTCCCTTGTGACCACTTGACAGGACTGTTGGGAGCAAAGACACTGCCAAATCAGGTTTACACCCCTGAGCAAACCTTGAGCAGAAGCTGGTGGATGTTGAGCGGTTTTATGTGCTTTATCTGAGGTGGAAGGAACAGGGTAAGTCAGAAATACAGGAAATAAGATTGGTCCCAATGTAAATTTGTACACAAAACAGATGAAAATTAGTTTCTCTTGCAAGTTATGGAGCAAGAAACCATAAAGCAGCTTTTTGGATCCCTCAGCTGTGATTTTGTGATCACTCCTCTCCGTCATCCTGGAGAAGAACTGCAGAAATCCCAGTTTCTCCTAAAGGGAAAGTGAAGTTTCAAAAGCTGAAGGGAGAGTCTTGGCTCGGGGGGAGAGGGAAGACCTCCCATTCTGCTCCAGAACCCTCCAGCCTCAAAAACCACAGTGGTCTTCCTGTACACATTTGTTCCTGATAGAATTCTGAAGGTCAAAATGGGGAATGGGGACATGTACGAGCAGGGTCAGATAACTCATTAAACAGGCATTTTAAGAAACACAATTGAAAAAAAAGTAAAACCCAATGCAACCAAAACCATACCACAAATAAACCACATCTAAAAATGCTGAAGGGTCTTCTGAGCAAAAAAGCCCCAAATCCGCAGGACAGATCCCCTTGTTTCCACTAATTAATCTGCTTTTTACCGATAGCACTTATCTCTTTGAAACTAGCTTGACTTTTACAGCATTAATTAAATACTGTAACTTAACTACAGCTTGAAGTTAAAGTTCAAACTTCCTGTTTTGTTTCCATTCCAAAAAAGCAGAGGGGAGTCAGAGCTCCAAGAAATCATGAAGCGTTGCCAGGAAAGGATTGATTCCACTCATTAAAATCTCTCTGCTTTATTTCAGCTTGTAGCCTTAAGTAATGCAGAAAAAAAAGGAAGGAAAACAATGAGCTCCAGCCGAGGCCGGAAAGGGCAGAGCTCCCCTTGGGATCCAATGGCCATCAGAGTGACAATTCCTTGAACACTATTGGTAAGAGTTGACAATAAAATCATGTCTCACTGGGAAAGGTGTTTTAATATTGCATGAAGCACTTTTTTTTTAACCATATACTGAAATTTTACCTGCATGTGATCAGAGCGGGATTCACACGGGGCTGGATGTACGACAAGGACTGGATTCAAGCAAAATCAGACCCCCACCAAAGCTTTTCTCTGAGGGCTGTCTCTGCTCCCACCCCCTCACTGGAAGAGCAGGTGTGGCACAGAGCACAGGAGAGGCGAGCCTCAAGGCTTAGAGTCTGAACCATGGGAATAAAGTTTTTCATAGAACCCTGGAATGGTTTGGGTCAGAAAAAACCTTAAAGCTTATCCTGTTCCACCCCCCTGCCATGGGCAGACGCACCTTTCACAAGCCCTGTCGCAGTTGAGGCGGACACGTGACACACACTAATTCTAACATAAAGTGTAGGTAAAAAGCATTTATTCTAAGAGCTAGTGTCATATATATACACTTTTGTATGTTTATCATTCGTGTTAGTTGTCCATTGGTTGTTCAACTACTACAGTAGATTCATTGGCTATTTTAACTACACTATACTATTATTAGTTATCTACAACATAGACATCTTAAGAATCTAAACAAAATGCTAGCTGTAGCTTTGTTGTTGTTTACTTTCTCTATTGTTTTGAATTTCTTGCTTCTTTACACTAGATTTCTCACAGGTAGAAATGGACTGTGCTGAGACTAATGTTAGACTCAGACTCAGACGGGCTTTCTGACCTGCTGTTAATTCCCACAAAGCCGAAGTTGTTCCAAATACTGTCCAAACCTGGCCTTGAACACTTCTAGAGGTGGGGAGTCACGACCACTCTGGGCAACCTAAGGTAACCCCATTTCCATTTCCATTTCCATTTCCATTTCCATTTCCATTTCCATCTCAGTTTAGGTGTCCCCTGCAGCCCATGAGCATAGGCACAGTGGCAACTCCCTGTTCTCTTCCTGTCCCCTTGTGCCCTCTCATTGGACAAGGCTAGAATGGCAACTCACATTCCTGAAGACTGGCTGCTTCCTTAAATCCATGGACCAGTTAGTGCTGTCTTCGAACAGCTGAAGTGAGCTTTCACCACCTAAAAATGAGCCGGAGTGACAAACAAAGTGATTTGAATCTGGAAATAGGTGAGTGCCACCTGCCCGCCCCTGCTGACGCAGAGGCTGGGGCTCAGGGCAGCTGTGCAGCCCTTCCGTGTGGCATTCCTGCTTTGGAATGTTGTGGTGTTGCCAAACCTGGTCACAAGCCAGGAGGAGATAAGCCCTGACCATTTGCTCCCAACCCAGTCACACCACAACCCCTCCCAAGGTGTTGGTCACTCATCCCCACCTTCCAAGTTTTCACTGCAGAGTCAGCTGAAATGCTTCCCAAATACCTAAAACCCCAAAGCACACTGGGAATGGTTAGCTGAACACAAAATAAATGGCCTCAAGAGACTAATAATCTTATGTAGCACAGGGCGTTGGTTTTTACTTCCTCTTTTTCTTCAGAAAGTTGTGTGCGATGTATATAACAATATATAAGCAGGGGGGAGAAAAATCCCTCTCCTTAGAGGAAGAATTTTTAAAAAAAAACCTCAGAAATTTACTCAAAATTTTAAAACTTAAGCGAGCACAAAGTAGTTCCTGTCCACAGAAAGTCTGGCACGTTGTACTTCTTTCTCTGTTTAACTGACACCGGCCACTTGGGCCAGGGCTCCTTCTGCATCTCAGGCGTTCAGGACGGCAGTGACCAGGATGCTCCAGCATGGACAGCCTGAAACCAGAGCAGATCCCTCTGGATTAGCAACATGCTGAGGACAACTGGGGACAGGTATGACCAGAAACCATCAGCCTCTGGTGCTGTGACTTCATTTTAATCGCACAGATTAAATGTAGAGATGCGGCTTCTCAGACCCTTTTACCACAAAACCCAGTTCTGATCTAGTTCTCAGGGTGACTGCGCTGGATTAACACAGCCTGGTTTGGGGTTTTGGTGGGGGGGGGGGAAGCCACAGAAGCGGCTTCTGAGAGAAGCTGCTTAAAGCTTCTACTATGTCTGGCTGAGCCAATCCCTGAAGGCTGTGATGATGGACAGGTTGCTGGCCCATTTAGAGAAGTTGGTAACGCCTCAGTGATGACGTATTTAAGAGGGAAAAAACCGCATGCAGTTCTTTTTCCTTGGGGTGGTGAGGCGGCTGCTGGGGGCCATCTCGGCGTGGGCGCGGGCGTGGCCATGCGCCGCCGTAGCTGCCGGGGACCATCTCGGTGTGGCTGCGGCCATGCGTGGCCGTGGCCATGATGGGTGCGGCTGCAGGGATTTGGCACCACAGCTGCCAGCATGCCCTGCTCGGCCCGCAGCGAATTGTGCGTGCCTGGCCACTCCTAGCCAGCCACGCTGTGGGCAGAAAGCCGGGAGCGGCAGTGGGGCCATATGGCTTCGGTGGCCGGCACTGCCCACGCAGTGCCAGCTGAGCCGCATAGCCAGTGGTGGAAACACGGCAAGTGACTCCTCCAGATGAGATTGTGATAAACACATATTATAATATTGGCTTTGCGCAGATGCTTAAGTAGGTGCTGTATGTTAAAGTAGCTTTACTGTAAAGATGTAGTTTTGTAACAGTAACTAATGCTGTTTATTAGACTTAGACATGGTATTGAAATAGCTGATATAGTTACGCTTGTGCTAACTGAACTGTCTGCTTGGCTGGATAACATCCAACGAACGTATGATGAATACCCCTGCTACGGATATGCCAGCTATCAGGAAACACTATCTGCAGCTATCAGGAACCACCATTTGCAGGACGGATATGCCAGCCATCAGGAATCAGCATCTACAGGATGGATATACCAGTTATCAGGAACCACCATCTGCAGGAAAACACGGACAAAAACCCAGCTGGAAGTGATAACAAAAAGCTGACTAAGACTATAGCCAAGAAATACGCATGCTCTAAAAAGGCAGACCCGAGGAGGGGCCATGCTAAACAGTTTGGGAAAGGTCTGAATATGTATAATTGTTTATGAATATGTACTAGGCTGATGCAATAGTAAGGATATGTAAAGGGTGTCTCCGCAATAGCAGGCATGCTCTTGGCTGAGAGCCAAGGACACCCGGCGCGCTGTAATTTTTGCTTTATTAATTATTTCTGTCCCTTTATTGTCTTTTATTAAACTTCTTAATTTTAACAGGAGAAGCGAACCTCGTTTTTCACAAGATCAACTTTTCAGCGCTGCGAAACCCTGTAAGAACTTTTCAATTGGTAGAACCTGAGAACAATAGTACCTATGGACAACAATTTTCTTCCAAGTCAGAGGAAAGGAAACGGTGGAGACACGTGAGAAGAACCAACATGGTGGCAATGAGGTCAGTAAAGAAAGAGGGAGAAGAAGTTATTCAAGTGCCGGAGCTGAAATTTTCTTCTGCAAACTGTGGTAAAAGACTATAGTTAAGTAAGCTGTTCCCCCGCAGCTCACTGGGTCCATGAGAGATGCAGAGGTCCACTCGCACAACAGAACGAGTGGATGCCAAAAGGAGTTATAAAAACCTGCACTCACGTGGATAAGTGACTCACAGGCAACAGTTTTGGGAAGTCTGTTTTGCCCATGAGAAGGACTCACATTTGTAGCAGATTGGGCAGGGCTGGTGCTCACGAGAAGAGAACTAAGTTGGAGAAGTTCACAGAGAACTGTCTCCTGTGGAGAGGGGGACCCCACAACACAACAGAAAAAAGACCTTTCTTTCCCTGAACAAACAGAAAAAAATTAGAAGTGACAAACTGAACAAAAAAACCCGTATTTTGTCTCCCTGTGCTGTCAGTAGGAAAGAAGGAGGGGCTGGAAAGAAAAAAAAAGGTGTTCTAAAGGTTTTATTTTAGTTCTCATTACCCTCTTTTAATTCTGTTGATAATAAATTTTTCTTTACACCTTTTAAGTTTGAGCCTGTTCTGCCCTTTGTGTTTTCTCCTAATCCTTATCTCAGCTCATGAGCACTTCATTTTTTTTCCCCTCCTCTGCTCAGCTATAGCAGAAGAAAATGAGTGGTTTTCATGGGTGCCTGGCTTTTGGCCAATGTCAAACCACGACAGTGACCAACACATCCTCAACAAAGACCACAGGAATTAGAATTTTGTGCTACCTTTACAAACTTCATCTCAGCTTCGCAAAAGCCACCCCCTGCAGGTACCTGCTTTCCAGAGCAACAGTTCCCTGGAAAACCTGGCCCAGCACCAATCTGTGCCAGTGACAGCTGCAGCCAGGCTGAGCAGAAATCTGGAGAGGTAAGAACCCTCACCTGGAATGCTGCACTTGGAGCTACAAACGGAATTCTGGAAACAGCCTCCAAAATGTTCTACAGTCATACCTTTAAAATGGCTCCAAAGGGCAACGGCTCCAGTATGAGTCCTTGTCCCAGCCCTAACTCACTGACACAAGCACAATAAGTGAATGGTCACACAGGTCTTGCTTGCAGAATTCCTAATCCAAACCCTTGCCTTTCCTGCCCAGTGCTGAGGGAAATCTGACACAGTATTAATAAATAATCTTTGCTGAGAGCAGTCATCACCCCAGTCCTTCAAGCTTGGCAAGATTTATAGTGAATGGATCCAAATGTTAATCCTAAATCTAAATTTCTATCAGCTTTCCTTAGAAAGATACTGGACAGTAAATCACACAACAGAATTAGAAGACTGCACAAGAAATGGCTGAAGGTTTTCCATGGACAGCAAAAGTTCTTTTTTTTCCTCATCACTCTGGGACTGTAGGACTGAATCTTTGCAATCAAGAGACAAGAGAGTTGTTATTAATACTTAAACCTCTCAAACATTGCTATTTCTCAGAGAACTGAGCTACTTCCATGTGCCTGGAGTGCTTTGGGCAGGGGCCAGAAGATGTCCCAGTTCTGTCTGGAAAAATTTCAAGATGATAAAATGTAATCTCCCATCTCTCTCTCTGACCCATAAGTAAAGCAGTTGTGTAGAACAACATGGGCTATTTATGGAAGGGCTGATTCAGTTGGGAAAAACCCTCAAACTCTAAAGAAACAAAACTACCCCAAATTTCAAGGTGAAAACACGCTGCTTGCTTAACAGGAGCACACAAACTCATTTAAACCAGAAAGGAAATTAAAAACCAGAAAAAGAGCCAAAAGAAATGCTCTGCATTGATGGATTCTCCGATTGACAATTCCAAAGAAAATTCCCCACAGATCATAAGCAATTACCTGTGTGTGATGGTCTGTAGTGACACAGAATCCCCTGGCATGTGCAAAGCAGAGCACTTTTATTGCAAAAACCCGGCCTTTTAAAGCACTTAGCCATTACCAGTTTACATAGTTTTAAGGCACAACAAACATAATTTGACCAACCACCATACACCATGATGTGAACATGTGATGGTCACACAGCATATTTTTCTACCCCTAATTCAGCTGTGTCTCTTTCCCACAGTCTTTTTCTACTTAGCCGAAGTAACAGGCCTGAGCTATGATTTTACAAAGCCTTCCCTTTATAAAAGCTTTACTTATCAGTAACAACTACCCGTAATTTTCCCTCTGGAATCATTACTGACTTGGCTTTCTGTTGAAGTGTTTGACACACCCATTGAGAGTTCAGGGGTTTGGTCATAATGTTTATGGCTAATCCTGACAGGCCCAGGCCAAATCCAACCACCCCATCACTGCTCCATCCCCAGTTTGGGTGAAATATTCATATAGTTTATAAATGGTCCCCTTCCCTGCTCCTCAGTCCTTCACTGCACACCCAAGGAACAGATTTACTCCATCCTTTGTTCCCGACAGCACCTCTCCAGCCCAAATCCCCGTTCTCACAGACATAAACTAAACAGACCTAAGGCATTAGTTCAATCAGCACCTGGAATTCCAAGTCCCCTGTTACCTGGATTGCTCATCCAAACACTCACAGCAATCTCACCTCAGCCCAGAGACTCTCCGTCCTCAGAGGGAAACACAACCTAATGTGACACAGCTCTGCACCATATTTCTTCTTGTTCCTGCTGTCCTGGAAAGCCACAGGTAAGTTCAGTCCCTCAGACCTTGCATCACTGAACACAAGAACTGGAGTTTTACCCAGATCCCAGTCACCTGCACGTCTGGGCTGACATGAGCACAGGCTGATAGCTCTGCTCAGCACCATCCCTCATTTTCTTCTCGTTGGTCTCAACTCTCCCCAAATCTCCCATGTATGTGCAGTGGCCAGTGCCTGCCCTGAGCCCAGCCAGAGGATGTCACGCAGCCCTGCATCAGCTGCCAGGCCTGGGAGAGCTGGAAATACACAAAGAACTCAGCTCCCCAGCTGAGCTCTTTGGGTCCTGAACCCCCCAAACCAGTCCTTAGACAAACAAATAACGACCAACCTGCACCTCTCAGCACAGCCAAACACCATAGCTCCATTATCCCAAAGGAACTCTGGCATTCACCTCTACTTTTCTCCAGCTCATTCCAGCTCCCTGCACTGCCACCTATTACCTCCTTGAAAAGATGAGCTGCATCCTCCTGGATGCTCCTGGCTCTGCACAGATCCCACCCTTCGGTCAGGGGAATGGCAAAGGGAGACAACGACAGTGGGTCACACCAATGCTAAGGAACATCAGGGCTGGGCTCTGCTGTTTGCAGCAAACGATCAGCCAAGCAGGGATGCTTTTCTCCAGAAAGGGAACAGAGACAAGAACTAAAGAGGCTGGGAGAGCACAGCCCCCAAACCTGCCCAGTCTCCAGCTGCCATATGGTTCTGTGGCCAGACAGGACCCAAATCAACACCCAGCAGCCCTTGGGGGACATCCAGCTTCTCATTTCCAGCCATGACCAACCAACCAGTGCCAGTGTCCATCAGCCCCTGATGTCCTCTGTCCTGAACCACCGGCACCTGAGACATGTTGGCACCCCTGGGCTGATTAAATACTCACAAACCCATATTGCCAGAATCAGATTTCTCCACCCACCCAGGACATACCAACCAGATGTGTCCCTTTCTCCCACTCTCCCAACAGAGACTTTCTCACTCCACATCCAGTTCAGGGAACACCAGCTGTCTTGGTTTGAAAGACAGGCGTCTGTTTAAGGGAGGCAGAAGCCCCCTTTGAAATGGGAAATGCAACCCCCTTCCCTCCGGATTATTATAATTTTGAAATTAAAGGGCTTTCAGGCAAGGATATGAGAAATAGGAATAACAGTTCTTTACTAATTCATATGTATATATATATATATATAAAACAAACCAAAACAATAAACAACAATGACTATGGCAGTTATAACAGCACAGTTACCCAGTGCAGCCTTCTCGGCTGCCAGGCACCTTCCCCTCCCGGAGCAGCGCTGGTCACAGCCGGCAGCAGCGCTGGAGGCTCCCGGAGAGCAGGGTGGGTGCGATAGTTCTGGTGAAACAGTGGTCCTGTGGGAAAAGGTTCTGGTCTTCACCTGAAGGTCCAGTGATGTAGCTTCTCATCCTCTGGAAGTCCAGCGGAGAAAAGCTACCTTGTGCCTGAAAAACCTCTGATTGTATCCAGGTGGGAAATGTTCAGTTCCTCCTCCCAGGCGGAGCATCTCACAATGGGGTGGTGAGGCACTGATGGGCCCATTAACAGGAGATAGTCCGGAGGGAGGAGGCAAGGAAACACTGTCCCACCTGGTTTTACAGCTCACAAAGGTGGTAATAGAATACACTGCAACCCAGGACACCAACTTAGCCCTGGGCTGGGAAACAAAAGACAACGAACATTCCAAAAATCATCCCTGCCTTGAGGATGTCCAGGCCTGGGAGAAAGCCCTTCCCACCACCCTCTTGGCCTTTTCCCAGTCTGAGTAACTGTGGAAACTCACATCCAACACCAGAGCAGACAGGCTGGAATGTTGTCTGCACACCAACCACCACAGCCTCAAGCACCAGCAGCCTGGAGATGCTCTGGATTGCACTTCACAGCCTCAGGCAATCCCACATGGGAAAGCCAAGTGGTTTTTCTTCCTCTGAGAGAGGAGAACACGTGACAGCAAGTGTTGTCCCAGCTGGCCTGGCCCTTGTGGACAGCTGCATCTCCAAACAGGATCATCCATCATGTCTCACTCTGCTCTTGGAAAATACTGCAAGTCCTGTGAGTCTGTGGTTTAAAAGCTACTTTTAGGTCAGCAGAAAGGTCTCTGGCTGGGACCTTTTCTACTGAATTCACTGGTAGATCCCAAAATCTGTTTCCAAGTGCATGAAAACTAAAAGGAAAAGGTGCTGAGCACACGGGAGTTAAAGGTGCTTTGGGCACAGGTTCCCTGAGCTGCAGGGAAACGGTCCCAAGCCTGGCTTTGGGCTGCTCCCCCTGCACACTGCTCTCTCCAGACCAGCCATCCTCCCTGCAAAGCCAGGGAGAAGGGAAGGGGTGTTGGAGGCCCTCTGGGAACTTCCAGCCCCACTGCCAGCAAGCAATGACACTGTCAGTGCCTGCAGCCCTGCCTCCAGTTGGTGTCACTCAGTGCGCGGTTCCTGATGTGGCACATGGGGTCATGGGTAGGGAGCGGCCTCGGCAGTGTTGGGGCAGCAGTTGGACCCAATGGCCTCAAAGGGCTTTTCCAACCCCCAGGGACACTCAGGGACTGAATCAGCTGCACAGACAGGGATGGGAAGCTGTTGTTATATACAGATTAAATTGCCATGAGCCAGAACACTCCAAGGCATCTCTGAGAGAGTTCGAAGAGAAGAAAAAAGACAATTACATCGCTTATTCTGCTCTATGTTTTGCCAGTGGGACATGAGCACCATTTCCTCCTGATCTTGAGAGCTCCAAGGAAAATAACTATTAACATGGCACTGAAAATGCCACTTTTCTGAGACTCCTGGCCTGGAACAATGGCCCGCAGGTTTCTGTGGTACCTTGAATTATTTGTGCAGTTCAGAAGCTGTACATTCCTGGACTTACCTTCCTATTCCCAGCCTTGCCTACAACGTCTGGGCCTTCTCTTACCTAACATTCCATTTGCTTTCCCTCTGCTGGTCTTACCTTCCCTACATCTCCCTTGACTTGCCTAGAATTGCGTACACTTTGATTGCATTGCCTTGCCTGCATGGTAGGCTAGGCAAGGCAAGGCATGGCAAAGTGCGATAGGCAAGGCATGGCAAAGTGCAATAGGCAAGGCAAGGCAAAGCAAAGCAAGGGAGTAATAGGCAGGGCACGGCAAGGGAGGGTAGGCAATGGAAGGCAAGACGTGGCCAAATTACTCAGAGTGCATTTCCTTGGGAAGCAAAGGATATAGTGCCAGTGTTGGTGGAGCAGATGTTAAAGTACCATGGGGAGGAATAGTCCAGCAAGACATTTCTGTCTTGGCACCTTCTGTGTAGGAGCAGTTGTTAGATGTATTGGATACTGGAGGTGGTATCTGACTTTCAGTTGGTAAGTATCTGAACAAGAATGGCAGTGCTTTCCCACAGTAAGGAAAGCACTTAGCCCCAGTGTTTCAAGTGCGGATAAGAAGCTGCCTCGTGGAAGTCAAAGGTGACAGCAACTTTCTGTCCTGGCATATCTGATGGGGAAGCACTGCCTCAGTTTGTACAGTTACAAAGTTGGTCTCCATCTTTTGAAGGTGGTCTCCTGCGAGATTCAATTTGGCATGTGGCTTCCACTTCTTAGAGGTGGCCTCCTGAAATTCTGGCAGTACATTTCTTTTGAACAAGGTAAGCAGCTGTGCTCAGTCTTGGTGTGCAGCTGATAAAATGCCCAGGGCAGGTAACAGCAGAGTGGCCAGTTAACAGTGTTCTGGCACCTTTGTATGGGTTCAGTCTCCGGATGTTTTTTCTTTTGAAGGAGGGGATTCCATTTCTTTTGAGATGGGGTAGTAGTTCCTCTCTTGATCCAGCAGTTTGATGGATGCAGCTGAAGTTGTAGGCAGCAACAGCTTTCTCAGCTGGCACTTTTATGGGCTTTGTTTTTACCGGATGTTTTCAGGTTTGGAACTGGACTCTGCAAGACTGCAAAGATTTCTTAGCACAAAAGAGTTTGTATTGCCGTTTGGGTGTGGTGCAAGTAAGAGTTTGTACGTGGAAGGGGAACACCAGCAAAATCTTTTTGTCCTTGACACAGTTGATTTGAGAGCAGGGACGTTTTCAGTTTGCCTCTGCGCTTGGGGTGGTTTCGAGCGAGGGTCGGGGCGTTTCCTTCTTTTGCAAGTCGGCAGCGCCATCGAGTGGTTGTCTTGATGAGCGCTGACAGTGCCCAGGGAAAAGCCAAGCGCTTTGCAGTCTCGGCAGCAGTTAGTGTAAGAGCTCCGTTGTGGATCCTGGCTCTTCGACACTGACTGAATGTGATCCTGCATAGAGCTGGGAAGGAAGACGAATCGTCTTGTTGGCCGTGCAGCTTGTAGGCGTTTTCTGCGGGATCAGCTGCTAAACGCTTCTAGCTTTGTAACTGGACTCTGGGAGCCTGAAAGTGCATGAGGGTCCATGGAGCTGAGCGCATGGATCTGTACTTGCTGCACTTTGTAAGCTGCAAGGAGAAAGTGAAGGCCAGTGCTTACTTTTTGTTCAAGGAGCTTTGGTATGGGAGCTGGGCATAGTAAAGTATGGGAAGCTGGGCTCAGCCGGAGTGAAGGAATGTGATGGGATGTGTAGCTGAGCAGGAAAGTGTGTAGCTCCGGAGTGTGTGTTGCTTTTCACAGAATACAATAAATGTGGCGACAGCAACAGTTTGCTGAGTGGGCACCTTTTGTGACCAATATTTACACTTGATACAGTTAGTTTAGGTTCAGAAACTCTGCAGATTGAAAGAGGAATGTGATCGTACTTTTAGTTTGAAAAGAAAGCTCATAGTACTGGTTTGCATGGTGTTGCTATCCTCCAAAGTAAATGTGAAACCCAGTCTATTGTTTCCAGACGAAAATTAATGGAGCTGGGCTCAGTGAGAGAGAAAATACCTAAAGGCACATCAGCTGAAATGAGAAGCAAAATACAAATTTTGTGTTGTGCAGTTCAAAGCTGCATAAGAAAAGTGATACCCAGCACTGCCTCTTTTGTTCTAGGATGTTTTGTTTAAGGCAGTGGGTCCTGAAGGTCTCTAGGCAAAATTCAACATGCCACTCAGAAGAAACTTCACCTTCCATTTGAAACCCTTGATTAGCACCACAATCCAAGGGCAAGATGAATTCATGTGCCAGGAAAAAAAACAGTTGCTGATATCACAATCTGCTAATACAAGCGGGAGTCGTGA
>VZRR01006421.1:281511-326529 GCA_013398015.1 Oreocharis arfaki | reverse complement strand
GGCGGGCCTCTCGCCCGCCAGGTGCGGGCCGGGGCGCGGAGCTGCCCCACGCCGCGGGGGAGCGGGGAGGGGGCTCGATGCGCCGCTGTGGCTGTGGCACTGGCCCTGGCACTGGCACTGGCACTCGTGTTCGTGGCCGCAGGGTGTGAAACTCCGCACTGGTGCGAGGGTCTGAGTTTCGGCCCCTGCGTGGCGACCATCCCGCCGCTCCCTCGCCTCGCAGCACTGTCAGGGGCTCGTCCCTTTCCCTCCGCAATTCCTGGCTGGCCAGTTTCCCTGCACCCAGGTGTGCGAAAGGGTTGTAAGGGGTTAAAACAGAAGGGCACGGAAAGCCCCCGATCAAATAAACGAGAATTTGCACCATAAAGAGTCCAGGACCCGGTTGTGACAAGTCAAATTTCTGTCAGTATCACAGGCAGTTCCTTACGACCGTTTGACTAAAAGGCCTTAAATCTCACCACTAAAATTACTTCTGACGCAGCCCTGTCCTAACAGGAGACTAATGCTGTGATGATTAAATATTCCTTTTATTTTTTACAGAAATAAAATTCAAAGTGAAAATAATGGTAGTACTACAGATGAAGCTTTTTAATTTTCTGAGGCAATTCTGGGGGTGTGCTCCTATAAGAGCTTCATCATGCCTAACAATTATGTTGTGATTATTTTTATATTGTCTGTAACATCCACACATTTATAGAAATTATGTAGTTTTATATAGTCAAACAACTACATGTGAACCCTTTATTCAGAGGAGAATTTGAAGGGTTTAATTTCTGCTGTAAATATAATGACAGTTTCCTGACACAGCATTCTTCTATGTTGACTTTGTGCCAGCATGTCAAGCAGAATGTGTCTTGGTACTCATGAAAACCCCTTGTTTAAAATCCCATTGATGAAAGCTGCAGCTCCTGGCTTTTCCTTGATTGCACTTGGGCTGCAGTCATGTCATCAGCAATGCTGCAGGATCACTGAGCATACCAGTGATCTAAAGAGAGTAGGCATATCTTGGATTTCTGTTGAATTAAGAGAATGTGATGAAGATTTCCTTTGTTGACAACACTCTTGCAGCCTGTGAGAGGACAGGTGATACCTGACCTAGAACAAAACCCAGCAGCACACTGTTAACAAACCAAAAACATTTTACCAAGTTACAAGTGTCAGACTGGGTTTATGTCAGCTTTGAATCATGTGACGATTGATATTTTTGTTTTGTTATTGGGGACACTAAATTCGGATTTCCTGCATATTTGAACCACAATCTTGTGTCTTTTCTTTTAGAAGAGACATATTTATACTAATATTCTCCTTCCTTTCATAGTCCTTTTACTTAAATAATGGGGGGGGGGGGGGAGCGCGGGGAGTTATTTGTTTTTTGAAGNTAAAAAATGGGGGGGGGGGGGGACGACAGGGGGTTTATTGGTATTTCTAAAGAAAAATGTGAGTGTGCATGTGAATTTCTAAGCATTATAAAATAAAGATTTCCAGCTAGATTCTTTGCTCACAGGGAAAAGCTTCCACACAATGCCTTTGGGGTGTTCAGGCAGAGAAAACAGAGAGAGAAAAGACTCTGCAGCTATTCAGCCCAGCAGGCACCAACACAAGGAGCAGGTGCAGAAAACTGTCCCAAGAGTTCCTGAAGAACACACAACCAGGAACAGGTTTAAAGGCAATAAAATGTATAGAAATATAACAACTTTAAAAAGCAAATTACTTTGGCGTTTACCTCTGCCATTTCTTAGAAGACACCTGGACTTTCAAGTGCTATGGAGTGAAATAAAACTTCAGACGATTGTGTGTCATCCATGTCTTAAATCTTGCATACTACCTCTGATGTCCACCTTTTACTCCTAGCATTTCCATTACAAATGATAAAATACAAACATTGAGCCTTAACATTGTAGTTCTGATCCTCCAATTGATGATTTTTTTGCCAGCACCTGGAGTTCTGCAAAATTCCAGGTCAGAGGAATAAAGAAGTAGATTGCCCTACTCTTCAGTCCACAATAAGCCATTTTCTAGCTATTTTTTATAGTGTCATCACTTTGAATGTGAGTAAGAATTCCTTAAGACTGAATGTGGGATTTTTCAGGATCCTGCAGGAGTCATAAAATCCCAGCTGCTGGTTTGGATTTGCTCCAGAAGTGTGTTTCAAAATGAGGGATAAGTCCTACTTTCTCTAAATATCACTGGCTTCTCAGGAAAAAATATATTACATATTAAATAGTTGACAGTATTTTCATCATTAAATGGAATATGCATGCTTCTCTCTGTCTTATGCAGTACTTTGCAAATAAATCCTTTAAGGCAATGACACTCTATAATTCTTTGCTCCAGGAGAAGCTTGCATGGGTGCCTGGCTCAAGTTAATTTAATTGCTTTCTCTTACTCACATGAGCTGTTTTACGCTGAACAACTGCTTCTGCATATCCCAATGCTACTAATGGAATAAAGCAGTCACCTGATTTAGATGTGCATTTTATGGGGAATCTATCACACAGGTAGCTATAAACTTCCTGACAGTTCTTTTCTATCTATAGTTTTTTCCCCAGAGAATTTTAAATTAAGCAAATCTTGATTTTCAAGGAAGCACCCTTTCTTCTTACTTGATGCTGCAGCATGCAGGTCATCTGAAGCATGTACAATAACACCCTAGAATTAATCAAAAGCAAAAGAAGTATTATATTCCCAAGGAAAGATTTTATTCTGTGAGCATTCTAAAGAAGAGATTAATTTTTTTAATTTCCTGTTCTTATGCATTCCCTAAAAGCTAGGTAGAAGAAATACGCAGATGTTCAGGCAGGGGGTTCAGTTGTTGAAGGACTACAATGTTTCTCAGTAACTGGAATTTGCAACATGAATTACCTCTAAGGAGAGATGCCTCAGCTCTTAGGTCTTCTAAACTTTTAGCTTTTATTTTTCACTAAGTGACTGACATGTTTGCATACATGTTTTTGACTAAAAGGAGCTTTAGAAGGTGTCAAGGAAAATCTCTTTGGCAAATAAAAGCCAAAAATAACCTAAAATAACATTTATAATATTAAGGTATTGCCACTTCTACGGGTTTCTGTATCAGAATTATCTTCCATATCATTCTGATCAAAAATACTTGAGTATACCACGTTGTTGATGGCTCTGTAGTATTTGGCTGTGCCATCTGGGGAGGAGGGTAGGTTCTGATTCTTTTAGGTGGACTGGTCACCAATGTGAGCCTGTGTTATTATATTCTTACTAAAGGTTACATAAATGCGAGCGAGTCACATTAAAATGTGATTTCATTAAAAAACTGATACCAATCTTGCCAGAACTGAGCACTAGGCAGACCAGAGATGCACTCCATACAGCAGTATCTTCCCTGCCCACTGCTCTATTTTCTCTTTCTGTATTTTCATTTTATTAAAAAAATGCCTTATCTTGAAAGCTATTGTCACATTGCTGAACATCAGGTCAAAAAGTTCACAGATGAGACATAAGGAGTATACCAACAATTGATTATTTTTTAGACACAATTTTGCACTTTTCTTAAGAAAAAAAATAGTTGGACATCCTGCCACAGAGCGGTAGCCAGTCATTATCAGCCTCAATGGGGAATCTCCACCTTAGGGCAGTGCAGGAGACATGGTCCCTTTGGCTTGCTCTGTTTATGGCCCCATGAATCTCTCACATTGGCATAGTGGGGGAATTCAGCCAAAGAGGAGGATGTCTGAGCCCGCCTGTGGAAATGGGCCCATCAGGAAGCTAAAACTCAAGTTACCTGGTCTGTCAGTTCCAAAAGCATTTAGGAATCAGGCAAAACATCAGCACAATTAGTCTAGGAAAGTTGGCTCCAGCCTTTAAATAAGCAAAAGGGGAAGGTGGGAGTTTTATGGACTGTGTTTGTGTGTTTAGGAACCTGCAGTCCACCTGCTGCTCGTGTTACGTACCTGTGTGACTTTGGATTTAGCCGCCTGATGTTTTAAGGAGGCAGGAAGATTTTCTCTATTTCTCTTAAAATAAAAACATTTTTAAGGTTTTACCTCAGATCCTTGAACTACAGCAAACAAGCTCAGAGTTAGCAGAAGAGGATATGTAGATGCTTGGTCATGACAGCGTGCTTGTGCCAAACACAAATCCCGCTAGACTGCAGACTTCCTGGGACTACCTACTTGCCTTTTCCTCTTTCTGTAACCTGCTCCAAGGCAAAGAGACATCATTTCCCTGTGTGCTCAGGCTTTAAGCTCTGAAGAGATATAGGTAACCAAAGTCGAAATTCTGGGGGTTGTGTGCTGCTAAAATAAAATACTCTAATTAGTGCTTATAACGGTTTTGTTTGCACAAAAATGAGTTGTGTAAATCAGCTGCAAAGGGCTACACAATTACCAATATAATGAAAAAATAAAATTATGCAAATATTAAATACCCTGACTTATTGCTGCCTTTTTGTGCTGATATTGAATTATAAATGAAATAGAGCATTATCTAGAAAAACACTTAAAAAATTGAAAGTACTTAAAATTTTAATCTTTGCAAAAGATGTCTGCATAAGTAAGCAGCTAAAACAGGTATAAGGAAAACATTCCAAAAGGAACCTAAAGGAACATTCAGAAAAGAACCTAATGGTTTTTGATGTAGTTTAAGCCCTAATCAATACATCCATGTTGCCAATGTGCCCAAATTACTGCCAATACTAAAACTCCAATAATGACTTTCACATACTAATGTCTGCAGGCATTCCCATCTCTGGTAGTGTTTCACCACTCTAACAGTAAAAAAGATTATTCTAATACTGCAGCTAAATTTTCTGTATTTCAGTTTGTGTCTGTTGTCTCTTGGTCTTTGACTGAATACCACTGAGAAGAGTTTGGCTCCATCATCTTTACTTGCTCTAGTCAGGAGTATACACACACAGATTAAATCCCTCCCAGAGCCTTGTATTTTCCACACTGAACTGCCCCAGCTCCCTTACCTTCACCCTCCCAATGTCAGCTGCTCCAAGCCCATAATCACCTTCATGGCCCTTCACTGGACCTGCTCCAGTGTGCCCATGTCTCCCTTGCACTGGAGAGCCCGGGACTGGATCCGGCACTCCAGGTGTGCCTCACCAGGATGGGCACAGGGGAAGGATCACCCCCTCGCCCGGCTGGCAGGGCTGTGCCTGAGGCAGCCCAGGAGGCTGTTGGCCTTCCTGGCCACCAGGGCACATTGCTGCCTCCTGCTCAGCTTGGTGTCCATCAGCACCCACAGGCACTTTGCTACCAAGCTGCTTTCCAGCTGGTCAGATCTCAGAATAGAACAGTCCATGGGGTTACTCCTCCCCACATGCAGGACTTTGCATGTCCCTCTGCTGAACTTCACGAGATCCCCGTTTGCCCATTTCTCCAGCCTGCCAAGGTCCCTCTGAGTGGAGCACAACCAGGTGGTGTATCCATCACTCCTCCCAGCATTGTGCCACCAGCAAACAGGCTGAGGGTGCACTCTGTCCCATCATCCAGGTCATTAAAGATGTCAAACAGTACTGGTCCCAGTATCAGACCGTGGGGTGGCACCTATGGCTGACCTCCAGCTGGACTTGGTGGTGCTGACTACAACCCTCTGTACACTCCTACTCAAGCACCAAGCTCCATGATACCCATCACTCAGAGCTCTGCCACTTGCCTGGAGGAAGGCTCCACAATTATACTTAATTTCTGTGGTCAGCATAGGAAAGGCTTTCATTTTAATGCTCGATTCTCAACATGGTCAAGCTGACTTTTACAGAAAAGAGATAAAGCCTGCAGCAGAAAAGGAATGTAGTTTTGAGAACAACTCCGGGTGTCAAAATCTCAGGATCAGCCTGCAGAAAAGAATGGGCCGTGAGGCATCCTGGGATGAGGATGGCTTAGGGAGAAGACTGAAGAAGACCTGGAGGAAACAAATCCAGGCCCTGTTAACTGCCATTCATGGTGTTTCTACTGCAGGCATTGTGGACAATGATTTCTGATTTCATTGGGACTAATGGAATTGTTATTGTCAAGGAAACTGCCTGTAGTGAAATGGGATTTTGCTTCAGATTTGAGAACAGTTTGAATACCTCCTTTTTCTCCCTCTTTCATAAACAGTCTTTCATGATCCAAGGCAGATTCCATAGAGAGGCAGGGAAAATGAGAGAGAAAGCAGACAAATAACCAACAATATTTCCTTAAAAAGGTAAGGATGATGGGTAACCTGTGTGGTAAACTTAGAAAGCTATTTTTCCTGGGGTGCTGGTCCTGCCTGTTCTCAGCATGCTGCCTGGGTGGGGGCCCAGGGGTTTAGAGGGTGCCGGTTTTGCTTTCAGCTCTCCGGTGCTCCTTGTTCAGCAGCCTGTCAGGGTTCACCTTGGTGTCTCCAGAAGACACAGTACTAGAGAACAGCCCTTGCAAAACAATCTCAGTTTGGCCCCTCAAATTCCCCAGGTACTTACACTTTCTTCATGAGCCTTTCCTGCATATTTCATTTTGATGCTAGTCTGTGTTGAATTCTGATGAATGTATTTACTTACTTCTTCTGGCAAGCAACCTGCAGCCATGAATACTATTAATGACACTCAGAGCACTTTGGGAAGTCCATTATCAGAAAGCCAGCTGCCATTTCAGGCACATTAGTTATACCCATTATCCACACACAGACCATATGATTGATTGTCTCATGAATCCTCACTAGCCCTGGAATAATGACAGGTCAGTGCTGACCTATTCATGAACTTAGAGCTATGAGGGGCAACCAACTCTATGGTGCAACTGTTTCCACTGCAGGGCAGAAGTGTCCCATTTCTGGTGGCCTAAGGCAAGCTCGAGAAATCTAGCTGCCTGCAGGGATGGGAGATCTGGAGACACTGCTTGTCACCCTCGTGCTCCACACTGATATGATCCTACCCCTCCTGAATCCCCCTAACAACTGAAGAGTTAATCTGTTCAGGATCCAGCATCTCACAGAACATCTGCCTGTTGTACCAACCCTTGGCAAGCATAAAGGGAAGCTGGAATGAACAGCAGCAAGGTGGAAGGAAGGAAAACAACCAGTGTGCAGTCTCAAGAGTGCCTCAAGTAAGAGCTACATTAAAACAACTGACATTTTATAAAGATAAAAAAGATGGACTTAGTGTTACTCGATAACCTAAGAAATACCTGCAAGTTTTGAGATGCTACAGCCCCTATCATCCCTAGCACCAAATCTCCATAACTGTAGGGTGAGGGAGGAATAGCCCCAAAAGCAATGAGTAGAATCTGCACTGCGGGTGTGAAAGACTTGATGATGTGCCAGAAGCAGATGAATTGGAACGTGAAAGCACGTGGCAATGTAGATATGCTCCAACTGCCTTTCAAGGTCTCTTTCAAGGCTGGGACCTCAGCTGCCTAAATGCATTTGCAATTTCCAATTTTTGCCCTAAATCTTAAAGAAAAGGCTTTTATTTTCTATCTGCTTTGACAAACAGCCGTAAAGCTGATGCTCAGCTAGTGTGCCTATCAGAAAAATATTGGTCACGCTTTTTCATTTTTTGAAATGTAGATTAAATTTAGTCTTTTAAGGAAATTCAGTATCATTAATGCAAATTTATGGGAATAACTCTATTATCTGTATCTCCTACAATACACAGAACATTGAGTTGATCAGAGGGAAGCTTTTGTAAAGGTACTTGAGATAATGTAATGATCTTAAAGAATGTGTTTGTAAGCCTTGCACAAGAAAAGGAAGAAAACCTGCAATTATGCTTTCCATCAGGAAAAAACTGTTACAGAAATTGTTTAAAACATTGAAAAATATTAAAATTAGGGAGGCATAATAAGTATTTTATCATTAATTTTCTACAAAGAAGACATAATGTTTGGTATCAATTCCTAGTCCTAGTCAATGCTAACAGCCCTGATCTTGAAGAGGATGCGTATATGACAAACTGTAACTTTAATGATATGGTTACTTCCAGTAATGGAGTGAAAGGAGCTTTCCTGGATCAAGCAATCCAGCAGGTTCTGTGCAAATCAATACACACAGGGGCATGTACAGATTCATACTCTCACTTTAAAACAAATAGGGGGAGGTGTGGTATAGAATAAACTGATGTGAAAAATCTGTCTGTCTACTACGTATGTTCCTCTTTTGGTAAGGTGTATTTTCTTGATAATAAGCACAATCCAATTATAAATCTTTTTGTTCTCCATCAGCCATTACTACATAACTTGCCTTAACCATCCTGCATTAAGCAGTGGCACTTGAGAGTGAAAACAGCAGCATGTTTCAACTAATTGTAAAGTCTCAATACTACTAGGTAGTAGAGTAGTAGGGTTTTTTCAGACTTAATACGTTTTTTTAAAAGTCACAAAAATATTGATGTAATTTTTAAAATTAAGTCATTGCACCTTTTTATATCTGTATGTTGTCCTGTCCCCTTATAAATATATGCAAGTTGAATAAATATTTACAATAATCAGTTGGTAATCAGAATTTGAGTAGAACAGTTTATTTTTTAATAAAATACCCATTAAGGTTCTGTGTGTTGCTTATACAGGCAAAAGACTTGCATGCAATATTTTTGTTAAATTTGTTTGACTGATTTACTTGCTGATCAGACCACTCTAAAAAGGAATGTTGGATTTCTGCATCAGAATTAAGTCTCTTCTTATTTTGACCAAGGTAAGCAATCATCCAAATGCACTTGGAAAGTTTGGAATCCACTACATTTTATTTATAGCACTCTTCAAATATACTAGAAATAATGATAGTAATAACAATTAATTGTGGTACATTTGTTAAGAGTTACATTAAAGGATCTTAAATGCCATTTTCCTTAGCCCTGTCTTGGGCAATAAAATGTTCAGTTCTTAATATCAAGAATTTGTACATTCAATTATTCAATCTGCTTTACACTCATGAAAACATAATAAAATTATCTGGACAGGAGAAAATTGGACCATTGATTGCCTCTGTTATGATACGATTATTTTTAGGTTACTTTTTGATTTTTAAATATGTACTGGGAATACTAATTTTGGTGCTTACCCTCTAGTTGTTATCCCCCTTCCAAAAAACCTACAACACATGTTGTACATACTTTATATTTTCTTTTATCTTTTGCATTTAGATGCCTCTTCATAATTAATAGCAATCAATATAGTAATTTCCATTTGCATAGAGAATCCAAAGCAGCTCACAAACCATTGGTATACCTGTTCATAGTTAATGAAAGTTTAAAATACTGAATTTTACATTTAAGGGGAATAAATTGAAACTGCCATTTTTTTTCTTAAATGAAGGATGGAAAAACAAATTTAGAACTAAAAGCAGCTGTTGCCATGACACAGTCTAAATATTTAGGGAGAAAATGCCATGAACATTAAAATAGCAGTGTGTTTTTGAGAATCGTGACCTGGTGGGGAACTGACTTGATCATTTCTTTTAATGGAGAACAAGTTCTGGAAGTTCCCTCTGTGAAAGAGCAGGAGAATGTTTCCCAGCCTGCTGCTGAACAGAGCCTTCTATGCTGAAAACCTTATTAAGAGTTGGACTAGAAAAATTAAGAAATGTGGGATAATGATAATTGAGTAGCAGATGTCAGCCAGAGAAAATGGCACCTCTATGGCAGACAATGCAAACATGTAGCTTTTAACCTTCTCTCGTATGATATAATAAGCAGATTGATAGAAAATATTTTAATAGAAGACCCTAGGTAGTAATTTTCCCTGTGATACAGCCTGAGGTTAGAGTGATATTATGCTACTTGGGAAAGAGCTTTTTATTTTTCAGCCCATTATTGCTCCTACAAGTTTCCTGTACAAAAATACCAGAAACTTTCTCAAAGCCTTTGTAACAATGAAGACTGACTCAAAATAAAAAAGTCCTTTGATGCCCATTTGTGACCCATGAAACAGATAACAGACACCAAGACAGTGTGATGGCAAGGTCTCAACAGCAAAGTAAAGCACTTAAAACAACACACAAACAAGGGGATCTGCTGTCCCATAATGCAATAAAATGTCTCTTTATATAAAATCTAATAGAACCAGCTTTGAAATTGCAGCTAACCTTTTGTGCAGATCAACAAATTAGCTATTAAAAGTAATTCAAATGCAATGTTTCAATCTACTCTACTGGCTTAAAATGGATATTTACACTGGATGTTTTCTGGGGGATAATATCCCAGTTTAGCTTTACTAAAACCATAGCCTCTGAGGCCTCAGAAAGAAATCCAGTATTACACTTTGCCATACAAGGGTTGTGAGAATTCCTTCCTCCTAGGGAAGGAATGACCTAAGGGAGCATTTCTCCCAGCCTTTTACCCACCACTGGCTTCCTTCTTAACCCCTGTCCTGCAGGTCCCAGCAGGCAGGGGTCCAGGCTGGGGCACAGCACTGCCGCTCCTGATTCACTGCCAGGGGCTGCCACAGCCTGTAGCTGGTGGGGTCATTGCTTTCACGCCCAGCTGTTATCTAAAGTTGGCCTGACAAGATCTGGAATATCTTCCAAGACACCTCTGAATGCTCATAGGTAGTACATGACATTTACTTGGACAGCAGTCTTTCAGTTCAAGCTATGTTGAGTGCAGACTTGTGCTTGTGTTCGTGTAAGCACTCATATAAGCCATGACGCTGCCATGCTTTTCTCTTTAAAACATAAAATACACAGGGGCAGCAAGAAGCAGCCACCATGCAAAGGATCCTGGTCTGCTTACATGTCACCTTCCTGTTCCTCCCAATCCAGCAAGACTCTCAGATACTTCTTCAAGGTCTGAACAGGGAAGACTTGAAGATCCTTCACACTTCCTAGGTCAAAAAAAAAGCCTGAGTCAGTGGAAGTTATTATCAACAGAGTGAAACAACAGTAATGCTCCTACTGTAGAAGGTCAAGCACTTCCATGTGATTGCTGGCTGTGCCTAGCCCCCACTGAACTGGGCACATGCTGAGGATAGCAAACCTAGCCCAGGGATGCAAGGTAAGTGACCCACCCTGGAGTAGCAGCTAACACCAGGGACCAGATGACAGTGATTAGTAGCACAGATTTGTTTCACACAGGATCAAAACCTATAGAAAAGTAATAACTGAGCACAAGGGAATTACTGTGTTCCCACTGCCTCTCTCCATCACACCTCTGCCAGTGATATTTGGACATCAATTTTCAAGTATGAACATCTCAGCCCAACTCTTCCACAGCAGGTACTGTACAAAGACATTTATGGAGCATTTGTGGTCAGTGAATAAATAACCACTGCTGAAATTTAAATATAGAATGTTCCAAAGGATATTGCTGCCCATGTTTAAAAACAGAGCACACAAGCTCACTATAAATTTTCAGCGGCTTTGCCAAGCTGAAATTCTTGGATTTGCTTTACCGCAACTGAAACAGTGAATCTTTGAGGTACTGCTGTAAAAGCACTAGTGACAACTGGTAATTCACACAAGAACTGTAATTGCATGCAAGGAAAAAAGTAAAGGAGAAAAGCAAGCAAGTCAAGCATCATAAAGGAAGTTCAGTATGGTAAGGGTCTGGAGTACCCCTTTTATTCCATCTTCTTTTCTACATGCATTGTTTTTCTTTGTGGTAGTCTATACCAGTTGTGGATTTTGGTTTCAAATAAAAGGCAGATGGCAAAAAGTAATTGCCTATTTAGTAAATGTGTAATTCCAATTGTTCTCATACAATGACCATACTACTGGACTTGCTTCAAGATATGATGGATGACACTTGTTTTACTTTGCTCACACCAGTGGCCTCTCATTTTAATATAGGGTGGCAAGGAAGGCTTCTTATGCCTTCCTTGCTCACCATATCCTGCCAGCAGTGCACTGGTTTCAGTGTGTGCTGCTCCCTTTGCAGGGAGATGAGTTTCCCTTTTCCTAAAGGCAATGAAGTACTCACTGGAGGGGAGGCTTCACGAGTACATCCGGATAGAGGATGCAGGGGACCCAGCAAGGGCTAAGTCTGCAGACCCACCAAAACTTTGTGGGCTTGAGAAGCAGAACCCTAAGGGATCCAAGTCTTGGAGGTTACTAAAGCAAAGACTTCTTCTAGGGTCCAGAGGAGATTTTAGAGATTTCCTTATAGACCAGGAAGTCTTTGCTGGACCAAAAGCAGGCCTGAAGGAAAAATCTCACATTGCAAAAAGGTATTTCACAGGGAAACTATTTACAAACCCCTGCACCAGCATTATGTCTTAGCCAATAGCTTGCTATTTGAAAAAATGTTTACAGCTTCTCCTCAAACAAAACACTACATTTAAAAGCTGAAGGCCATTTTCATGCATTTGGATGTTTACTTTCAAGAGAAGATGAAGACAGATTCACCTTGGACTTCTGACCCCTTTGGAGTCCTATTAAACTGCAAAGGAAACTCAGGTACCCAGAAATTCTGGAAGAAGTGGTCTAACTATTGAAATACATAATAAAATTAAATAAAATAAATTCACAAATAAGATGCAAAACATCTTGGAAAACTGTTGTTGCTGGAATTTTAGTTCTGAAGGTTTGATTTCCATGCTGTAGTAAAGTTTCTTTCAGAGTATTTCATTCCCATGTCAAACTTGCAAAGTCTGGTTTCTGAGAAAGAAAAACAAGACAATTATATTAAAGTTCTAATGAACAATGAATTATAAACCCAAAGTGATTACAATTGTTTGTGGATAGGTATATAATGTCATTGAACAGCTTGAAGGCAATAATAATGATAATTTGCCTATGTCAGTGCATAAATATACAGGATTCTTCTCCACAGACTGCTGAAATACCAAGAGCACATAATCACACTGGGAAAAATAAATTTTTCTCACATGCTCTACATGAACTGTTGACATGCTTTCCTCCCTGCCAGAAAATGTTAGGGTGACAGAGCAAATATAGAACATTCACTGGGAAATTATTTTGCATTTTGCAAAATGGCAGGAAAGATATTCCTGCTGCATTGTTTGAACAATAGGAAACATCCACTAGAAAATCTTGAAAATTATTCGTCTGTGCATTTCACAAATGTCAAAACAAGCATATTTTACATATTAGGCCTATTCTACAAATATAATTTAAATATATGAAAGATAGGTAAATGAATACATTCTCTGTAACTGTATGTACACGTGAGTTTTCCTTAAAATAAAAGAAAATACTTCCTTTTAAATATAAGTTCTTTAAAGCCTATCTACCTTCTCCTTAACGAACAATTGACTGCATGTCAGGAGTATAGAGTTTAGATGTTTCAGAGCCTGCTATGCTCATGTTTGAGCTTGTCCTGCAATACTTGACCATATAAAGTACTTTTATAGAGAAAATTGAGGTGATTTTGTATGGAAAACAAATTTTATGTCTTTTAACAGAAAAGGCAAAAGCATGTGGATTAATAAGAGTTGCCTCTAAATAAGTATGGTAACTAACTTGAAAAAGTAAGAGAAAAGGGGCTATTGTAGAGTACTAAAGAGTTCAAGGGTATTTAGGAGTGGAATTCTGCCCTTCCCCTTCCACTTCCCCTCCTCCGCCTCCCTTCTCCCACCCTTCTCTTCAATCTTGGATTTGCTCACCACTGCCTGTCTGTCCTGTTCCCCACTCTGTCCTGTTCTGCCGAGCCTGCCACAGGGAGCAGTGTTCTTGCTGCTAACAGGCAAAAGGCACCTCATCAGCTGAGAAGGGAGGAGGAGGAGCAGAAGGAGGCAGAGAAAGCTGGGAGAGGCTCTTTTAATCTTCCCTGTCCTATTACACAAAACCTTCCTTTCTCCATAGGCCTGGCTCTGATGCTCAGGACAATGTTGGTGCACTGGAGGCTTTGGTGAAGGCTTTATTTAGCGTGACTGGGTGAAGCAGGCAGCAAGCACACAGGTGTTCACCAAATCCAGAAGGTATGTTTCATTCTCTTCATAATCTGCCAGAAGAAATTGAAAGCCCCCCAAAAGCCTCCTTGTAGACTTCTGTGACTGTAGTAGATGAGCAATGTAATCTTCCATAAATTCCAGTATATCAAAGAAATATTAGCACTAGGGCTCTGCATTTTTTCCTTTGGAAAGAATTTGACTAGGTTTGGTATGGCCTGGATTTGTCAAAGCCTGACTTCTGTTCCTTGTTCTTGTGTAGATGCAAATTAAGCACAGCGTAAATCAAACACAATGTAAATTAAATACAAAGCTGCTGAATTAAAGTTTGAAGATAGGGAATTATGCAATAGAGATTATAAAGCAAAATGAGTCTATAAGGGAAAAAAGTGTGGAATATTTATTTTCTTTTAAAACAATAAGGTTAACTGCTGTTTACTTATTCTTAAATCATATATTGTTCTATGACAGCTTCACTTCCAGACAGCTTGACCGGAGTTCTTTACTGATCCATAGTGACACTATGGGAATGCTTTTGGATTAACAACTCCATCACAACATCTGAACACTGAATTACTGATTTTAGTACTCAGAATGGAAGAAAATATGTCTGAAATTTGGAGTAAAAATACGTCAAGGAGCACTTAATAATTACCTCTTACAATTTTTACATTTATAGACACACCATGTGATATTTTGAAAATGTAATCTGACTTATTTTTCAGTTGTTTATGGTTTCTTTTTGCTTCTCAGTTACAATTTGCAATTCCAGATACAATGATAACTTTGTAAGTAAGGCATGCCCTTAATTCATGTACACAGTGGATAGTTCTCTGAATACCGAAGTATGAATTTGCCTCTGAGGTTGCTTCTTTCAGAAGCTGTATCACATCTGATACCAGCAACGGGATTTGCCACTCCTAAGGCAGAAAATGAATGCTCAGAATATACCGATCTCTCTTGGCTGAGAGCCACACTTTCAATTTATCAGGCATCCTTTTCAGTAATGGGTTAACCCTTATAGACAGCTAATGTTCACTCCGCTTCTGCTAGAATACATTTAAGATAAAATATTTATATCTCTCCACTGGAATAAGCATAAAAAAGGCAGGATTGTTCAAAATAATAGCCTAAAAGAAGAGTAAAAATGAGAGCCCAAAATAGGCTAATAAAATCCTTCTCAAATATGCAGATATCCCAGAGGAAAAAAAAAGAAGATATTTTTATATTTGACATTGATACAGAGGAAGATTTGGTATCACTGGTCAGCAACAAGATAGAACATGTTGACAAGTATGAAGTGACTCATGAATGTGCATGGATTTAAAAGGGTAGATCATGCTTAGTAAAAAGGATTTCATAAGAAGGAGGCACAGGAGTATATGTGTATGTGTGTGTGTGTGTGTGTGCATGTGTGCATGTGTATAGACACACATATATATACACATATATATAGACACACATATGCACACACACACACACATATATATATATATATACACACACACAGCTTAAAAGATGAAGTGACTTTTAACCTAATTTTCCTGGTATTCAGAAGAAGTCTTGACATTTTCATATCTAATCACTTGTGGAAACAGGACAGATTCTCGGGGTATGGGGCTGCACTCAGGGAATGCTCATTGGCGAGTGATAAAAAAGTCTGAAGATCCCAAATGCTCACAATGGTCACCTCATCATGATTCCCTGCCTTTACAAGACAAAATGTGTGATGGTCTCCATTAGCTACCCAGGTGTGAAGGTACATGATACAGCTTGCACGTGTGCCTAGAGCCATTTCTTCAATGAACTTTGAGTAGGAACAGGAGTTTCTCTTGTAATGTAAAATTGACAAAAGTCTTCAACATGAATAAAATTGTCTGTATTCCTACCCTGCCCTGTCACTTCCAAAAAAGGGGCATCCACAGTTTTTCTGGGAAACCTGTTCCAGTGTCTCACCACACAAATCAAAGTCTCAATAAATAATTTAGTCTTAATGTAGCTTCCTTTCCATTCAGGCCCAAGCCTGTAGGCTAAATGCAAGTGGAAGAGAGGATTGTCTTACCCTGGACAAAGCTGGACCTTCCTCACAAATTTACACCTGTATAAAAGAGAATGCCTGCTCCCACACATGGCTCATCATTGCAGATCATTGCTCCTGCAGTTTAGGGACTCATACTGCTGTCCAGGCTCTGATGGCGATTCCTCTCTGCAAGAAGAAGCCCCATAATCAGGATATCCCAGTGGCACACTACAGTGCAAGTAAATAGCAGGGACAGGTGATTGCTTTCAACATCTATCATTCTCAGTTTCTGGTATGAAATACAATCATAGTTTCTCTGGGCAACCTGTTCCCATGCCTTACCACCACAAATCAGGGTCTCTCATATTATTTGGGCTTAATGTGCCTTGCACTGTAAATGGTTTCCAATTTACCACGTGTCCAAAAGCAGAAAGTTCTTCTGACCTTTTCTCCCTTGAGCTTCTGTTAGTTCAAAAGAGACAAGCCAGTAAAAGACCTCCCAAAGACAAAGAAAACACTACACAGCAGGTGGATGGGCAGACAAAACAGGTAGTTGGAGAGCTATATGCAGCTCAGGCAAGATCCACTCTTTCTAAACTCTTAGTCAGTTCTGCAAAACACATGTTTTGATCTTCTAACTGAATAGGTGCAACAATATGACTAATATAAAATCCAAACACTTATTGAAAAATAAAGCTATACAATTCCCAAGACAGTAGTTGCGTTAAGTGGAAACATTGGAAAAAGTTCGTCTAAGCCCCTTTAGCAACATCATCAAAAAAAAAGCATTAACCTATAGGGTAGCCATATGTTAACCAACACTTCTCGGCCTCCTTCAAAAAAAAAAAAAAGAAATCCGAGAATAAGCAAGACTGGGATTTCGTGGCTTTCTTCTTGATGTGGGTTAGCTTTTGGATGATTTTGTCATCTAACTGGAAAGATAAGAATGGAACAGTGGGAGACAGAATAGCAGAAATGCAGTAGCATGTTTAATATAAGGTAAAATAATTAAGTTGATAGCAATTATTGTGTAAGCCTCAAGCTGTGATCTAATCAGCTATTGCAACCTAAGCAGGATTGGACTGCATTGGTACTTAAGGAAGAAATCCCATATGCTATTGAAAACCCAGCTGATGATTCGGTAGCTGTTAAGCCTCTCTTCTGACTCACTTAAGAAAACAAATCACACCAAGGAACTTTATATTTACTATCAATTAGAATAATAGTATCGATATTAAAAAAGATATTTATTTTCTTCTTGTCTACTATACTGCTTCCATAGTGTAGTAGTTTCATAGGAATATGGAATATATCTTCAAATTTCTGCATCATTTTAGAGGTACTAAATAGCAGTTGTATTTTATGTCAAAAGTGGTTTCTACTTTAGGGCTGGACAAAGTGATTCTCACATAAATGCCATGAGCTTTACACACTTAACACACTTAAATAGCACTATTTAAAATTTATAGGACTCCTATGAGACAGCAGCAAGGTCTTGCCCAAGGTTCATGCAACCAGGATGAAAATCTCCTAAGCAGACGCTGAACAGCTGGGGCATGCATCAATAAATCACATGCAGAATCTGTATTCTTTTGGCTGGGAAATGAGCTGCATGGGGATAAGTTTCACCCTCAGATTGTAATGTCCTTCGGGAATCAGTTCAATTAAGTTTTAATGTTAACATATACTTTTAATACTATTAGAACAATACGAATGACCAGTTAGTTAAATAAGTGTCATTAGAGACACCCAGACATCACAGAAGAAGATTTTGTGGGAACATAGACTACAAGTTTTGGGTCTTCTGTGGAGCATAATATGCTGCTACACTGGAGAAGAGGTAATAATTCATTTTACATACTGGAGATAATGTGCTGAAGGGGGAATAAATGGACCACATCGGTTAAGCCTGCTACACAATGTAAGGAATTTTAAAAACCACATGTCTTTGCTGAGAGATAAAGCCCTCCTGGAATTAGTGCTACATCAGTTAGCAAAAGAAGACGAAATCTGGATGTAGCAAAGAAATTTTATTTAAAACACTAATGAAATACATTGTATAGTTTAATGTGAATGTGATTTAATCAGTCTTTTGTGTATCTAGATATTAGAGTGGCGGCAAATATCTGTGGCTAAGAATGACTTCAGCAACCAGAGAATGTGTAGTTTGGCACTAGAGCAATCTATCTTGATTGCTTGAATTTATCAAGTCTATCTTGAATATATATATTATTAGAGTCCCACTAAGATGAGCTGAAGAAAAGAGGGGTAGCTCATATTTGAAATTTTTTACCTGTTTATTCTTAGACATGAAGAAGTAATTTCTGGTGTATAATGAAGCACCTGAGTTAGAGCCAGCCTGAGCCAGCAGGTCCCCGTGCCATAGCCTGGCACTACACAGAACCAGCAGTTCAAGGCTCAGAGAAGTTCAGATGTGTTTGTAGAGCATAAATGCTCGGGGCAGTGCCATGCCAATGCAGCTACACATTTCCAGATCTGAACAGCTTCTGTGTGTTTCTGCACAATAGACTCTTGTATTCCTCATCAGATTAACTCCAGGAAAACCAGTCTGGTGTCAATACAGCCAGAAATCTTAGTTTTGTTGCAAGATGAACCTTGCTGCTATTTCTTACCAATTTCTCTGACAGCAAGTTGTGTGAAAGAGAAATGTAAATGTATTGTTAAATGTGTTATTTAAGGTGTTCAATGTGCTTTCCCATGTCTTTTAATTTACTATACAGTCTTTAAATATACTGGGCAGTAGACTTTAGTATTATATTTGTGGTTTTTCTAACCATCAGACAAGTTACGCAGTGTTATGCCTTCTGTTACAAAATTCATTGAAGAGTAATAATCCAGTATTTGGATCCTGCAATCTATACTTGGTGCAGGGTCTGAGGAGTCATATGGCAAAAAGACCCAACAGTCAAAAGTGGCTTATCAGTCCCAATAAATATTTAGGATCAACTTGCCTTAGGGACAGCTCTAGCTTGCATTAGCGAGTGCCTTGTCTGTGTACATTTGCCCATGCCCTATGTATGCTCAGTTGCCTCCAGGCCTGATTGTATTCCAGTGCATGCACTCAGGGTGCTCTAAATGTTCTACAACCAAACTTCTTGACTGTATATTTCCAATCTTCCTGTAGAATGCAGTGCCTTGTTGTGACACCTACTCCAGAAACTTTCCAGAACCCAGTGGTGTAATCCCGGTGTGGTACAAAGTGGTAAAAGTGAGGGCCTAGCAATAAGTCTCGTGGAGAAATTCAGCTCCAGATTATGAAACCTAAATAGATGCCTACCTGTGATTGTCCACAGGCAAGCCATGTGTTTAAGCTGACAAGGCAAATCAATGGAGTCGGAGGCTTGTAAGAGGGAAGTTCAGCTCCTTTCAGAGCGGAGGACTAGGGAACTGCTACATACAAGCAGTTGGTGCTGAGACACACTAGCACCTCCCTTCTGACCTTTCACTACTGCTCTGGGAGGATGTGGACCTTCTGGAGGTGCGACCTCATGTCTACCATCATGGTGTGAATGCCTCAGTTACAGCTCAGCACAAAATAGTTCAGTGTGGGCATCTCATCTGCATGGGCCAGCTGAATTGCTCTGCAGGCTCCTGCATTGACTAGATCTCCTCTGCCTGTAAAAAGCTCTCCAAACCCACATGTCAACATCCATGTATAGACACCTACATTTAGGTTCATTAATTAGTGAATAATATCCCCGGTGGCTTCTGCATAAAAAGGATTAAGTGCACAAATCTTGCAGCAGTTATTTATGAAACATATGAAGTCCCTGGTACAGGAAAGGTGCTTGGTCTTTCTGAACTAAACGAATGTGGCAACTATTTCCCCAGCAGGGGTTAGCTGCTGAGTTGTTTTAAATCCAGAAGACATTGGCAAATAAATGCTTATTTTTGTTTCTCTCTCTTCACCCAGATGATGTGGTGCAGCCAGGTCCTTAAAATAGAGTGGAGCTGGAAAGGATTTGGGGCAGCTGGAGAAACTGTCGGTGATGAGATGGCTGTACAAGCAAGCGCCTCAAAGCTGAAACTCGTATGAGCTAAAGGCTACAATAAATGAAAGAGATTCACAGAAAGTGTGAGCATTGTCAGCATGTTTCTTCCTCTTCCCTGTCCTTTGAAGCCAGCCAATATCATGGAAAGCAGCCAGAGCAGAAAAGGAAGAAGTCTGTATTTATAAGCCTAACAAGCAAGCATAAGACTTCGGGACTTATTTAAGAGAATGATGGGAAGAAAATGTGCCTAACCCAGTTCTCAGCAACTTCATAGCATCACTTTTTTTAGAAACTGGAAGATCCATCTTTCTGCTTGGTGTGGAAATAAAGATATCAGCAAAACACAGAGCTTTATAGGCATGTTGATATCATGGCCACCATCATCTTTTTCTCCCTCTTTTGGAAAGCAGCTATTTTATCCTGGTAATATATTCAGAGGTGATATTGCTTTTTCTCACATCAGTCTCTGAGCAGATAAGAGAGTTCCTTTCCATGTGGTGCAAAGAATTCCACAAAGGTCTAAAAATGATGAGTTGATTTTTTTTTCTGTTTTAAGTACTAAAGTTCATAAAACGACTACCCATCTTCTGCAGATTTGGGTGAGGTTTTGATGGAACATGATTACAACAGAAGAGTGGGTGTAAGAAATGGAATTTTTGGGTTTAACCTAAATACAGAATAATGACCTTTGTTTTTAAGCAGTAGTACTTCTTCTTTAACTAAATACTGCCATTTCATCCTTTTAAACTAATAGGAATTTCCTAATAAAAACGCATATGAGTAAACTGACCACTTCGGCAAAAAAGAGAAAAAATAATATATATGCACTTGTCAGGAGTTTCATAACTTTGAGATGCAATGTGGAAAATCTACAGGCAACAATTCCATCTTTGATAAGTGTAATAGCAAGTAACAGTCATTCAGATTAGAAGCTACAGAGAATAAGGATGCAATATCTACTAAGGAAGAAGTTAAGAGGTTTTTTAAGTGGTCAGTAGTTCAAAAACCTTTATCCAGAAATTCAGACTGTGTAAACACATCTTCGATTTCCTGAAATTGAATCCTGTATGAAAAGGCAAGCTGGTTTTATATAATGCCACACTTTCAGAAGGCAGGAGAAGTGGAAATGACAGGTAATTACATCTAATTAAACTTTATCAGGATGCACATAGCCAAGAGATTGAATGCTATACTTGTTTAGATTACTTCATTTTCAGTGAAGATAATTTAAATCAATTATTATTTATTTTGCCACTAAAAATTCTGTTCATACTCACAAAAACAAAAGAACCCTCTCATTTTTCCATTATTACAATTAATTAAAATGTTTCAGAAAGTTTTATGTTTTGTTTTAACATATTTTTAAAGGATGATATTTTTTATTTTCAGAGGGGCCTGGAATCCACAGGATTTGAGATATTTTGCAATAAAATGTGAAAAGTTAAGCAAAGGGTAGGTGTTGTCTGGAGTCTTGGTCATTTGCACACTTTTTGAAGGAAGGAAAGAATAATGTGTAAACTAGGCAAGTGTGCTAAAAATATTCTCCAGAAGTCATGTCATGTAGTACACAACAAATTTAAAGCAGAGTTTCAGTAGTATTTCCAGTAATTGATAGTACATTATATATTAAGGGAGAATAATTGTTTATTAAAATGGAAGACATTTTCCATTTGATTACCATTCAGTTCTGATGAGTTGAAGAGAACTTTAAAATTGTCTCATGTCCTCACTGTACCAGCTATAGTCTTATGCAAGGATATATTTTATATTTAACATTTTTTTCTGTTGGTTTTTTTGTTTTGTTTTGTTTTCTGGTTTTGCCATTATGTTCCTCCAAAAGTAATTTTCTTACTGTCTTCTTACTGACAAGGAATGAATTAGTTCAGATGAAATAAAAGTATTTTTAAAAGGAAAAAGTAAAAAAAAATAATTCCCAGGGTAGATCACTTCTACTACACATTTCTGTTATTAGTTGAGAGTGTTCCACTTGTTAGTCATTTGCAGGCAATTCTATGAAAAATTATTTACCAGTAAAACACACTGACCTAGTGGGTCACTGGTAAGAAACACACTGGGGCAACCCCTGGGTCCTGTCCACTTCACACAGCTATTCACACAACAGCAGAGTGAGCATAATCGAAAGGAATTGCTGTCCTTTCGAAATGCAGTTATTTTTAATGGATATTAGTAGCTGCCAAAATAGATGTCTACTGATGCTGATGCTTTCCCTGATTATCATAGGGTGAGAAAATGCAATACTCAGCTTCCATCACTTGATTGATCCACCTCGGAAAATCTGAGTCAGGATTTGTCTTACTAACTAAATGATCAGATGGCAAATTGAGCCAACAGCCTGACCAGTTATTCTGCAATCTTAAGAGATTGTAGTTGAGAATTGGCTTTGTTTATTGCATCTGTAAGTAATATATAAACTATATCACTGGACCCTGGAGGAAAGGAGTTTTTCAAGATCTCTGGGGGAGGTTCTTTCAGAGATAAACACATTCAGATATCAAATGACCAAGAGGGACAAGGGTAAAAAAAGCATGAAATCTGTTCAAGGAGAAACAAAGTACAGTACTGCTGTAATCACCATTTGTCATAAAAGCTGACAGGGACCCCTTTTTTGTTTCTCTAAGATTACAATCTCACAGAAGAAAAAAGCAATGGTCACCTGCAAACAAATAATAACTTTGTAAGGAAAAAATACCACACTGATAGAAGAAGTTAATGAAACATCCGTTGTCAATTTGGAGCCTTTATTTTTCTGTACTTCTCTGTTCTGAGAAAACATGGATAGCCTGGAGCACACATAGATCCTTCACCTTGAACTCTGCTTCCAACACCAGCTACTAGTCACTAGTGGCCAAGGACTGCCAACCCCTGAAGACCACCCCTTGACCTGTACAGGATGAGTTGAGTGTTCTCAGCCCAGCACCCAGGCGAGAAATGCAAGTACCACGTGTTTGATGCTGGTCACAAACCCCAGCAGTACTTTTGGCTAAGAAGCCAAGAATTTGCTATGGTATGACAAAGTATTTTCTGCCTGCTTTCCCGATTAGTTTTGAGACAAGGCAGCATATGGAAGTTTACTTGGTTGCAGCAGCCTCTGCCTGCTCTGTGAATCTCTGCCAACTGACTGAGATTACATGTCTATCACCAGCTCTAAAATTCACATAACACCAAATGTACATTGTCTATTTCACCTACTGCAGAGCTGGAGCCTCCAGCTTCCGGGAGATCAAATATCAGCCTTTCCTTTCCATGTAGGGTAAACAGCCTTCTTCTTCTGACATTGCTTTCAAATGCAGTGACTATATCCAGATGCTGCATTTCATTTAGGCATCATCTTTGATGTATTACTAATACACCAATTCAATGAAATATTAAGACAAAATGACCTCTTGCTGGCTAGCAGAAGCCAGGCACAGTGAGAAGTGGGAACTGGAAGTGCTCAGGCTATTTGCAGTGGCTCCATCTGGAGATGTGATGAGTTACATATCTCAAAATAAAAGACTCTCCATTCAACCTCAGTCATCAAGATAAAAGAAGATACTGTTCAAAGCAAGAGCAAATATCAAAGAAGTGACAAAATGAGCATCTCTAAAAAGAAAGATAGTCTCAATCTTTCATATTACTTTAAATGAAATAATTTGAGTTCGCTAGTCAGCAAGTCTTTTTTATTAATACATGTCGTCATTCTGATTTTCCCCTTATTGCTTTTCAGAAATACCTTAATGAGTACAAGAGTCCTCTGTACTTGTTACCAGTTATTACTACCTGTCCTTCAGCATCGCTTAAAGTTCCAGCATGAGATCAAGAACAACTGTGGCAAAAGCTGCTGTACACAAACACAGTAAAATATAATTCCTGTGCCAAATATCTGCAATCAGGGATAGACAGGAATGTCACAAAAGAAATAATCTTTCTATATCCATTCAATTGTACTAGAATTTTAAATATGCTCTTGGTACTGCTCCTCTCCTTTTCTGTATTTATTTCTGTGAAATAAATAAGAAAAAAATGAGTATTGTGTTCCTTCACTGCTCCTTGTGTACTGCCTTTTCATTCCAGATATTCACTTATCTCTGACTCAGGAAGAAATACATCTTCAGACCAGGTTTGGGGACAATGGTTGCATGCTATGTGCAATCTTTCAAAAAAGAAATATGTCATTATGTGCATTAAGGCCTTCTTCAACTGGGGCCTTATGAGTTAATGGTCAGGAGCATCAAGCACAGGAATACTGCTCAAGGTCTCTTGTGTAAGGGAAAGACAGAGGGCAGGGGCTTGCCAGGCACTCTGATTCCTGATGGCACACTGCAGAGGGATGAGTGTCCTCGTAGGTAAAGACTTCTGACAGCGTGGACATTTTCCTGGCTTTGGCAAGAGAGAAGGCCATGTAATTAATAGAGAAAAATATAGCAGTGCCTAATCAGTCAGCACTACCGCAATGCTTCAGATTTTGCGGCTGACGAGGCAAGTTCCCTCCCCTGCGTCCTCAGGCCTGAGTGCCCTCTGGGAGCTCCCTGACCTGGCAGTAGCTATTGTTCAGACATGTTGCTAAACTACCACTGTCCTCATTTCTCATAAAAATAGAAGGAAAAAGGAAAATACACTACAGTATAATATGTAAAGAAAAAGTCTTTCAGGGAAAAGGAGGGAAGGCAGGGCTGCAGCAGTTGGCAAGCGCACCCCAGTGCCTGGCTGCTCCTTGCATCTTGCCTGTCTGCACAGAAACTGTCACTATCCCAGTGTGAGAGGATAAATACTCGCTGGTCTCTGGTTGCTCTAAACATGACCGAAAGCTTCTGCACTTCTTAAATTCTGCGTGCTTTAGGAAGATACTTAGTGCAGGATCTGAGCTTTAAAGCAGTTGGAAATTCCTTTTTAAATCTCAGCACAGGGTTTTTTTTTCTTTTTGGCCTGCAGGCATTTCTAATAGTAGAACATCACTTTCCTGCCAAGACAAATTCTACCTCTTGCTTTTATTTTCCCATGCCACTTCCTGTGCCAATCAGCCTTTCAATTCTCCTGCAAATCCTGTTAGAAAAGCACTTCTTCTGCTTCTCTTTTCATCACTGATTTCTTCTTTAGTACAGTATCCTACTGTACGTAGATTATAGCTTTCCTCTTAAATTGTTAAATTTGGTTGCCCGTTGATAAAGATGGTACACACTGCTAAAAAATGGGTGATGCTAAATAATGGCAGAGAAACATTTCCCCCAAGTGTTTCTGTTTCTGTGCATTGCCATCATATGGCTCATCATGTGGACAAGCTCATAGATTATTCCTTTGCACATTACACTACATGATACTGGACTTTCCCTTTTCTCCTTATTTTATAAGGAGTGAGTACAGTGGAGGTTCAAATGTGTGTTTGAGCAGGATAATGCACAAAAGGAGAAGGAACTGTATCCATAAAGGATCTGGTTGTGGCCCCTTTAATTCTGCGACTATAAATGCTTCTTGCAATCAGCTCTGAGGCTTCAGTGAAGAGCAGCTCACAGATATTTTTCCACCAGGACTGAGTACACCACCAGTATCATGTTTCAATAGAACAGCTGGTGCTTAAAAGGATGGTAATTACAATTTTATTCAAAAAATCAGAACTGGTGGAGCTAAGATCATTGATTCAGATGGACGACCTTGAAAGGCAGATTGCAATGAACTTGTTGAACTTCTGAAAAAGTAAAAAAAAAAATTAAATAAAAATAGATCTCTCTTCAACATTTCTGGTACTTTTTGGTAATATGCTACAATCTTCAATTTCCCCCCAAATACTGTCATTATGAAAATTAACTGGAAAAAAAAGTAGTCTGAAAAGCCTCATTATTTTACTATTCCTTCCAAGGGTAGGGATGACGTTCTAAAAACTGCATTTCCCTGTAATTAAAAGCTGTGCAAAATTTTAGGTTTGAAACAGTACATCATGCTGATGGTATGTTTTATAGAAATAAAGACAAAAAGAGCTCTACTGGTTTGGGAAATGGACAGCCAGTCCCCAACTCAGACAGCAGTCATAAGCAGCTGCACAAGGAATGCTGCACAATATGAGATTACAGCAAGCCTACAGAAGTATTTCCTTTGAACATTTCCCATTTCTCCATGTGTTTGGGGTTCAGACCCAAAACATCAGTGCATTTCCCTTTGGTGACCCTGGCCAGCATCTGAAACCTACATTGATGCCTACAGTGTCTGCAGCATCCTGCAGCAAAGTTGTGCATCTTTGCTATGAGTTGCGTGAAACACAGGATCACTGGGTAATTCAGGCTGGAAGATGACCTCAAGATGGCTGTAGTCCAGCCTCCTGCTCAATGCAGAGTCAGCTACGAGGTCAGATTAGGTTGTTCAGGGCTTTATCCAGCCAGGCGTTGAAAACCTCCATGGGTAGAAACTGCACAACCTCCTTGTTCCAGTATTTTTTCAGTCTCATTGGGAAAATGTTTTCCTTTATACCCAGTCATATCTGCCATTCAGCTCTTCATGGCCATTGTCCTTTGTCTTCCTGCCATGCACTGCCAGGAAGACCCTGGTTCCAGCTTCTCAGTAAGGCGGGGGTACTGTTTGATAGGTGCTAGTTAGTACTGGTTAGTAGGTACTGCTGTCAGGTTCTCCCAGAGCAATCCCTTTCCCAGCCTGAAGATGCCCTGGTGCCTCAGTATCTCCTTTAAGTGCAAGTGCCCCAGATTTGACCATCAAGGGTAGCCCTTCACTGAATTCACTCCAGTTTATTGATGTCCTTCCTGTACTGTAGGGCCCAAAACTGGATGCAGAATTCTGGCTGTGCTCTAATGAGTGCTGAGAGAAGGTTGGTAGTCTCTTGGCCGTGTTGCTCCTACCGACACAGCTGAGCATGCTCCCAGCCATCCCCACTACACATGGCATGGTGTTGACTCATGTCTAATCCTGCTGTTAGCCAGGAGACCCAGCCCTTTCCCACAGAGCTGTTCCCCAGCCACTCAGTCCCCCATGATCATCCAGCTCTTAACACAGGGCCCTCCACATCCAAAATCTGCACAGCAGCATCAGGCTACTCACTGTTTTCTTCTCTGTTCCAAATAACTCCTTGGGTTTCATTGGCTTGATTTGAGTATTTTTGTTAATATTTGCCTAAACCCACATATATTATAGCAAAGTGTGTATTGGATTCATATTGTTTGTACTTCTAGAGTTAAAGCAGATAAACCTCTTTGTAAGGCTTTTTGATATTCTTTAGTAACCATAGCTGCCAGTTCTGAGTACACTTACAGAGGTGACTGCTTTTTATCATAGTGATCAGCTTCATGATGCCGCTGAATTCATCTGGTGTTGCCTCTGCAATGTGCCTTCTCTTACTTCCTGTCTGGATTGCAGATAGACGTTGCTAGTATAGATGACACGAAGCTTCTCCACGTTCTGGAATTCAAGTATTTGCAGACTAGCAAGATGTCACTTGTCATATGCTTGCTTAACATACAGCATCATGAAGGGCTGCCAAAATACGAACATTGTAAAAGAGAAATCCTGAGGAAACATTATTTCAGTTAAGGCAGTTTTTCATGTTCATGCTCCAAATTATTACAAAGGGGAGGCTGAAAGCTGAAAACTCAAAAAGAAATGAAACCAGAGGAGTCAGTCATGTCCCACAAAGTCTAACTACTGTGAAACAGCCAATGGGCTACTGCTTGCCCCATCCCATTGTGTGGCTCTAACCCTTTAGAACCAGAATGCATGTCAGATAACAACAAGCCAGAAATAAACTTTTGTCTTGCAATTATTTTCAGAAAAACAAACAAATATTACAAGGGAGAAAGGGCATGCCCTCAGCATAAACTCTTACCCTACATGATCGGATTTGGGAGACTATGTTAGTGCCATGGCATCTTAGTTTCAGCCCTTGGTGTGCATGTTGACAGTGTTACATAGGCCTTGACACATGGAGTTTTCCGCAGTCTTTCTGCTGTATGCCATTTCCAGATGTCCCATCTCCAGCAGTGCCTAGTGGCTTGAGTAGCAGCAATGTGGTGAGGCTGTACAGGATGAATAATTACTGAGCTCTACCGCAGTTCCACCTCTTGTCCCCTCTTTAAATGCACACGGATTACCCAGGCAAGTTTTGGCAAATTGCTGCAATTAGCCTGTGCATCAAGAAAACACTGTTCCAACGGGGAATATCAATGAATGGACCTTGTCAGGTTTTATTAATACCTCAGTTATACGAATGCAAACACACACACATACGTATATATATCCATGCATGCATTTTAACAAGCTGTGTAACTCTTCTTCGGAGCTGTTGGTGCTGGAAGGCTAGACAACCATTCCATGCTGGCCATCAAGCCACTACACGGTTATCATGCTAATCAAAGCCCGCTTTGAAATGCTGTTTAGCTTCATTACCATCACAAAAGACCAGCTAAAGGACATCTAAGGCGGGAGGGGGGAAGCGGGAGGGGGATTGGAGGGGATGTGAACGCTCTGAGACACTATAATCTATTTGAACAGCCATGTTTATTGGAAACAGGAGGGGAAATTGTTTAGCATAAGCTGATATCAAGCACTGAATGGTTTCTGTTCCCTGTTATTAATGCGCAGGCAGCCAGGCAGGGAAGAATGGGCTCTGTGGAAAGACAGACATCTCCCCACTAAAGGGGGTAAGGATTGGTACACACACCACACCCCTCCCGACCAGATGGACTCCTGCAATCTACCATAAAGACTATTTTTTTCCCAGACTAGGACAGAGAACTTATAACTACTCAATGCCTGAACGATCCTTTGTTGTTTTGAAAAGTTTTGTGCCTTTTTTGTATACGCAGATGGGATTGTTTTTTTATGGGTGAGGATCTCCTCCATAAAGAACCCTCCACCCAGTAGAGCAGGAGGCTCTATTACAATATAATTAAGTAATATTGCCCTGCTAACTGTGCTTACTTGCCTCTTTGTAAGTGTAAATGTTTTAATGTCTTATTGCATGGTTGTCTCTTATTTTATTAAAGAAACACACCCTTTGTCTTAAAAACAATATTGTCTTTTTTTTTTTTTCCTGGATTTACCTGTTTTGACTTGGGGTTAGCAAATTAAAAGTGAACATTGATTTCAGAGGAATTAAACCAAGTGTCTGCAGCTGTGGTTCTGCAATAGATCATAGATGTGGAGGCTACAACCTCTTGGGGTGCTGTAAAACTGCTGGTAAGGACAATGGTAAGCAGTGACCTCAAGGACTTTGATGCAACCAGTATATCCATACAAAAGCTTTCCCAGGCTCCCTGATCTTGACTTGAAAGGTCATTATGGAGCCACAATTGTGCATAATCATGATAGATGCTGGAGGATGCTTTTCATTACACTTACACTTCAACTGTAAAGCAAACAAGAGTTTCCTGTTATGTCAGTTAGATCGAAGAAGTACTTACACATGCAAATAAATCTTAAAAATAACACAGCCTCAAAACTGATCCTCTCTGCTTTCCTATTAAGAACATCAGTGTGTTGTTTCATAATGAATCAAAATGCATGCTCAGGGTTGGATGTTTGAAATACAAAGTAGATATGTTTTCTTCTGCTGAGTTCTGAAATATTCCAGATCATACCTACCGGGCTGCAGTCACATCAGATCTCATAAGCTAAATGAGTTTTGATTAGGTCAATACTTGGTTGGAAACACATAGTAGGTGAATCAGAAAGGAAACATTCATCAGTATGTGCCTTTTGTATGAGCCTTAAACTAGTATTTGAAAGGGCACTATGCCAACACAAGTCTCCAGGTCGACATAGAAAGCTAAGATCTACGTGACTGTATTGGGTTCACGTGGCAAGGTTTTGGTAGCCAAGGGGATACAGGGATGACTTCTGTGAGGAGCTGCCACTATGTCTGACAGAGCCAATGCCAAACAGCTCCAGGATGGACCCATTGCTGGCCAAGGCTGAGCCTGTCGGTGACAGTGTCAAGTGCCACTGGGATAACAGATTTAGGAAGGGGGAAAAAAACCTGCATAGCTGCAGCTGGAAGAAAGGAGTGAGAATATGTGAGAGCAACAGCTCTGCAGACACCAAGGTCAGTGCAGGAGAGGCAGGAAGTGTTCCAAGTGCTGGAGCAGAGATTCCTCTGCGACTCATAGTGCAGACTATGGTGAGACAGGCTGTGCCCCTGCAGCCCACGGAGGTCCACAGGGATGCAGAGATCCACCTGCAGCCCGTGGAGGACTCCATGCCAAACAGGTGGATGTTGGAAGGAGGCCATGACCCTGCGGGAAGCCCATACTGGAGCAGGGTCCTGGCAGGACCTGTGGCCCCATGGAGAGAGGCTTGCTGGCAGGTCTTGTAATCCTATGGGAGACCAGTGCTGGAGCAGCCTGTTTGTGAAGGACAGCACCCCATGGAAGGGACCCATGCTCAAGCCGTTCGTGAAGAACTGCAGCCTGTGGAAAGGACTCACATTGGAGAAGCTTGCGGAAGACTGTCTCACATGGGAAGGATCCACGCTGGAGCAGGGGAAGAGTGTAAAGTGCCTGCTTCTTTCAGGGAAGGAAGCAGCAGCAGAGACAACGTGGGGTGAACTGACCACAGCCCCTGTTCCCCGTCCCCCTGTGCTGATTTAGGGGAAGAATGAGAAATGTGTGAGCAAACTTGAGCCTGGGAAAAAGGGAGGGGCAGGGGGAAGGTATTTTACGATTAGGTTTTATTCCTCATTATCCTACTTGAATTTGATTGGTAACAAATTAGACCAGTATCTTCAAGTTTAGTCTCTATTGCTTGTCACAGTAACTGGTGAGTGATCTCTCCCTGTTCTTATCTCAACCAGCCAGCCTTTCCAAACATTTTCTCTCCCCTGCCCAGCTGAGAAGAGGCGTGATAGAGTGGCTTTGGTGGGCACCTAGCATCCAGCCAGGGAGAACCCATCACAATGGCTTTTTAGAGGTGCAAGGGCATTAAACCTGTCATGACTATACTCTGCTACCTGCCCATCTTAAAGGGATCTATGAACTTGGGGCCTTATCTCAGCTCTTTCCTAGTATTACTTCATAAACTGGTATCAATTTCTTTTGAGATGATGAATCATAAATGTACTGAGTTTTCTATACAGTTTCTGATGGGATGGCTGTCCATAAAAAGTGACAATTGAAAGAAAGGTTTACACAGGAGAACCAATCTTGGATAACTGCAGTATAAATTGGAGTGCAGTGTAACTCAAGAAAAAAAGAGCAACAGACTAAAGCATCCAAATACTAGAAAGAAATCAAGCCTCAAAGTCTGAGGGGAGGGGGTGTCTGCTCTTTTCCAGATATTCTCCTTCTTTTTCATTATCCAGCACTATTTTCAAATCTTTTCTCTGGTGTGTGTCAGGAGAACCAGGAAAAGTTGATAATTAGTCTTATAAAATTGTTAATGCCTGTGCATATTCTTGCCTATACATAAATGGACTGAAACACTTCAAGCTCAAAGGGCTGTAAAAAAGTGAGACATTTGGTTCCTGCTTAGCTCATGAGCACAGAGGTGTTCAAATACTTGCCCTCAATGTCTCATTCAGAATAAGCTTTTTTATTAATCATCAAATATTTTCCTTCCTCCAGATATGAACTGATTGATAAGGGTTCTGCATTTGCTGGCCTAGTGATTGTGCTTGAAGTGGCAGTGCTATTTTCAGAACATAGAATCTATGCTCTTGCAGACAGAAAAGTTTCTATTAAAATGAATATAGAAAACAAGCAGAGAAAACCTCTGTACATCTCAATCACTCAGTCAGGGTTTCTTTGACTAAGAAATTTCATTTATGCTAACTCGTGACACTTGGGCTTTCTAATAAGAACAGGAGGCAACACATGGACAGGTCCTCAACACACACAGTGCTGAACAATGGAACGAGGTTTTGATTTTAGGAAACACCTGATATACTGCATGAAATTTCAGTAACTGTCTACTTACAGGTTTGATTTTATGCTTAATACAAAGATAGGCTGAAGAAACAGAGAGCACCCCAGGTGGAACCTTCAATGGAACAATATCACTGATGATTTCATTTGATGCAGTTGCTATCACTTTCAGTCATCTCTGAATGGTAAACAGTTCAAATTATAAATTCTTTGCCACTAAATGGTCTGCTGCTAATTGCTCTTTTGCATGTAATTATCAGTCAGGATTTAATAAGTATGGAAATACTATTACATGCCAAAAAGTAAAAATAAAATGAGAAATAGCAGACTTAAAGAATGTCTGGCAGACAAACTCTTTAATTAATCCTGGAACACCATATTGGCTGGCGTCTCTCGTAGTGAACATCTCTGGCAGAGAGATGATGGGGTTTTATAATCCTTCAAGAAAAACGAGTAATACATTTGCTTCTAAGCTAGAAAGGTTTTGGCCTTCGCTTCCAGGTTATGCATTTGAAAAGAGCATTGATATGGGTGAGAACAAGACTGAACACATCAAAGGAAACATAGGAAATCTAAACATAACTTTAGAATAGCAACTTCTGTCCACCAATTCAAATGAGAGACAGGCAAAACCCAGGAAGAGTTTTGAACTGTCACTGGGCTTCCAGGAGTAGCTCTAGCTTCTGCTTTCTTCACGTGATTTTGTGTTTTAAACAGCCACATGGCTTATGGTGCAGGTAAAATATGTGGATGAAAAATTTAAATTATCCTTTCAAGGAGTTTCATCTTGTTTCTGATTAGAAAAAAAAAAGATCAAGATGACCAAACAACTTTGCAGTGATACCTTCTGCCTACTGTCAAATGGTGGCAGAGGTTGAAATATCCTCGAAATATTCCACCAGTGGCCACAGTCATTAGATAATATTGGTCTGAATATAATCAGACTCAGCAGATAAAAAGACTGTACACAGACATACGGCCCCAAATCTAGATCCCACGTAGTTAACAGCTAAACTACTGTTTGCCACTGTGAAAGAAAAATCCCAGTTCATGCATTCCTGTAAGCTATCAAAGAAAACGAAGTGGAAGAAAGATTTGGTATTTTCATGACATTTCTCTAGAGGGAAAACATCTAGATTCAGGGTTGTTAAGCAGGTAAATGACTTGTTGCACAAGACTAAAGAATAAATTACTACTGAGAGAAAATGAGTAGAATGCAAATCTGAAATGCATTTTCCTCAGTGAAAAAAAAAAAAAAAGATTTCTTGCTTTAACTTCCTTAGATGATGTTGGTTATTTTTCTAGCTGTCATTTAGTGGTTCTATGTCGACCTGAAAATGCCTTTCATGAAGAATTTTGGAACAAAATTGACCAAGTTTGGCTAAGCATAAGGCTGGTACTAAAAGATGTAGGTGGGAAGTTTTACAAGATTTCTTTTGCTGTTCCTGGCTCAATTCCTCAATGTAAATCTGTTGCCCAAAGGGGAACAACCCACAGAACTAGTGAGAATTTTGTTCTTCCTGTCTGCTTCAGTCTATATAATTTCTTTCTCTGAGGATTAAGAGGGCAAAAATTAGGGTGAGACATTTTGTATGTGATTAATACCAGTTTACCAGGAACTCTGACCAATTCACTGAGAGCAGATGTGGCAATAGGATTCACTGTCTCCACTTATTTCAGGATTTGAATTGCCACCCTAGATACAAAAGAGAACAATTCAGCCTTCAGAGGACACTGAGCCTTCTAGATCTTCATACTTGGTTGTATTATTAGTAGCAGAAAGAGACATCACACTTCAGTACCTTTGCATTTGGCTAAATGAACTCTGAAGACATTCTGGTACACCCTACTTATGTTAGCAAGAATTTTTTGACAGTTCTTTAGGCGTAGGTTTGCTTAGTATCATTAGAGAGAACGATCTCAGTCTGGGAGCTGTTGTTTTAATTCATGTATGAAATTAAAGTGAATTTTCCAGACTACTTTCTTTTCGTGGGTTCATTATAAATTTCTCCAAAATATCATTACTGAAGCTCTAAAATGAAGATAACACCATCAGGTTGGATTTGATGCCTATTTTCCCTGAAAGATTTATGCATTTCATGTGTGACTGATTTTGTGATAAGGTAACTCTCTGGAGGGCATAGCTTTAGTTTTTAGATCATTTTTTTTCTTTCTAAACTAGAACAGGAAAAGAAGAAACCCTGCCTGATTGGATCGCCTCAGCAGTATATTTCTTTAGGACTTTTGCATCAGAGCAAATTAGATCATTCTGCACTGATGTGATGTATAATTCCCGTATCTTCCGTGCCATCAGCTCCTTGGGTTTGGTTTGAAGGGAAAAGAATTAAGCTGCAGCATTTGAGTGAAACTGTTTTTATTATTGGAATCACAAGGGTTTTTTATAGCCAAGAGAAAATCTACCACGACTGCTGCACAGTGTGACTCAATCTTAAATATCAGGAACCTTAATTCTGTCAGCATCAATTGGACCCGAAGGACGTCCACTGCTTTGTCTTTACTTTTATGTAGCCCTATTACCAAAAAGAAACTATTTCCTCTTTGTGATTCAGTGCACACTCTTTTTATTATTTCCTTTAATTCTTGCTCATGTTTAAGTAATTGTGTATTAAATAATCTTGCAGTATTTCCTTTCTAAGTGTGTTTTGGTGCATCAGTTGAGCACAGCTAAGCCAAAGACTGGATCTGCTGCTTGAAAATTTTCATTGATGGCAAGCAATGAAGAGGTAATGACAGCTGAAACAGTAACTGTCTATAGAAATCTGACTTCAGCTATTGCTGAACTTGTTGATCTTCAGTGAAAAATGAAATATGAACTTTAATGGAATATCACTCTCACTGCATCTTCCATCATCACATTATAGGTTGTGATTACTACATTTTTCTCCTTCTACTGTAAAATGACTCTTTGGATAAAAAGGCCTGATTGCTCCATTAGTTCTTGATATCATTCAGCACTTAGGACAACATGCATTTTTTTTGCATTTCATTTGCATTCCTTAATCACTGCTAATACCCTGGAAAATCTTATACCACTTGATAACCCAGCCAGAGAATATTTTTTTGCTGAAGCCCTATTTTGCTCCAATTCCTAGAAGCACAGTCTTGTTCTTTCAGCATTTATATTGAGCATAAATTATGATGACTCTTAAGATGAGACATGTGGGCAATGGTAAATAAATTTTAAACCTCTTACACTAGTTTGTCATGGGAACTCTTGGTAAACAAGACAAATAGGCATGAGATGGATTGATTTCAGTTGGAAGTAACTATGAATGTATACCAACACTACAAGGTCTAAGAGCATATAAAATTGAATTACCAGCTTCCATTTTGTATCATCACCTGATTCTGTTTACATTTACTAGTTTTAATCCCTGATCAGAAAAAGGATGACAAACTGGGGCTTACTTGACTCAATATGCCACCAACTGTATGTGCAAACAGAGGCAGCTTGAGTAAATGATCTTGTCAAAAGAAAAAGCAACACTTACGGGGCAACACAGAGGGAGAGAGCAATCCATATTAGTTTGTTAATAAGTGCTGTATTTTCAGCCATTAGGCCTCTGCTTATTTGTCAAGCGATTATTCAGCTTTTTTGTATTAAAAACAGTGCATGTAGATAACTCTTGTTTACTAATGTTGATTGTTACGGGGCTTGTGTATATAAAGAAGTTATTCTAGAATAACTGTACAAAGACCTGTACAAAGATAAAGAACTACAGCTATCATCAAATAACTTTCCTGGAGGAATATTATTTTACATCAGGAGTAGCCACATTATATGCTTTCTGCAAAAATTCTAAAATGTATGTTGGGAACATCTCCTTACATAAAGTTTATTTTCTCAGAAGTCTCAGAAGTAGGCACTGTTCTTACTTTGCTATTGCTCTTATGCCATATTCTGCACACATCAAAAAGGATGCTGAATTGGTGCTTGACATAAAGATTACTTCGACAACAATGTCATTTAAAGCTATGAGGATCGCATGGAGGAAAGTACTTACTAGAGATGACAGTGAAAGAATAAAGTATTTAATAATGAAAATCTAGAACTTTTTGGGGTATCTGAGTGGTTTTTGGATGAGTATAGAATTACTTAATGTGACTGAAGTATTAATAATACAGATATATTACTGTGAAGAAATCCAGGAAGAATTTATGTCCTTCTTTCTTTTATTTCCTGCTCTAAAACTTATAGCCTTAGTATTTTCATTGTCTCAAAAAAAATATTTTATGATGAAGATCCACAGTAAAGCTCAAAATGAAGAACAAGATTTCCTAATTCAGTAGCCCTAGCTGTACAAATAAATAAAAATGTTGTTTGATAACTTGTGACCCCAAATGGCAGTTTCTTTTCAACAGATGCAATCTAAGCTTTGAACAGCAGGTGCAAAGCTATCTTGAGGCAGAAACCTCAAACAGGACAATTTCACAGATGTTTTAGGTGGTGGGAAATGCAGGAATAATTGTGACATGTAGCTCTTTTTCCTTCTGTCTTCCAACAGTGGATCATACATGACCCAGTCCTTTATCTTGAAAGCGATAGATAGATAGATTACATAGCTAGCTAGCTAGGCTTCTACACACACACGCACACCAGATTAAAACATGGTTCAGCATCATATTTGCTCCTTTGTTCAGTGTTTAGCAATTGATGTGAAAATGGATTTTCATTCCACTTGTTTCTAAGCACTCAAAGGAACACATTTGTTCTGAATCATCTATCTGGACACCCAGGTGGTTGCTAATGAAAGAGAATCAAGTAGATTTAATGCTGCCTTCGATTACTTCCTACAGTTCCAGGAATGTTTTTGCTATCTCAGACTTCAGTTGGTTTTGCAAACGTGTCAGGGTTTTATCCTGCTTGATGCTGAGAATGGGATTCATGTTGTAAAGGGCTAACTTGAGCTAAGAACTTTGACAAGCTGGGCATTCATTAAGGAAATGACAAAATCTATTTTTTTTCCCTGACCTCTGAAGCACATGAATTAAATGCAGGAATGAAAGAAGGATTTGAGCCTCAGACCTTATATAGTGATAAATATTTTCTCCCTGCTTGACACACCTGCAATACACAGTAACATCTTTTTCCCAACACAGTGTGTAAGCAGATGGGAAGCCATAAGATGCAACTCTGGTTTAAAATTAAGCAATGTGCTTAAGTGCCTTGCTGTATTTAAACCAGCCTTGGATCAACCAAGATGGTTCACACAAGCCAACCATGTTCCACGATTCACTGAAGTCTGAAATACCATGGACTTATGCCAACATCCTCTGACTGCCTTGCAGGGGCACTACTGCACCACCAGATGAGGCATCTCAAGGAAATGTAATTTCAGAGTTGGCTTCTTGAAACAAAAAACTCTTTGCATCAGTTGTGGACAGACAGTCCTGAACAGAAAAAAAATTACTCCCATGAGTATTTTTCTTCTAGTAATGTCTTGCTCATGAACCTTGACTAAAATGGGATATTTCAACTGAAATAAAAATATTTTAAAAAAAATCTGTATTTACAAGCTAACCTTGAAGCATGTACAAACTATTCCTTCAGGATGGTATCACAGTTTCTCAGCTAGATGCCTCTGACTATACACAGCTGAGGGGTAATGAAAATTCTCTTTCAGCCCCAGCTGTTCACGCTGTGTAAATCTCACACTGTTCTCAGCCCCTGATGGGTTCCCAGAATGACTCTGGTAACACAACGCAGAAAAACACAGTGGACAAGAATGAAAGCAGCACACATCAAGGACCTGAGAACCATGAGCTTCTGTGGTTTATTTGTGGAATAAACCTGTACCTCAAAAGAAAAAACTCGGCCACACACAAGACTGGCAGAATACAGTAGGTGCTTTTCCAGCCGGTTCTCTGGTCCTTGGCAGTATAGGTTTTGAGAGAGAGTTGAGGGACACTAGATCCACTGGTTTCATGGCAGTTCTGTCTGGGCAGCACTCTTCGATGACCTCCTGATGGAAGACAAGGCTGCAAAACTGCATCTTCCTTCCTTCCATGCCCATCACAGCTGCAGAGTGTCACTATTCACAGCACGACAAAGTGACTGCAAAATGCCATCAGAGCAGCTTTTTCACACTGACTACATGCTAGTGTAAATGATGACATCAGGTAAGGGAAAACAAAGAAAGAAGCTTATTTATTTCTATTGTTACAGAAAGCACTGCCTCCAGAAACCCTGTAGGAATGGACTTCGAGGGCATTCTTACAAATCGTTGAGAGACAAAATCATCTTTATCTTGCAATATGTGAGCAGACAATTGTCTCTCTGTATCTCATCCTTCCAAATGACATTGCTTCTACAATATATTTGTTCTAGTCTCTCTGAAGCACTGGCTAGTAATGCAAAAATCTTAGAAAAATGACTAATTTTGGCCTCTACAAGATGATAACAGAACAAAGCCCAGATCCAGTACCATTATAGCTGAATACAGAGATAAAATGACATCCTTACACTGCCAGTACCACAAAAGTGGTAAAAAAATTAAAAATCATATAGGTCACCTTGGCTGTGACAGGCGGAAGATGTTTCCAACAGAAGTAATATGACTCAATTTCCAATGAATGAAAAGACTAAGAAGTTTTGGAGAACTATTTTTGTTTTGGAAGTGACATTCGTCTGCATCAGACTGTAGCATGTGGGTTGACTTTCGTGATAGAAGTTATTAAAAAATACTAGATCTCTCAGTAAGAGCTACTGGCATCATTAACCCCCCAAGAGATAACAAAATATTGAAAGGCCTTTCTTAAGACTGTTTTGAAATTTAAACATGTTTTTGATATATGTTTTTCTTCCTGGCATGTAATGAATTCAAAAGTATTATAAGTAATTGCAGACGTTTTCGTTTGGGAGCCTCCTCTTGCTAGAATAATACACATGAGATATATGAGATGCTTGACTCATATTCTTCCTTCTTTTGATACTTTGTTTCACATTTGCCTCTCAGATACATAAATTCACAAATAAGCCACCAATACTTGGCAGGCCTCAATTTAATACATGTTCATTATGAAGAGAAATATAACAAACCCAGAGGGTTTAAAAATTCTAATGGTGGCTCTGACATGTTCAAACATATGCTAGAGCATGTATCTCCTAAACTTAGACTATACCTTGCTATCATAATACATGGTTACTAATCCCAGAATTATATGAATAGGCTAATAATATATGCATTAAAACAACTTTCACACTTATGACTCTGTGTTAACTAATTTTAGCACACAAACACGTGGTTAATGATTTATATGAATGAACAAAATCACATTGAAACACTCCAAGCCCCATGGTTCAACAGGTTATGGTGGGACTTTTTGTAATATAAGCAATATAAAGGAATTCTTGTTTCTGTACAAATGGTTGTTGACACTCACAAAGACCTTCAGCGCTGAGCTGAAGAGACCAGTTGCTGGTCATCCCTTATTTGGTACCACCACCTCTGTGCAAGATAGCCAGAAAATGGAAAGATCCCAGAGACCTCAGCCCCTTCAGCAGTCCTGTCTCCTAGGAAAAGTGGAAAAAGGCCTTGGTATAAATGAGCAATGAGTGTAGGTAGAACTTTAATGAGGACAAGGAGTTACGGAGCTTTCTCACGTATTAGCAGATTCATAAGTACTGGGGGTTGGATCTTGATTTCCGACCTTTGGAAGGTTTCAATTCAAAGCGCTCAAATGATTTTGAAGGGAGAAATGGCAGTTCTGTCAGTGCAAACAGCAAATGCAATCTTACTGCAGCTTTCTAGTCTGTTCCTGCGCATGGAACTCTTACCCTTATTCCCTTTGCAAAACTAAGTAACAAGAGGAAAACAGGCTCTAATCAGTACTTGAACTTAGTACTCCTCTGACAAGGTTTTGTGCATAATAAACACTTACTATGTGTCAAAAACAGTTCACTAAAAAAAACCCTAAAAAAAAAATCAAAGAACTTTTGAACTGATTGAATGTAGAGTTCTCAGTCCCAGAAGAGTCCCTAATAAAGACCAGCAAGTGTGTGTTCCAGCTCAGGAGGACCTGAGCACTACAGGTGTTACATGCTAGGTCTAAAAACTGCAGTCAATTACATAGGGATGCCTGGAGACGTCTCTCCTGCAGAGCATATGGAAGTCAGGGGATGTTTTTAGGTTCTGCTGTGAGAATGTGGATGATAGTGTGTATTAAGTAATTACTATTAATTTATTCCTCAAATAGCAAATCTAAAGAAAAGTGTGTATCATATATTAAGAGCCATTCAGCTTTAACATGAGTTAAAAACTACTAAAGCTCTTCAGCAGAACATTTGCAGAGTATGGAAAAGATCAAAACATGAGTCAGTTTGTGGCAGCCAACAGGGACACATCTTGACTGGCAGTGGACTGTGTTTGCTGTTCAAGTGATGGTAGGCTGACAACAGGCGTCACCTGCTCCAAGAGTACTCACTGAGTCACTTTACCTTGGACGATCCTGTGAATGAGTCAATTTTGCTCCAAGAAATCAGACTCTGCAAAGTTACACTCTATTCCCTTAATTCATTAATTCCAATCTAATTTTAGCCCTCTCTGTTCACATTGATGCATGGCAGAATAATTGTATTTGTATTTTTTCAACTTTGCAGTTACTGAGATTCATAAATGTGGGAGATAGCACATTCTGTTGACCTGAAGTGAAGCACTTCTAAGGCAAGAATCAACAGAATTCAGTTGTTATGTCAGGAAATGAAACAGATTAGCCCTTTTGTCCACTTTGACAAACATTGACTCATATTGTAATCAGCCAATGTACTAATATTGACATTTCTAAATTACTGGTATGGTCAAGGCTTTCCTGAAATGGGTGATCCAGAATAAAGAAAAAAAAATCCATAGTACAGCCACCTCTGGTTCTACGAACTCTAAACAGTGCAGACATTTTACTGGTATTTTTACAACTTCTGAAATACAGTGAATATTGTTCAATAACAGAAGTTCCAATTAAATAAGTGCTTTTAAGTTTATTGAAGGCAAATGTCTCAAGTGCAAGCATTGCTGAGATCATTACAAGAAGAAATCTGGGTGTGCTGACATAAATGGAAACATAATTGGCTCTGAAGGAATTACAAATTTCAAGTTGTGATAAGGCATGAAAATGCAAATGGTCTAGCAAAAAGTAAAACAAACTGGACTGATTTTCAGGAGAGCTACTGAGGGAGAAAAAAAAAATCCTTTGCTCTGTAAACCAACTTTATTTGGCATGAAAATAATACAATGATAAAAATCTTTGAATCTAAATTCCTGGCTCATATTTCAAATCAGATTTCATTTAAAAGACTGATGTTCATTTTTATTTTTGAATGGTTGTGGTATGTATTTGAAAATGACCACAAATGCTGCAAAAAGCTGTGCAGTGTTAAGCAATAAGAAGGGAAATTTCTTTTAGCATTATAGTAGAATTTTTTGAAAATGTTTTTTTAACCTTTTAATTAAAACACTGTTAATCTTTTTCCTTTAAGATATTATGTTTCCTGAAACTTAATCTTATGATGAGGGTGCTATTGGAACTCTGTTCTTTTAAAGAGACAATTTGAGCTCATGTGACAGTTGTTTCAGTCCATTACTTACCCAGATAAATACGTTCTTTTCAGCACTGCTTTCCTATCTTTCTCTTTTTAAAGCTGAAGGAATCAGATACTCAAACACTTTGTTTTGCTTTGCTTTGCTTTTCAGAAGTGGATTATCTGGGTTAGGAAGTCATTTCACGGCTGCAGATATTGTTTATTCTTCTTCGTAAGTGTGTAGAAATCTCTCCTAAATGAAGCCAACTGTATTGGCTTCTATCTTCTATTCTAATACCTTCTATTGTCCAGAAATGAAATGATCTAAAGTGAAAATCAGCAGAGCAGCACCATTTGAAAGATGCTTTGGGATTTTTAACTTAACTTGCACATCAACAAATTTTCTGCTTTAGGAAGAAAGAAAAACTTAACCAAAACTTTGGCTTATGAGGTTAAAGGCAGCCAATGATTTATTTAGTTCTAAATGTGTCTTACTTTGGAAATTGCTGTCATTTGCTATGAAATGCCATCTAACCTGAAAAATAAGGAAAACAGAAAATAAGGGGGGGGAAAAAAAAACCACCCATGGCAGAGTGTAGTTATGATTAAGATTCCAAAGCCAAGATTTCAGTTCCACAGTTAACTCATCTTCATGTCTTGGAACATGACAGTTTATACAATGCAATACAATAATAACCTTAATGCCTTGAAACACACATTTACCCATGAGAACATTCCGGTGCAGGTTATGCTGCTTTTTAAAACTGTTTGCCTCAAGTTAAATACTGCTGTATCATTCCTTTTTATTTCTTTCATACTTAAATCCAGATAATTTCTTTGAAACCGCCTGTGGTTTGTTAATAAAATCAGTCAATAAATTTGCAAAACTCTCTTTCCAGGCATCTTTGTGAAAATTCAGAGTTCATATGTTCAAAGTCAGCCATGTATCTAAGTGATAAACCACAACTGTAAGGTTCCCTGGTTCAAATATCTGCTTGCAGCAGTGAGCAGCTTTTGAATTAGAGCAGCAATTTTCCTTTTATTTCCCCAAAACCAGCTGTAAAGAATGATAACCAGCTTTTAACTTGTCATCCAAAAGGATTCCCTTTAAGCTGAGTACAGCTGTGTGGTATAACTCTTTCCACACAGGGATTAAGACTGAGATGCAGCACCTTCCTGATACCCTCTGTCCATCAGTGGCCTCTCAGCTCTCACGTGAAGTAAAACTGCAAAACGGGGAGGGTTCAGATTCTAGAGCTGTGAATGCATCTCTAAAGTAACTCCCTCTTCTTCAACATTTGGGGAATATATTTGCAAGTAAAAAGCAAGATAAACCCTTTCAGGTTCCAGCATTTAATTAAGCTTTCAGCTATCTTTGTGAATGAACTGGAGAGCATCTAATATGCATGTCTAGAGGGAACAGATCAGGAGTACTCCTTCTGTGAAGCTGTTTGCTATCAGCTGGAAAAAATCTCAACTCAATTAGTCTCTCTCTGTGTTTAACTCCCTTTGGAACATAACATCTACTATAGCTGAATCCCAATTGTAATAAATGTACTTGAACAAAAAAATACTTTCTTCCTCTGCAAAGGCCTGTGTTTCTGGTAATAATTGGGTTTGAGCAGTGGTAGGATAAGGTGACTGTGGTATAAGAACTAGCAAGGGGAGGATGATGTCAGAGGATTTAAGAAAAAAATTTAAAACTGTTCAAGGTTGTCTAGCAGACCAGAGCAGAATTGTTCTGATTTTTTCCTCATATACACTCTCTTATTATAAGTAGATGTATGTAGGATTCCCAAAGAGGGAAAAAACTTGGTTTAGAGTCTAAATGAAAATGGTAAGGATTTAAAAAGGTAAATCCCAGCAGTGGTTCACAGGGACCACTGACAATGCTTTATAAGAGCAATCAACACAATTACTCTACCTGCCATGAAGGATTTTCTTTTGTCTGGCTGGTTTTAGCATGCTTCTCCATTTTAATGCATCATGGTAACCATGTGGGCAGAATGTTTTTGGAACAGATGATCTTCTACCACCCCATAACCACCTGATCCCCATTTAGTACCAAAGTTGTGAACATAAACAAAGTCCAGGTTAGAACAGTCTTTTCCTGCACTATGTGACAACTGTGGGATACTAATGTCCCAGAAACAAGTTGTAAGATGCTCAAAAGTCACAGTCACCAAAACAATTTAGAATAGTGCTAACCTTGCCTTGGCAAAATATGAATCAATGTGGCAAATGTCACACTTGTACTTCAGCTTTTTATGCCTCAGTATTTCAAAGAGGAGCTACATGGTCTTCCTGTGTGTGCAAAATATCACAAACCACTTTCAGCTGTGACAACCAAGTCAAGATTGAGTCTATCTTCATCTGTATTGTTCCTGCTGGCTTTCTTAAATATCCAACACAAGCATTCAAGCAAAATGAAGTAAAGAATTTCCCTCTACATTAAGTATTGCAAATTCTACATTAAGTATTGCAAATTCTACATTAAGTATTGCAAATTCAAAGAAGTGAATGGCCTATTTGAAAATCAGTCAGCACTGAGCCAGCTCTCCTTCTGAGCGCTTCCCCTCACAGAGCAGTCCCTGACACTGATGTTCTGTTCCCGTTTCTCCTTAGGACACCCTTTCACTCCTGACTACTCCCACCTTCATTACTCCCTCCCTACATCACCCCCGACTGCAGTGCCACTAATATGACACCATGCTGCCCACCTCTTCCTTACGCTGTCCATCATCTTGCTGTGCATTTCTAACCTCCTGCCGAGCTGCTCTGGGGAAGGACAGCAGTACATATGAAGCTCTCTCTCCATCACAGCTGCCAGACATTACAGCATGAGCATCTTCCGAGACAGCTGTCTGTACGCTGGGGCTGGGTGACAGGCCACGGTGGTAGAAGAGTTTCACTGTCTCAACTGAGTAAAGAGCACGTTTTCCATTAGCTGCTGCGTAAGGCTGCCTGCAAGTCACAGTAATAAAAGCCTAAAGAAATTATAGTTCAAGTCTTTATTTTTAATAATGGCATCAAAAGCCACTTCTTTAGGAGTTTTACTGTACACACATGTAACTTAGGCTATTTAATTTATTTATGTTCTTGAACTTTAATACGAACTTTAAGGAAGATGTAATGTGCAACTGTTTCCCCAGTTCTCCTAATTCTCCGTATCATCTAGCCATGCATAGATAAATCATAAATTAGGCCCAGAAAAGTAACGAGACTGACATGAACAGTAATGGTGAACTCAAAAGAAGCCCCACTCTCTAAAACACATCCTTTGGCTTCCGAGACATCTGAAAAAACTCACATTTTGAAACTGCTTTCGGCAAACTACGACCAACGGAAGGATGTCTTCATTTACCTAGAAAATTATTTTTCACAGTATTTTTAGCTTTCATCTGACATTTTTCTGAGCGTGCTCAGCTACGACGGGAGCCACCGCACACCTCTGAGGGGGCCTGAACAGGAACTCCGGTCCCTGTAACACCAGGGTATGTCACGGGCTTGTAATGGCCACACAGAGCACTGCGAAGCACCTAGAGCCCTGCTGAACGCCTTCGATGCGGACAGCACCCAGGCTGCAGGGATGCGTTTCCAACCCCGCCTCAGCCCGCTCTCCCGCCTACGTCCCCGCGCCGCCACCACTGCCACCGCCTCCCCCGCGCTACAACCACGCTCCGCATCCCAGCGGCCACCGCGACGCGGGGCACCCACCACACTCCAAACTACACATCCCGCCGTGCACCGCCAACGGCCCCCGCTGGGCGGGAGCGCGGTGCACGCTGGGACACGCAGTCCTGACCAGCCTCACCAACAC
>VZRR01006421.1:210779-281184 GCA_013398015.1 Oreocharis arfaki | reverse complement strand
GCGGCGGGGCCGGTGCTGCGGGCCTGGGCTGTGTCCGCGCCGCGGCTGCGGGGCTGGGCGCGAATATGCTGGTGCTACCCCGGGAAGAAAGTTCCCGGGAGGGAGGGGAGCTCCTCTCCTCGCTGCCCATGAAGGACGGGGCGCGGCGGTGCGGGCACCGCCGCGGCCTCCACACGTCGTGGGCAGAGATCTCCAGCAGCCGGGAGAAGCCGAGCGGCCGCCAGGTTTGCTGACTTGCGTGGGGCCAGGCGAGGGTGGAGGTGTAAATTCCTGATCTCACAGATGCTCAGACGCCGAAGGGACGAAGCTCTGAGCAAGCAGCTGTCGCTGACCCTGCATTGAGCAGCAGAGGTCGGGTGAGGTGACCTCCCTCGTCTCTTCCCAGCTTCAAAAAACATGGATCCTATGCTTCTGGAATAGGAGCAGGAAGGGGCAGTCAGCACGTCAGGCTCGAGAGGGTGCAGTGGAGGGCCACGAAGATAAAGGGGCTAGAGCATCTCCCTTATGAGGAGAGACTGAGGGAGCCGGGTGTGTTTAGTCTAGAGAAGAGAGGGGACCTCATTAATGCATGTAGTTATTTCGAAAGTGGGTACCCTTTGAAATTTCAAGAGGATGGTGCCAGACTCTTTTCAGTGGAGCCCAGTCACAGGACTCAGAGGAATGGCCATAAACTAAACCATTATAAGTCTCACCTCAACATAAGGAAGAACTTTGTTACACTGAGGGTGGCAGAGCACTGGAACAGGCTGCCTGGGGAGGTCATGGAGTCTCCATCTGTGGAGACTTTCAAACCCCACCTGGACACGTTCCCGTGTCACCTGCTCTAGGTGACCCTGTCTTTGCAGAGGGGTTGGACTGGGTGATCTGCAGAACTCCCCTCCAACCCAAACGATTCTGTGATCGTAAGCTCACATCCTTCTGGACGCTGCATCTTTTAGACAGTGGGGTTTTGTGCTCATGTAGTTTGGTACTGCCCCTGTGCATCCAGAGAGAGAAATCCAGAATCCTTATCTTATGGGGACAAGACTGGAATTTAATTTTGAGTTCAGGCTCTATCACGAGACCACTACTTTTTATTGGATCATTTGCTTGCTCTGTAATAAATTAATAGCAGATAAAATGCAAAGTATCAGAAAATAAAATAATACAAGTAAGCTGTTAAAAACCAGCAGAGATAATACATTTACTCAGTACTTCTAGCAAAACATTAGGTTAAAAATAATTACATAGTTTTTGTATTGAGTGCAACCTGAAGTTCATGTTTGAAGGCTGTACTTGTCAGTGAGAGTCTATCAATACAGACAGGGAAAAGGCATAAAATTTGTTGATAAAGTTAACTAGAGAGTTGGCTTTTGAATAATCTTGTTAGGTTTTGACAAATTGTTTTAGCCCTGGACACAAATGTGGTATGGGATTTTTATGTCAATTTCTTTCAAATTTTAATACCATGATATTACCTGGAGAGTTCAGACTAGAAATTTTGGAAATAAAAAAAAAGTATTGATTAGTCTAAAAAGAGACAAACCGGAATTGCCTGATTTCTTTAAATCATTCTGAAACTAGACTCAAACATTTTTTCCTGTAAATGTTAGAAAAGATTTTTTACTTTTTTCATGCTAGTTTGTTTCTGTGATTAAGTGAGATTTCCATTTTGTATTTATGGGGAGGATGATTTACAGAAAATTCCAATGGATCTGTAACTAAATACTGACTTTTATGAGTTAAAAACTTTTTGTATAGAAGGGGTAGGTTATACCCGTCCAGTGCAATTGTAGCAAATGCTTTTTTTCCTCCCAGCTGTGTGTAATTAAAACTTGTTGTGTAGTTCCTTTAGTAGAGCATGCTTCAGAAATTATTTGTTCTAAAAACTTTTAACAACTTTGAAATTCTGAAATATTAAAAAAAATTCTTAATGTAGATTAAAATCTAGCTTTACCAACCATTAAAAAATCAGTGATGATAGACCTTTACCAATTGGCTGTTATGGAGTAGCAGTCTATGAAACTTCATGTGTATTGTGTATTTGCATAATAGATAAAACAGTATTTAGTTCTAGTAATTGTAAGTGTATTTATTCTTAGATCACATATATTTGAATAGGGACAGTGTAGTTAACTAGGGAACCACTGTTCAAGTAAGCAGTCTACTGCAAAATTGAATTCTCCTTTTTTTGGATAAACTGGCCTGTCCAATGCAGAGTTGGAATCTGTGCTTCTTGGAAGATGTACATACTTGCAGTTATATTGTTCACATGGGAACTTGGGCTTAAGTCCTAAAATGAGCAGTCATGTAAGGTGGCAGTTTACAGTCTGGCTGTGGGAGAAGGAATGTCCTCACTGCAGGAGGAGAATGACTGCTCTGAGTACAGAGCTGCTGACACGCTTCTGCTTTGCACCAGGTAAAGTTTGATGTGCAGGCAGGAGTTGTGACTAAAAGTCACATTGAAACTACTCAAAACTATGTTTCTAAAAACCAGCTACTTTAAACCTGCCTGGTCTCCCCACCCCGTTGTGGTGTTTGGGTTGGTTTTCATGTTTCAGCGGAGGAGTCTACCAGGAGAACTCAGTTGTAGTTGAGTGCAGAGGCTGCTGGTGCACTGAGGATGTGCAAGCTCTGCTTAGTTTAGGAACTGACAAGTAGGTGATGAGTGGACATGAACTTCTAAGGCTAGGAAATAGGAGCTATTGACCAAGGAAGTGAGAGCAGGCTATTAAGTTTTTAAAAGAAGGAGGTAAATATAGCAGTAACTTGGAGACCGCTTTTGAGTGTTCTAGTACTGTGTGACTTCATGTATATCTTTAAATTCTGTCCTATCTGTCTGTTACCTTTATGTATCAAGTAGTGTTTTTCATTGCTGTGCTTAAAAGCTGATGCTGTTTGCATTCACAGCCTGTTTTTGTGCACATCTGGTTTCTGTCAGACTGCAGGCTTGCTTCAGTGGGACTGTTGGAGTGAGCAAAAAAGAAGTGAAGTCTTACCTTAGAAACACCTTGAGACTATTAGACTGGGATTATTAAAAGACAGGACAAGTTGAGGTCCATTATGTGAGGTTAGGCATCTGGCATTTGTGATGCATATAAAGATTATGCAGAGTCTTGGCTTTTGTTTTCAGTAAAAAGTAGTATCTGGCATGTCAAGCTGCAGAGATAACCTTCCAAGCATGACCTGAGCTAAAGCGATGTCTGCTTGAGGCTGATGTGCCTGAAGTCCAGATGTCACCCTTAAGTGTTTAACTGCAAACTCTTGTTGTCTGGGGCTTCCAGTGGGGGTTGGTGTCAGTACCGAAGCTTTCATGGGATTCATAATTGATTAATATATCTTTATTGCTGCTTCTGAGAAGAGAGGGCACTTACAAAAGAAAAATGGATTGTGACACAGACTTCAGAAGGAAAAGAAACAGAAGGTGTAAAGGCAATGTGTTTGGAAAGTAATTTTTCAGTATGTTCTTCTATTGGTGGATTTGACTGTTATTAGATAGTAAATTAATTGATATGAAGGATGATTTTATTTGCTTGATCTCTCAATAATTCGTTTTGTTCTTTGCTGTGGCCCCCTGTATTGTGAGCTGGATAAATGTGATCAGCTCTTTTCTGGGCTATAAACAAGCTAGTCTGTACAAGACAAGAAAATGAAAAACACATACAACGTAAGCTTAACTTTTATTTCTCCCTTCATTAAAGGGGGAAATTAAAAAAATTAAATTAAGCCAAGTTAAAGTTTGGCTTTTGTGAATTTTATGGAAGAATGTTTGAGAAACTATATTTTTCTTCTTGCCTAAAACCTGTTTTAAAATAAACTCAGAGCAGAGATCAATTTTTCTAAAACAAAGTTTAAAAAAAAGCTTGTTTTTTACAACATCAGCATAGCTAATGAAAGGACTATTTAAAATCTGTGAAAGTGTCAGTTTTTCTTTGTGGAGATCATGTGGAATATAATGTAAATGCTGGAAGTAAAATATGTAGCTGTTCTCATAAGAGAAAGGTGATGACCTAACTCAAAGTTATTGTCATTTTCAAATTCAGTTTTTCTTCCTTTCTCTTGCATCATGAAACACAATAATTTGATGTTCAATGTGATTTGTTTGATAACAAATGGTGGAAACAGAGAATCTTGAATCCAGAGCTCTGTAAATAGCGTGTATTCCTTTAGCAATAATTATCTTACCATCTTTTGTCAGGTTTATGGCTACTAATGACTTGATGACAGAACTACAGAAAGATTCTATCAAGCTGGATGATGACAGTGAAAGAAAGGTGGTGAAGATGATTTTGAAATTGCTGGAAGATAAAAATGGTGAGGTGCAAAACTTAGCTGTCAAATGGTAGGTATTCTTTTTCTGTGATGTAAAGAATTGTTTAATGACTGAACAATATAAAACATTTTTGAAAGCTCAAGCGACCACTTCTACTCAAAATAATATGGAAATGATGTCCACAAAGGAACCCTTGTTCTTGTAGACTACCTGCCTTAAATGTTGTAACTTAAAAAACTACCTTTTGTTGATATTGGGCATTAATATTTGGGGTTTGAGGCACCAAATAGCACATGCAGTCCTTGCTGAAAGTGTTTGAGTGACACAGTTGTTCTTTGGTGATAATTCTTGATTGCTAAATAGATATAAAAAGCTTATAATTCAGTGGTAGTTGCCACATTGATATTTGACAGTGAGACCTTAGATGATGTGCAGGGGAGGAATTGTAGTGTTGGAGTTGCTTTCAAGTAGAGATGAAAGCATAAAATGGTAAAGATATGGCCTCAGTTACCAAATGTGGAACTTACCTCTTTACTAACATTCAGAATACTGCATTAATGGTTTTACAAGCTTTACAGGAACTGTAAATGTTTTATGGGGTCAGGGTGTATTTACTTGCCTTTCAGAGACTTTTGTTGCTTCACTGCCCTCTCTTCCTCATTTTATTGTGCTTTACATATGGTATGCTTTTCCAGAGCACCCTTTGAAGAGGTGCTACATTTCTTATGACTTCTTGATCTTGGCTATTCTGTCTTTTTGTGTGCTTTAAAGAGAGCCCTTCTTAAGAGGCATATAGTGTTCCTGAGAATGTTTCTTGTTTGTGAGCTTAGGGGTTTTTTTTTTTTTTCATACTCCATATACACTACTTATATTCCATGAGGTATGGATTGAAGTAAACTTGGTACACAAGAGCTTCAGATGTTTCACATTGTGATTAGCCGAGTTTATTTCAGCTTGTTATTCTTTGTAATTTGCCCTGTCAGACTAGCAAAGCAGAAAAAGCCTGTGTGTACCTCTGCTTATGTACTTAGAAGCAGTGCTTGCTTCAGCTTCTGAAGTGCTTTAAATAATGGTGCCCAAAACCTTGCATAGACGAACTAGTGTAGGAATGTCAAGTTTCAAGTCAGATATTAGCAATATTAGGTGTATTAGCATTATAATTGTCACTACTTTTTCACTACTGTAACCAGGGTTGCAGTGTTGTTAAAATGTGTCTAACCCACCTCCTTTTCATAACAACAGAAAATACTCAGTTGCTTTTTAATTCCATCTTCTGGATTGTCTGAGTTCCTCATGGTTCTGTGGCTTTGAAACAGATTGCTTGTACTCAATCAGAAGAGCATATTGTTGTGAAACTTGGCTCAGGCTTAGAATTGTCTTTGTGTGAAAGCACAAAGCATTTAATAGAAAAGTTACATTGCAGCATACATGCAATACTTATTTCTAATGTACATCCTAAAGTTGTCCTGAAGTTTAGATCAATGCACACAGACACATATATCACAATCTTTAATGGCAGATGTATCAGAATTCAGGATTGAAAGTATAAGTAATGCTTGCTAAAACATTAAAGAAAGATTGCAAAGGGAAGAGAAGGAGAAAATAGATGACCTCCTCTGTGTGTGCACATCCTGTTCTTATTGACAGTTCGTCCATTTTTAAAGTTTACTTTGATATATTGATAAAACTCATGGACTTAATGTGACAGAATCTCTTTCACATTGGAGTGTTTTCAAGAAATCCAAATAATGTTAAGGAACGGTGTTAAATTTACTTTAATGGGACAAGAAACATGGAAGAAGAAACATGGAAGAGTTTTCAGGTGAATTGTGAACATCCGTGTAGAAGGTAGACACATGTACGTTCTGGGATGTATCAAGTTGTATTATTTTGGTTTTGGTTTTTGTTGGTGTCCCAGTCACTTGCAAATATGCTTTGAATACAGAAAAAAATCTGCCACTCTTTCAGAGTATTCTCTTCTTAAAGCAGCTTGTAATCATGATACTGTTCATGACAGTTTTAAGCCTGATGCTGCTGCTGCTTCCTGTTTGCTGTTCTTATACTCCTTGTTTCTTTTCTCACACTGCTTCTTACCTGGTTTTGTTACAAACTGGTTTGGGGTCTTAGTTGTCTTTTGGCTTAGTGCTTACCTCCTGCAATCTGCCTGTTGGTAGAAACATTGGTGGGGGTGAAGGATGGGAGAGGCTGAACACTATTAAGCTATAGTTTTTTTTTAAGACAGTTCAAGCTGATCTGAAGTCTTCCATCTGCTACAACACTGGGTCTAAGCCTAATCGATTCATTGGGAAGTTAATTTCAGCCAGCATATTTTTCTTGACTTTTTTTAATTTTAAATATTTTGTGCCCTTGTGTATTTCATGGCACTTTCAGCTGAGGAAAGCATAAACTGTTTTTAGATCTCTCTTAAGTTAAATGCTGTGGTGAACTTCAGAGGCAATCAGCAGTAACTTTCATCAGACTGGTACTTGATGACCCATTAAAGTAGAGATTCCCTCTCATAGAAAGAGGATTTAAGACAACCCAATGTACTTTTCTATCTGCGCTTGAGATAGATTTTTTTTTATTTTTTCTTTTTCCCTTGAGGAAGGGAGAAAAGTGTTGCAGCTTGTTAGGGGAACTTCCTCTACAGGTAGATCAGTGGAAGTGCTCTGAATGAAACTCTTGCATAAGGGTCACTCTTTGAAGATTTGGTTCTCGAGGTCACTGCATACAGCAGATTTAAAACAACTCAGAGCAGCTGTAAAGCAGTATTTATTTTTAGGCAAGTGTAGCAACAAGTGAGCAGTGTTCTTGGCTTTGCCGTATCTACTGCTTGCCTTCACACTTGATTAAGGAGAGCCCTATTGGTTAAAATGCAGGTGAACTTTTTTCTTACTATCTCTACAAAGCACACTGGTGATTTTGTTCTTGCTCATTTCAATTACATTACACTGGTTTGAGGCGGGATAAAACATGTAACAGCAAAGCAGAACTCAGTTTTTGGGTTCATGGGTACTTGGGTAGCTACTTTGCAAGATGATTGTCCAGGTCATTTCTGAATAAAAATGAAAATTAATGAGCTGCATTAGAACTCTTGAAGTAAAAGTTGGCCTGCTCTGATCCTTGACCCTACAGAAGGGAACTGCGTTTTATTTGTTAAGCTTCTTACTGGAGGCAGTAGATGAAACCTATGTCAGTAACGGCAGGTTGTTTACCTTGTTTTTCTTAATTGCATGTAAAATATTAAATGTATTTTTGTTGTCTCCATTTTTTTTTTTTTTTTCTGAAGGAATGGTTTATGTTTTACCTGATAGTCGTAGGCTGTTTTACAGCTAGGGAGTGTGGAAAAGGCTATTCTTGTAGCCTTTAGTAGTAGTATTATCTAGTAGTATTCTGTATTCTTGGTTTATAGCTGTAAGCGTAGTCCAGCATGGTATCCTGCACACCTTACAGCAGCAGTAGTTACACTGCCTGTGGCTTTTTTAAGATTTTGTGCATCTGGCTTAGTCAAGCAATGTGGTTTTTCTAAGCCTAGGTATTGTGTTGATATTGCTTGTTCCTCGTTGCTGAAAATGTCGGTAATGCTCTGTTGGCTCAAAGTGCGAATTAATCGTTTCATGTGTTCAGTGTTGAAGTTTAGAGATGAACTGTTTCACATTTTGAACACTTTGATATTCTGCTATTTCAACCTATACATAGAAATTTTTCTTTGTTCACACTGAGATGTTTCCTGAAACCAGTAAGAAGACAAACATATATATCTATTTATGGTGGAAGAAAAAGGTAGGATTAAAGTCAGCACTTTCAGCTGTTCCTTCCTTGTGGTACTGTAGTTTCTCTGCATTTCTCTGCATCATGCCCAGAGTAGCTTCTCTGGGCAGTAGTTCAACGCAGGGAGCTCTGCCTGATGCTGTGAGTCTGAGTCATTAGTGTGAACAGGATGATGCATGTATTGGCTGCTGTGTGGCTGATCCAGTTCAGCAGCTTTGAAGCATTTTGGATGCTTTGGTAATACACTACTGCACATCATGCTTTACTAGTGATTTGAATCATGTTGTTTTTTTTTTTTAATTAGCGAATTTCAATTCTTCCTTGTAAATAAATGTGCTTATTCCATAGCTGTTAAAATATGCCAGTTGGAGATTATAATTGATTATATGTTGGTGTCCTATCTTCCTGATACGGAGCTGTGCTATGAACACCTTTATTTCCAAATGTGTGTAACTTAAAGGAGACAGTGTGTTGTTGTTTACTTCCATAGGCAGCTGAATGAGCTTTTTACTTTGAGAGAACCTTGACACAAATTATTGGCTAGTGAAAGGGAGAGGATCGAAGAGCACTTACAACTGTACAAAATGGCCTTCAAGTGTGTAAAATACATGCTTAAGTGCAAAAGCTTTGTAGTCAGAACTGATTTTATACAAGAAGGTTATAATTTATTTTCAACTTCTGATATGATTGGTTTGTAATCTGGGACTTATAATAAGGTCTGTAAGTGATACCCACTGATTTTGAAGGCCAGAAAAGCTTGAGGTAATATTTTGTAAAATTTGCTTCACAATTGGCATGTCTGCTTTGCTGAGCTGATAGGTTGAATAAATAGGACTGAAGATTCTATTCAGGTAGAATATGGCTTAATACTTTCCAGAAACTGTAATTTGTAGTGTTTGTCTGAATATCATTCCAGTGGTTTGGTCATCTTTAAAACATTAGCAAAGAAGTGTTTCCTATTCTTAATTGAGATGAATCTGATTGACTGGCCTTTGCTGTGATTATTTTAATTAGTCATAGGTTACATTTGGAAAATAAATATATTTAAATCAAAAGAATTCAGTAGTTGTTCAACAGTTCAGGTTTAAAACAACGGATTTTTAACCTTGTATACTGTAGTCTGTTGACTGAAATGCATAGGAAGTTTAATTTCTGTGGACTACTATGGCGTCATTGTACCTTGGAATTCTGTTGATTTCTGTTCTAGTTGATTTGTGCTTGTGTTGCTTGCAAAACAATTTTCTATGCACCAAGGGTGGAGTGCAACAGTGCTGTGAGTAGCCACTGACAGTGGTGTGTATTTGAAGAGAAACTGTATATATAGATGTGTCAATGAATCACGGTGAAGGGAAAGCTTGACTGAAAAGTGAAATCAAGTTGTGGAGAAAGCTTTGGGCTTTTTCAGCAGCTGGAGGAAATGTTTCAACTGCAGCCAGGGATGGTTTGATGTATTGTGTCTCAGAGATAGTTACTGGTAACAATCTGTGTTTGCAGATGTTTGTGTATGGATTTATCAGGAGTTTTTCAGTTAGAGGCAAAAAGTCTTTACCAGTATCAGTGTTCAGAAATTATTTTAATAATGCATTATTAACTTAACATTATTGAAGCAGCAAAATGACCAGATTAGATTGTGGATATGGTCCTCTAAACCCCTACTCTTAGGGGTTTAGTGGCTGTAGAGGTAGTTTAATTGAATTTTAGGAATCCAGTGCAGTGCCCTTTCCCTAAATTAAAGGGCATTGTCAGGTCAGGGCATGAGGACTGACTGCCTTTAAGGAAGGGGACTCTATCAGAGCTGTTCATTTCTGCAGGATCTGCTGAAGCAAGTGAGAAACCATCCATTATGTCTTCATTTCTGTGCACTTAAAGGGCTTCTTTTTATGCCTTTGGTCAGGTACCAGTCAGTATCTCAACTAACAGTTCTCTTGAGATTATCTGTATGCTGTATCTTCTAAAAACGTAACCCCAAAGTTGTTCTTTTGTATTTAGTTTAATGTTATCTGTAAATCTCTGGTAAATACTCTGCAAAATGAGTAAACTGCAATCTTCCTGAATTTGTGGCATTGATGTGATCATAAAGCATCAGTGTCAGCTATCTGTGCCCTCGTTTGACTAATGTCAAATTAGTTCCAAGTTCTGTGCATTAACAAAACTGAATTAGGTGTAAGTGATATTTCAGTGCCTGGTTTTGGCAAATATGTTTTGTCTTTGTTGCCTCCCCACCCACCCTTCTCCTGGCCCACGCACACACACAGACACAAACATGTATTTTCAGCAGGATTTACCATATGAGTAGGGTGGGTAAGGAGAGAAAGAAACCAAACAGGTTATGGTTTGTGAAGGAAGGCATGGGAAGTACTGGGTGTGATTGCTTTGGGAATTGCATATTCCTGGATGTTAATCTAAGTGTGCCTCAAGTGCAAACACTGAGTTCATGGGAGGTAAGGCATTGTGAGCATGGCCATTGAAAGAGAAGCTCCAGGTTTGCCTAACATGGTGACAGACCACTGATGCCAAAAATTTGAACCTTATTCTGGTTACTGTCGTACAGTAAGTCACACACAGTTCTTGAGTGCAAGGCCTTGCTTGTCCATGTCCTCCTCTTGTTTGCATATCTTGCTTTCTGCCTTATGCTTCTGCTGGGCATTTTTTATAATAATTAGGTCTTGTCCCTATGAATTCTTGGACCAGGGAAAAAGGGGTAGCAGCAGTGGGCTCCATACAAGTTTGGGGATGGAAGATGTATTTTGGGTTTGTCTTACTGCATAGGGCCATGACCAAATCCGAATGTTGTATAGAATAAAGATGCAGTAATTAAGAGTATTGCTTACTTGTCTGTGAATTAAGCAGGCACTGATGGTCAAGCATGTAAACTGATGGCTGTGGCTAGGTTAATTTTTGTTACAAATCTTGTTGTCAGCTGAGAAGTAAGAGGGACTCTGGTTTTGAGACTGAAGCAGAACAGCCATACAAAAACAATTTCCAGCTCCAAATAAAAAATGTACTAAACAAGTATTTTGTTATTAGATTAATGGAGGCAAGTTATCAGTCCAACCAGATCAAGGTTTTCAGATTTTAAAATTCTGCTTTGTGTTGCTACCAAAACCAATCATAAGTTTATGACTTGAATGTGAAATACTGAAATAGTGGTGTTGCCAACTTAATATTTTCCTCTTGTTTATACAGCCTGGGACCTCTGGTGAGTAAAGTGAAGGAGTATCAAGTGGAGACCATTGTAGATACCCTCTGTACAAACATGCTTTCAGATAAAGAGCAGTTACGTGACATTTCAAGCATTGGTCTTAAAACTGTGATTGGAGAACTACCCCCAGCTTCCAGTGGTAAGGCATTTTATACTCAAGGCTATGTAGTTGTATCATTTACTAATTAAAAAAAATACGAAAGTTGAGGATGTTAGGGAAGAGGATTCGGTTAATTTGGCATTGGAACTAGTTTTGGTTAGGGTAAAAACATAAGATACAAATACCCTTTCAGTTTCTCCTTCTCTGACTATATTGCCAAATTTTTCTAGTTTAAGAATTTCTTTTTTTACTGAAGGATTGCATTAATGTGGAAAACAAACTCAGAGAATATGAACTTCAGTATAACAAGTTGAGTGTAAAAGCCTGGTGGCTTTTATAATTGCCTGGTGGAGCATTTATAGGCTGTAGTAATAGCTAAATCTCATCTTGGTCTTTGATTGATAGTATACTTTAAAACTGATTACAACTCTTGTATTTTTCTTTAACCATCAGATTTTTTATCTCACTTTCTAGGAATTGTTTTGGGAAGTACCTTGTGTCTCTGACAGTTGCCTTTTAAATTAGTGAAAGTCTTACCTGCAGGTTTAAACGAAGGCAGTCTTTCCTCTAGAAGAGATACTAATGTTGAACAGAACATCAGCTAATAGCATTACTTTTTTACACAAGTGCTTTTCGGATATCATAGTGTAGGGTATGAATGAGAATAGAGAGTGATTTAAAAGGCTTTGCAAATTACATTTTTAGAGATTGAGGTCTCTTGAATTAAAAAAAAAACCCTCTGATTTTAATATCCTTTTTGAAAATTGACAGGTAAATCTTGCTTCTATTAAGTAGCATACATAAGTGAGATAGATAAGCTTTACATAAATAACTAATTTTATGTAAATTGTTTTAAGCTTTTACACTTTTGTTTGCCTACACAAAACAAAAGGAGATTTTTGGTGGAGGTAAAGCTCAAACAAAAATGCAGCAAAATCTTTCAGTAAAATTAATATTTCTGATATAAAAATAAACATGTTATTTCTTGCTCCCAACTCAAAAGCAGATTGTTGTCTCTTTTTCCTAGTCTTCATGGTAACACATTAGACTGTCCACTTGTTATATTTTAATTTTAGTTGTAGTTAAGAATGAGCCATAATATATATAAAATAGATTTACCATAGGCTGGAATGATACTAATTTCACATTGAAGGTTGCAAAATGTGATTAGAAGAATTTCATGCATGTGATGATGAGTACTAACCACTGGGCAGTTGTTACCATAATATGAGTTCCTTCTCATAATTACTAGAAACAGTGTTAGACCATTGGAGGAAGGGAGAGCTATGAAATTGTTGTAAAGACATTTTTACTTGTATTTTAAAATATGTTGGATATAAATTTCCCCCCCTTTCTCAAGTGTTTCAGTAGAATTTCAAGTACTTCCTTTTTAAGTAGCTTCTTGTACAAAGTCATTTTATTTTGCTTTTTTTGCCATTCTTTAGAAGTGGCTCTATCTACTTCTGTGCTTTTCCTTTCCATATAGTTTATGCCTTCATTTTTGTCTATAGTCCTTCGTTTATTGCTCTAGTCTTGTCCTGGCCTTCAGTTTCCATTGCTTGCCCTTCCAAAAGTAGTGTTTTTCTGTTGTGTATACCTTCTGGGACAAGAAGCCCTCCGGCCTAATGTGTCTGTATATAAATAGTCTTTCAGCTCTAATGCAGAGTGTACATGACATTAGCAAACTCAGTGGCTGTTTAAGTTTGTTTTATTGGGTGGAAAAAGCTTCCTTATGTAGATCGGGTTACTTTCCATAGTCACAAACATGATCTCTAGTGTTAAAAACTGTATTTTTTTTTTAGTATTATGGAAATGCTGAGGTTTTGTTGTACTTTCAGGTTCTGCATTGGCAGCTAATGTTTGCAAAAAGATCACAGGGCGTCTCACTAGTGCTATAGCCAAGCAGGAAGATGTGTCTGTTCAGCTTGAGGCACTGGATATTATGGCTGATATGCTGAGCAGGTAAACATCCCTCCTTTAATAGCTGGTGAATACTCATAAATATTCCTTAAAGTTTGAACTTCAGTTTTCCAAATGCTAAAATCAAATTACTCCAAGTTATATGAATTAATATGGTAATATTAAGTGTAGATGAAACTTAATTTAGAAAAAAAAGTGAATGTATTGAAGATGATTGATTGATAGATCAATTATTATTTAGTCTTTTGAGAACTGTAGTTTTAAGCTTATTTTAATCTTTATTGCTTTGAGGGTTTATTTTAAACTCATTTCTTCTTTTAAAAAGTTCCAAAAACTGAAATTTAAAGACTTGATTGGAATCTTTGTGGTGTTTGGGGAATATTTGAAGGATTGTTTTACAGTATATGAACAAAGTTATCTAGATTCAATTGGTTTTGAGTTTGTGTTTTGTCTATTTTAAGGCAAGGAGGACTGCTTGTTAACTTCCATCCTTCAATTCTGACCTGTCTGCTCCCCCAGCTGACCAGCCCAAGACTTGCTGTGAGGAAAAGAACCATCATTGCTCTTGGTCACCTGGTTATGAGTTGTGGCAATATGGTTTTTGTTGACCTCATTGAACATCTGTTGACAGAGCTGTCTAAAAATGATTCCATGTCAACAACTAGGACCTATATACAGTGTATTGCTGCTATCAGTAGGCAAGCAGGTCATAGAATAGGTAAGAAAAATATATGAATTATCCTTTACTTGGAAGTTTTTCGGTGAGAGTAATTACTTAGCTAGTTTTTTTCTCTTACCAGGTGAATATCTTGAGAAAATAATCCCTTTGGTTGTAAAGTTTTGTAATGTAGATGACGATGAACTACGAGAGTACTGCATTCAAGCCTTTGAATCTTTTGTTAGGAGGTAAGTCATTCATGGGTACCTATTTCAGGTTTTCTTAATATCTAATAGTGTGTCATTTGGTTGTAAGCTGTCAAGAGACAGTCTCCTTCATACAAAATACTCTTGCAAGCTTTGAGCTGGAACAGTTCTTAGAACTCTAACTTAACTCTTAAGCAGTGTGTTATGTCTGTACAAACTTTCTACTGTGTCATTGGTACTTGTGCAAACAAGAGGTGGGAAGTATTACAATAATATTTTTTGCTCAATACTGGTGATAAAAAATTGATATCCAAAGGCACGTCTGAGTTCTTTGCAACCTTCAAATCTAGCAGATCCTGTTGGCATTGCCCTTTCTGACCTTCCCTTTGAATTTCTGTAGTTCACATGGATGCCTTGATGTTGTCTTGGCTAATGTTTCCAAAATACAGCATGCAACATGAAATCTTTCAGGAATATTTTAGTACTTCAAAGTAATTTCACATTGATTGTATTTTTGTTACACAGGTGTCCCAAAGAAGTTTATCCTCATGTATCTACTATTATAAACATTTGTCTTAAATATCTTACTTATGATCCTAATTACAATTACGATGATGAAGATGAAGATGAAAATGCTATGGATGCTGATGGTGGTGATGATGATGATCAAGGTATATTCTCCTTTTGGTTTGGGGGAGAGGATGAGCTTTTGATCCCACACCCATCTGAGAAAATTGGTATGGGTGGTATTACTCCTACGTACCAGCATTTGAATGACTATTTTATACCTCTTAAACATAGCTAATGAACTCACTTCCTGGAATAAAAGTATAGGATATTGTTGCTGGAGATCAGTAATTCTGAGGGTGAACATAAAATACAAGATAAATACTTAAAAATACTTGAAAGGTGGAAAAAGTCAGAAGCATGTAGCATGGTATAGCTAAAGTAAGAACATCAGTTAATGAATCGAAAATACATATACAGCATGGGAAAGGCTTTTCACTATTTTCCACTATCTTATATTGGTACCTGATGCATAAAATCAGAATAGATTGAAAATGACTCAGTATTTTTCGGTAGGATGAAAGTGTTTCAGACTGAAAGGCATACGGTATTTTATTGTTAATATGGTGGCAAGCATTGCCAGATATAAGCTTTGTGAAAAGTTGGGCACACAAGTAATTTGGACTGAGAGCATAACATTCTCATTACTTAAGGATGGAGTGAGCTGCACAGTTGTTGCTTTAAGACCTGAAAAATATATATTGCTTATTTTTATACTTTTCTGTTATTTTTGGGGATGCTGTATAGTTTGATTCACCTCTAGAAAGAAGCAGACAGAATACTTTTTTGAATATTGATCAGGTAGTATTCATTGTTGCTTTGTTGTTTATGTCACGAATAAAGAGGAGTATGCTTTAAATCAGTAGTCAGGCTGGAAATATGATGGGGAGCTCCTCTTCCTGTTCGCAGTTTAAATTAATATGTGTGCAAGGCTAGCATGAAAAAATTGGCTGAGAATTAAAAGTTAGGCTGTTTAGAAGGCTTTTTATATGTATGGTTTTTAACATAATTCTGAAACTATTTCTTAGTGCATCTTATGCAAAGAACCCAACTGTGTTCTTTTTAATTGTTTAAAATAAAACTTGATGTTTTGCTTGTCTAGACTTGAACATATGCATAATTTATTTTTTCAAGGGAGCGATGATGAATATAGTGATGATGATGACATGAGCTGGAAAGTGAGGCGTGCAGCTGCTAAATGTCTGGATGCTGTGGTTAGCACACGACACGAAATGCTTCCAGAATTCTACAAAACTGTATCTCCTGCTTTAATAGCCAGATTCAAAGAACGTGAAGAGAATGTTAAAGCAGATGTTTTTCACGCATATCTTTCTCTTTTAAAACAAACTCGACCTGTGCAAAGTTGGCTTTGTGATCCTGATGCAATGGAACAAGGAGAGACACCTTTGACAATGCTTCAGAGTCAGGTTACTTGTGAAGATTTTTGTTATCTTTGAGAAGACATGTTGAAGTTGCACCCTGTTCATAAGGATAGTTCATTCAATGTGCTTTATCATGCTTTCTTCATACATGGGTTACAGTTTATTTCTGTAGTACTAACATAAAGAGCAAGCTGGGTAAACTGGACCAAAATAATGCAGCAGTCTTACAAACTGAAATTGACTTGTACAAATGTGCTTATTTAATATCAGTTGTTTACTCACCTGTAAAAGTTGCATGTCCTATGTCATTTAGCCAAATTGCCAGAGTAAGAGTTACTTTGTGTGTTCTGTATCCAGACATAAGCTCTAATGATCAAGATAAAACTTGATCTGCTGCAACATATTTTATTTGCAGAGTAAAAAGGATAATGCTGAAAAACTTCTCTAAGGGAATTATTTAGGTGACTTTTCAGTTGTTGCTCTCTACAGTTTTATTAATGCAAATCACCTTTCAAAGCTAAATTACTCTTTTTTAAGCACAGCAGTTATTTTGAATATCTATTTCGAAGTGTTTCTGTAACTTCTCTAGTTCTGTGGAGAAACCTGAGGGTTAGGTTGCACATATTTCTTTATATCCCCCCCAGTGATCAATAATGGAAGAAATGCCAGCTATTGAATCAATTAACAGATGTGTGATGATTACAGGTTCCCAACATAGTTAAAGCCTTGCACAAGCAGATGAAGGAGAAAAGTGTGAAGACTCGTCAGTGCTGCTTTAACATGCTGACTGAGCTAGTAAATGTGTTACCTGGAGCCCTAACTCAGCATGTTCCTGTACTTGTACCAGGTATGAGAAACACAGCACTAACTTGAATACTTATATAAAATAATAATAAATAAAAAATGGTATGTTAAGTTCTGAAACACCAAAATATTTAAGTCCTGACTGCACTTTTTGCAAAAGCTTTGAAGTGTGGCTTCTGTTGAAATAAAATGGCAAAATAATCAGCTATTATGTGGATCCATATAAATATTTTAGTTATATATTTCCATTAATCTTGAAAAGAAGATTGAAGTTTTTTTTATTTTTTATTTAAAAAAAAAGTTAATTTGCTTCTTAATTAGAAGATCAAACTGCCTTCTTTTCCATCCCAACAGAGAAAAATATTGTCCATAGTTTAGCATTTAAAACTTAAAATGTTGAAATTTGAAGTCATGCTGGAAAGTAAGGTTGGAAATGTTAAAGGTTCAGAATTTCTTTATAATTAAGAAAATATGGCATAAACCATTGAATGGCCCATATCTTTTTGTAGAGGAAGCTTAAAAACTAACTGGTTGAATAAAGTGATGAAAGGGGTTTGGAAGCATTCAGAAAGATGGGGAGCTGGAAGATGTAAATTCAGTGTAACTGCCTTCCTTCAGAAATTTTAGAGTGTTCTAGCAGACTCTATAAATACCTGCCCTAAAAATACATTTTTTGGTTTCTTCTAGGAATAATTTTTTCACTGAATGACAAATCAAGTTCTTCTAATCTGAAGATAGATGCTTTGTCCTGTTTGTATGTGATCCTCTGCAATCATTCTCCCCAAGTCTTTCATCCTCATGTTCAAGCATTGGTACCTCCAGTTGTAGCTTGTGTTGGTGACCCATTTTACAAGATAACATCAGAGGCACTTTTGGTTACCCAACAACTTGTGAAGGTTATTCGTCCTTTAGACCAGCCTACTTCCTTTGATGCTACTCCTTACATCAAGGATTTGTTTACTTGTACAATCAAGAGATTAAAGGCTGCTGACATTGATCAGGAGGTGAAAGAAAGGGCAATATCTTGTATGGGTCAAATAATTTGTAGCCTTGGTGACAGTCTAGGCACAGACCTGCCTAGTACACTTCAGATCTTTCTAGAGAGACTGAAGAATGAGATCACTCGGTTAACTACAGTGAAGGCCATGACATTGATTGCTGGTTCCCCTTTGAAGATAGATTTGAGACCAATCCTTGGGGAAGGAGTTCCTATTCTTGCTTCTTTTTTGAGAAAGAACCAGCGAGCTTTGAAGCTGGGTACTCTTTCTGCGCTAGATATTTTAATAAAGAATTACAGTGACAGCTTGACAACTGCCATGATTGATGCAGTCCTGGATGAGCTTCCACCTCTGATTAGCGAAAGTGATATGCATGTGTCACAGATGGCCATCAGTTTTCTGACAACACTGGCTAAAGTTTATCCTTCCTCCCTGTCCAAGATTAGTGGCTCCATTCTCAATGAACTTATTGGGCTGGTAAGATCACCCCTACTTCAGGGTGGAGCACTTAGTGCCATGCTAGAATTTTTCCAAGCTTTGGTTGTGACTGGTACCAATAATTTAGGCTATATGGATTTATTGCGCATGTTAACGGGCCCAGTGTACTCACAGAGCACAGCACTTACTCACAAGCAGTCTTACTATTCCATTGCCAAATGTGTTGCTGCCCTTACTCGAGCCTGCCCTAAGGAAGGACCAGCTGTTGTAGGTCAGTTCATTCAAGACGTTAAGAACTCAAGGTCCACAGATTCCATTCGTCTTTTGGCTTTGCTTTCTCTTGGGGAAGTTGGGCATCACATTGACTTAAGTGGACAAATTGAGCTGAAGTCTGTAATACTGGAAGCGTTCTCTTCTCCTAGTGAAGAAGTCAAGTCAGCGGCATCGTACGCCTTAGGCAGTATTAGTGTTGGCAATCTTCCTGAGTATCTGCCGTTTGTCCTACAAGAAATAACCAGTCAGCCTAAGAGGCAATACCTTCTTCTGCATTCCTTGAAAGAAATAATTAGCTCTGCGTCAGTGATTGGTCTCAAACCATATGTTGAGAACATCTGGGCCTTACTCCTGAAACACTGTGAATGTGCAGAAGAGGGTACAAGGAATGTTGTTGCTGAATGCTTGGGCAAGCTTACGTTAATAGACCCAGAGACTCTGCTTCCACGACTCAAGGGGTACTTGGCATCAGGTGAGGAGTAGTAGTAATGCATGTGTGTATTGTAGCTGATGGCTTTATGATGATACCTATTAATAAATTGATCTAGTTTTTCAAATTACTTGCTTGAATGTTGTGATCCTCTTGAGGTTTTGCTCCCCCCCACCAAACAAGGTTAAGGTTTTCTGTTTTTACTAGAAGTTGTTAGTCGTACACAACAAGAATTAGTTATGTTCTCCTTTCAGACTTTACATTTCAGTTAACAATGTTACATTTAAGAAGCAGCTATAAACTTAAAGGAGAAGGAGCATGGGCGACTAAGGGACAAATTAACAAACCAATTGCATCATTTTGACCTTTTGGTGTAACCTACTATATTCCTTTAATTTTCAGATAAGGATTCTGAAATTTTTAAGGATTAGGAAGGATCTTTGTACATAATGAATCAGTCTCATATCAAGGACCATATTCACATGCTTTGTTCATGTGCTTCTGCTGTAAAGGGGAGAGGTTTTTTGTAGGCCTATTTGTAATCATAAATAATCTGTTTTAATAGGCTTATTGCTCAAATTTTCTGTAGGAGATAACGTTACCTGCTTATTACAATGCCATGGTATTTTTCCCCTTTAAAATGTTTTATCCATAGATTTATTTATGTATTGCATTGCTAGTAATAAGTAGCATTTCTTGTTTGCTGTTCTTATCAGTATTAGAAGTCTAAGAGGAGTGAATGGCATTGAACATGATGGAGATTCTCTTGTTTTTCTGTTTTAATCTTGCATGTTCACTTTTGTTTCATATCAGGGTCCTCATATGCTCGAAGTTCAGTGGTTACTGCTGTTAAGTTCACTATTTCTGATCATCCACAACCCATAGACCCACTCTTGAAGAACTGCATAGGTAAGTACTCTTTTTATACTTCTATATTTTCAGGCAATAGAATTACATTTAAAATTTGTTCATTGTGTTACCAGAAATAAATATTTTGAAGATTAAAATCTCAGTCATTTTGAGTTTTGTTACCCAGTTTTTTGGTGGGTGTAAGAGTCACTTTGTTTTTTACACCTCTTTGGTTTTCTCCTTAGAAAGTGTTCACTCCTCATGGAAGTTGCTAGTACAACTTCACAAACATTCAGGATATATTCATGCAGTCACTTTTTAACAACGCTGTGTTATAGAAGTTTAGAAAAATCTGGTTTAAACATGCCCAAAGATAGGGTGGGATGGGAGAGGTGGTGCTACAATAATATATACTGAGTAGGCCTATTTTATAGTAATCTAAGTATTCTCATTGCATGCCCATTTGGGGGTTAAAAATCAGTATGTTGATAGTTTCCTTTAGAGGTGTTCTCGAATTCCTGAACTGCAGAAATTGAAATTGGTTTTCTAATCCATATTTTGAGAGAATTTTAATAAATGGAGAAAAGGAAAGGTTAAATGTAATTTTCATTAATTTCCTGCTGTATCTTTAGAAAAAAATTGAAATGTCATTGTGCTGGCCGTTTATTTTGATGGTGTTTCTTCTACTACTGTTCCATTATGTGAAATACTATGTAACAATTATATTAGTACTTTTCATATTATTATAATTAATCCTTTATTTGTGTAATCATGCTGAAATAGGAGGTGTCTGTTAACATTAAAATAACTTGTCCACTAAATATGCCTTTTTGAAAGTTTAAAACTAAGCAAAGATATTTTTAAAGTTGCAAATGAAAAAGATCCTCATAGGTTGCTTTCTTTCTCTATGTGATTTCAGGTGATTTTCTGAAAACTCTGGAGGACCCAGATCTCAATGTCAGGAGAGTAGCCCTAGTGACATTTAATTCAGCTGCCCACAATAAACCATCTTTGATAAGGGACCTCTTAGATACTGTGCTTCCTCATCTTTACAATGAAACAAAAGTCAGAAAGGAACTAATCAGAGAGGTATGTTAACTATAAAAAACAGTGCTAAATATATGTAAGTAGATTTTTTTTTTTTTTAAAGTGTTATACTTAACTTTTTTTTCTTTATTCACTGACAGGTGGAAATGGGACCATTTAAGCATACAGTTGATGATGGGTTGGACATAAGGAAAGCAGCTTTTGAGTGCATGTATACTCTATTGGATAGCTGTTTGGATAGACTAGATATATTTGAATTCTTAAACCATGTTGAAGATGGTCTGAAGGATCACTATGATATTAAGGTTAGCTGTCATTTTTCCCTGTGAAAGCAGGGACTTTGTCAAAATATTTTTTAAAATAGTGAATAGACTGAAATGGTAAAAATATTACTTCATATGCTCAAGTACTTCATTACATTTGCCATTTTCATTGAAGTGTGACTGTTCAAAAGATTACACAGCATTGTAGGAAATATATCTCCATATATGTGCCAGGAATAACTGTTGTTGAATTGGATTTTTTCCTCACCCTAGATGCTCACCTTTTTAATGTTGGTGAGACTGTCTACCCTTTGTCCGAGCGCGGTGCTGCAGAGATTGGACAGGCTCGTCGAACCTTTGCGTGCTACATGTACAACTAAGGTATTTCAGTTTATTTAAGTTCGTTATTTTCTGTTTTCTTATAGAAATACAAATGAACTCGTGTGTAAAGAATACTTCTGTACTGCTGCAGCATTTCCTGAGTTATAGTTGATAAACTGCAGTAGGCAGGATAATTAGATTAGAAATGAGTGGATCTTTGTACAAGTGTTAAATTTATTTTAATTACAAATAGAGAGATAGATTTGTAAGTTTCTTTTAAAAAATCCTCTGTTTCTTTGATGCCTTTTCTTTTGTTCCTTAAAAATTTAGCTGCCACTTGGGCAACTTGTAAATCTCACTTCATTATAAATCCTGAAATTGGAATAGTGAGAGGTTTTTCTGACTTCTGATGATGGCATTGTTTCAGACAAGCATTTGGCTGATGAAGGCAGTGTAAAGTAGTCCTGTTTTTGTTAGGCTTTTTGTCATTTACCCCACCTCTTCTTCATTTATATTACAAGATTATTGGATCTTTGTAATTAGTCTCTTTCCGTTCCTGCTCTTGTCTTGATTCACCTGCATGCTCTGACAGTCATTTATTGCCTGATTTACCTTGCTTTTCCATTACTCTAGTCTGCTGTATGTCACATCACGAAAATTAACTGCCTTTAATTATAATTTATGTTTGTATCACTGAAACGTCTTTGAGAATTACAGCAGAAGGTTAAGCAGTTATTCTAATGAAGGTCAACTTTTTTGAAAACTTCTGTTCTCTGGAAGCTCTGTGATAATAGCAGTTCAATGTCATTTACTGACCTTACTAGCTAAAGGTTGGCTGCTATAATGGCTTTGATTTGGTGATTGACTTGGCAGCTTCCAACTTTTTTCTGCTTACCTTGCAGTGTTGAAGCTTCAGTCTGTTTGTAAACTGCTGATAAAAATTCTGCTAAAAAGATGTTTGGGGGTATTTTTTGTTTGGTTGGTTTTTTTAAGAGCTTAGATCATTTTGAGAGGAAATACGTTTTTTTCAGGTACATTTTTTAAGGTGGATATAGAGGGAGGGTTAAGTAAAGTTTCAAACATATTTTCATTTTTTCTGTAGGTAAAGGCGAACTCAGTGAAACAGGAGTTTGAAAAGCAAGATGAACTAAAACGATCTGCTATGAGAGCTGTAGCAGCACTTCTAACCATTCCAGAAGCAGAGAAGAGTCCGTTAATGAGTGAATTTCAGTCACAGATAAGCTCTAACCCTGAGCTGGCAGCCATCTTTGAGAGTATCCAAAAAGATTCATCATCCACTAACTTGGAATCAATGGACACTAGTTAGATGTTCGTCCAAAATGGGGACCATTATGTTGAACCATATGATGCACTGAATTGACAGGTTATGAGTAAGAAACAGAAAAGTATCTAATCTACACATTGTTCCACTTCATTTACCTTTATGGAGGCAGTTGGCTTTTCCCATAATTGCTTTTCTAGCATTTATTCCAGAAATGTATTTCCATAGTCCAGAGTTTAACCACTCTTGTTTTAGTGGATTTGGCCACATTTGGGAATTAAAAAGTTGTCTCATGGTGTATGGAAATAAGTTCCAACATCCATTTGCCCTGTAATGTTTAGGATTAAAATGTCGGAATTTTGTGACCATGATTTTTTTTTTCTTTTATTCATTCTTTCTATTTGTAAGCAGAAAAGGGGGGGAGGTGGGAATCAAGTGTCCAGGTGCACCATGTTTTTTGTATAACTTTTTATTCTTTTTTGTTTCAGCTTCATAAATTGGTTTGGCTGGCAGATGAATTATGTGTAAGATTTATTATATTAAAAAGAGAGTTTGGGCACAGTTCAAAAAGAGCAGACATAAATGTCATTTTTACAGGTGTGGGGATTAGAAAACCAGTATCCCTGTTGTGCACACTAATTTTGCATGAGCAAGTTTACAAATATATATTGTCTGTAAAACAGCATGTGCAGTTTATTCGTAATGCAAGTTAAAATAAGTTCTACTGTATCAGTGCAGTTTTCAGGTATTTTGACATACAGGCCATTCATACAGGAAGGGATGAATGAAGGTTTGTTGTCTTAACCTGGCTTTTTTAAATGCCAGTAATGATGACCCTGCAGATGTTCTTACAGTAAACATGACAATTTCTGCAGTTTTCATGGGTTTTCATTCCCAAAGACTGGATCCACTGGCATTGAAGTGGACAAACCAACCATAAGACTGGAAGGAAGCGAGATGGAGGTAAAATGAGCAGAGAAAACAAGAGCTGCTCAGTGGCTCCTTAACTCGGGATTCAACTTTGCTTTTGTTATAAAAGTATGAAGGAAGAATCTTCAGAGGATTCTATTCTATTCTATTCTTCATCTGACAGCTTTTGTTAAGGCACTAATACATGGTGTTACCTAGACAAGTGTTGCCAGACCATCGTTTTCTTCTGGCACATGGGACCACCAGTAGGCTACAATGCTGCAAGTGTCATGCAGTATTCTGGTGAGACAGGAAACAGGGAATGGCCAAAAGACTGGAGAGAGAGATAGAGAGCAAACAGAAGAAAACATTCTTCTGTGGGTGTGCTGAGGTAATTTAGAAATGGACCAGAAGCAGATAGCTGGCAGTCTCACAATGAACTGGATTTGGGAATTTAATATCAAAATATGGGGGACCACTGCCTCATTACTTGTTTCATGCAACTGCTTAGTTGTCTTTTTCTTTTTTTTCCCAAGTCAGATACGGATTTTAATTTTTTTAGTTAACTGGTATTTTTTTAGCTAGTTTCTTATTTTGGAAACCTGTTACATGGGTACTTGGCATAAGCTGCTACAGGGACTAAACAAGCATTCATTTTTATGACCTCAGAGACAGTTTCCTGTGAGCATTGGGGCTTGGGGGCAAAATCGTCACCTTACATGCTTGCAGCTTGGGAAAAGCAGAGGAGATACTGGTACATTTAACTTTAGTAGAAGGACCTGAACAAAGAAGTCTATGAACTCATTCAGTAGTAACAATTCTAATGCTGTAGAAATTTTTGAAAATGTAGCTTTCTCTGTCTCCAAAGTCTTCATACTAATGTAACAATTGTCTTCTAGAAGTAGAAATAAATGAGATGAAACATACCAACATATCTAAATGTCATGAAAAGGAGTGGGATGACTAGAGAGAAACCATACAGTAGAAAAAGCACTGTGAATTAGGTGTATGTTATCTTACTGTATAACTCATCTACTTAATTGCAGCAATATACAGGCCTCCTAATGAAGAATCTGTTGTGCTAATTAGTTGTCAAACTAATCTTTGAACTTTTTGTGTTAAGTTTTCAGAGTATGTTAAAATGTTTTATAGATCTAAAGTTAGGTGTGAGAATGGTATGATAAACATGAAGTGTGAGGCCAAAACAGGAAAAGGGAGTAGGTGACAATAGGAAGTGAACAGAATATTCATAGCTGAGAGATTTGTGTGTGCTTACGTGCTACCAGAACATAACACCTGATGTGGTGGAGGCAGATCATCTTCACTTTGTTTTACGGTACATGACAGTGGAGCAAGCTTAAGGACAGAAGAGAAGGTTGAGCTGTATTACATAGTGAATGCTTTCTTGCAAAAGAGTAATCTTCACTTTGACCACTGACGAAGCAGGTGGGAACGTAAGAATAAAGTCCTTCCTGTAAATTGCAGAAATTCTGAGTGTGGTTGTCTCCATGTAGCAGGCAGTTCTTTTGATGATGCAGAAAGACAAATACATAAAGATTGTAACTGCACCATAATTACTGAGATAATTTATTAGTGTTACAAAGTCTAACCATGTTAGGTGTTGAAATTCCACTCACTTTCACTGGATCACTAGATTAAAAGTTTTCTTTGGTTTTCCCTCTGTATATCCAAGTATTTGTATAAATATGATGTGTTTATGCTTTTAGATCAATTACATTTGTGTAATTCTGTTAAGGAAGATGTCAGGAATACCTGTAGCTGTTTTTTAAATGCTAAATATTTGAAAGTAAAACATGAAATTTCTCTGACTAAAACAAAACCAGAATTCTGAAAGGCTGCTCCTAAGATGCTTGGTAAAATCAGAACTTTTTATAGTATTTTTCATCACTTTGCACACAGACAGTTGAGACCAATTAATGAGCTTGTTCATAATATCAAAATGGGTGGCAAGTCCTCGCATAGTAGATTCTTGGCTTAAAATATTTTTGTATCTCAGAAGTACTTTGTGCTCTGTTTTTCAGTGAAAGAACTTGCCATCCTTACAAGAGAGCTTTTTTCTAAAATTATAAATTGAAAACTACCAGTACTTCAAGAACACTGCTGTTCAGTTATGTAAATTTATTTTTTTATCATTTTCATTCAAAGTATGGCATCTAATATAGCAGTTGACAAAATAAAGAGAGCTGTACTACTTCCAGTTGTATTTTTGAGGTGTACAAAGCAGTACATAGGCTTGTAAACAGCATTGCTTCCCTCAAATGAAGGATTATTTTTAAATTTCGTCAACTCAAAGATATGAATTAAAATTCTGTATCTGCTCCTATTGTGTTTGCCTTAAGAGATGTTCTCAATAATGAGGCTCGGAAAAAGTTCACCCTGCACTGGTGGACTTAGTAGGGATTTAGCAGCTGTTCTCATATTTACTGGTACTTCCCCTCCCTTTCCTCCACTTTTAAAAGCAAAGTAACATGTGGCCTTGGAAGTGTGTGTGGGTTGTTTTTATTTTGTGAATCCTGATCATTCGGACTGAAATGACACTTGTTTCTGCCAAATACCAAACAGTTAAACCTGCAGCCTCTGGGTTTTATTTCCGTGTTGCTCTAAACTTCAGATAAAATGTGTGTTTTGTTGTTGCTGTTTCTAAAATCAATTTCGAAAAAATGAAAAATACTAGTCAGTTTATTACTGTTTTTTTTTTCCCCTCCTTGATTCCTCCTTGCTATGAGATGGGAAGATTTGAGTGCTGCACTACTAAACATGAGCAGGTAGAGATTCTGGCAGCGAGTGTTGCTCCTTGCCCTAGAAGAGCTTTTCGGTACAGTTATAACTCTCACGCTAAAATCCGCCTTTTTCATCAGTACTCATTTATAATTTTTCATTGTATCTGAGTTTGGGGAAGGAGTTCTTAAGAGTAATGAAGTAAATTAATCTTCTGTGAGCAGCGCTGGTGAAACAGGGAAGCTTTCTGCAAATGAGGCTTTTGTGAGAATCAAGCAATTTTGTCTTGGTGTGGAGTTAGACTTCTTTAGGTTTGTTTCTACCCCATGAGGCTCTAATATTTCGATGTAGTCTTAGATGAGGAGAAAAATTCCTTCGGAAAGGACATCTATCACCCAAAACAAACAAAAGGGTTTCTGCTGATGTTCATCTGTGTTTTGTGGTTTAGAACATAACACTGAACCACAGAAGAAGTAAAAGCAAGTTTCTGAGAACAGTATGGACCCTGGCTGGAAGACAGATGTTAACTAAAATGTGGTGCTGAGAATGAGACAAAAGCAAAGTGTGAATATTTTAATTAAAAATAATTCTCTCTGTGTTCTGCCTTTGATCATACTTTTGGAGAATGGGAAATACAGAAGGGAAAGAAAAAAGTAATTGGCAAGGGGTGACCTGTGATTCCAGAACTTAAAGGGGTAATTTCTATTCCCTGCATCTTCTTCTTTAAAAGAGTATTTTGATAAAAGTGTGCAGTAATTTTGAAAAATACTTTTATTCTGAAGGAGTTTTTATTGGTTTTGTTATATTTTTAAGGGTTTTTTTCTTTTATTCTGCAGAAATTATTTCCCTTCTAGGTGGATTTCTCCCACTTGGCAATTAGGAGTCAGTTTAATAAAGCTGCTGAAGACTTTAGGAAATAAGCTCTGCCAATTGGTTCAGTGCAGTAAAGATATTCCTATAGAAGAAATTTGCAATTCCCTCTTTTCCACTGCTCTTTTATTAATAGATTAAAAAAGTTCTGCCTAGTTCTATATGACTGTAGTTTCCCTTCAACATCCAGCCTTTCTTCTCTTCAACTGAACAAGTATTGGATTCCTAATCATCGGATTACTGTTGCTTTCGATACCACTCTTCCTGAGGATTCTTGATATTGTAATCTCAAGTCTTCTGGAAGACTTTTTTTCTTCAGTCCTTACTGAGGTTTTGCTGGGAGGCTCAGGTTTGTCTCCCGTATCTACGACACTTCCATTGTGCAAGACAATGCTTTCATTTATTGCATGTAGTATCTGTTTTACAGAGGGATGCCGTGCAGAGGTACCGTGCTTACATGGAACTGAATGCTGTTTTTGAGGGACTTCATAGCTCAAGCACTCCCCTCTGCAGTGAAAATGCCTAACGTGTCTAGGGACAAAACAAAATTATGTGTTCCACAGAATTCCATGCTATGTGGCTTCATGTAAATTCTTCTCTTGCCCCGTAGTTTCAAAATGCTCGCACTGTATCAAATGATCTAAAGCTCTGGCCCAGCTTGCCAGTAAGAAGGTGTTTTGAATTCTAACAGCTGAAGTCTGCGTACTGATGGAATGTATGGGAGGAGCTAGTTCGATTCTTTTCGCTTCACAGCTGGCAGCTTTGAAGTGTCAGCCACATTTGACAGAAAGATAAAAAAAGAATTTGGATTTCCCATCATCAATTCCTTTTCAAAATCAAACAACATTACCATAATTTTTTCCACACGTGGAGATGATCAAATGAGTTTTTTTAGAGGAATATATTAAACTAAAGTTACTGAGTTCTACGGAGTTCTTGTTTCTCCTAGCACTGTAGGTTGAAAATTCATGACTAGTTTGAGATGTGACTTGTTTGCAAAAACCATCTCCTCATCAGAATTGAAGTGTGGAACAGAAGATGCAGATGGACAGCGATGGTTGATTTTAATACCTTGGCAGGGGGCAGACAAAGTGAAATACTAAACTCTGTGCTGCTTTTTCATTTGGTACCTGTTTGGGCATATGAAGTGGGTTGAATTCAGCTATAATATGGTAGAATATTTGTATCTCCAGGTAGCCAATATGAAAGATCAAGAAGTTGTTTGACACAGAAGATTATATATACACTGTTCTGACAGTGACCTTACCTTAGTTGTAGGTAATTTTCTAGCAAGATGACAAATTATTTCTGCAGTTCTTCACTCCAAACTTTTTAAAGTAAGGGGGAAAAACCCACAATTGTGTAATTTTGTAGTGGTTTTGGTATTTGATTTCTGAATATGAATTTGTTTGAGTGGCTTTCAGCCTTGTGCATCCAGTCCTTCCATGGTTGTACAAGAAAAATTGAGAGGTTATTTATACATGGAGAAAATAGGTTTTTAGTGCTTTGAACACATGTATTCAAGTTGAAACACTTGGATTCATCAAAGGCCATGTAAGGACAAACAATTTTCTGAAATCATAAAAATTTCTGATTGTCTATGAATTACTTATTTCAGGTCTGTTAGGTGGCTGAACCTGGCTGGTTCAGGAAGCTTAAAGCTAAAAGGAGGACAAAGGCAGGCTATCACATACAAAGATGGATCTGCATTCTAGTGCTGTTTGGCACGTTTTGTATTTGTTGGTTTTGTTTTTTCTTAGTACTGGTGTCACTAGGCATTTATTGCTCCAAGACTGCATAGCTTAGGTATCAACACAGTATTTGACACATTATCCACATTGTCTTTGATAAAGGGATTGAAAAGAGTGCAGAAACAGTTTGGCAACAGGCTGGGGTTGACAAACTGTCATATGTCAACACGTGGAAGGGTGGAAAAAGAAAATGTCCTTTGGGATGTTTAGGTACTTATATAGATGGAGGTCAAGAAGAACACTGCAGGATATAATGAGCATTCTTTGGTCGAAGTATTCTTTGCTGTCCTGAAGTGCATACCAGGAACAAACAAATTTCTGATATGACTGGCCAAATAGACCTGGTAATATCCTGCATGTCCGTGGGGTCAGACCTCCCAGCTGAGAGAAAAAATGTCTCCTTGAAACTTACAGAAGAGGATCAGACCTGTTTCAAAGAACCCACAAAGGTTGCCATTGCAATATGGACGTCATTTTGTATGCATTTAGCTACGTCATATGGGAAAGGTACATTCTGTACTGCAGAAAGGAGAGAACATGGGCGCTATTTCAGTGTGCTTTTGAGCCTGTGTGCAGTGAGGGCCCATTGTGTGTGGTGTGAATGCTGAGCAGAATATGTTGTTGTGACATGGGGACGATGTGGTGCAGAAAAAATCCATCATGTCTGGTCATTCAGTTCATACTGTAATGGGTAATTAAGTGAAAATATGGAAACTTTGTTTTGCTTGAGGTAGCAGAGTTATGCTCATTTGCAGGTCTGTCCAGTTTGCTGCAAGGATGCAATACTCCACTTTTTACATGTATTTTTAATTGTAATTTTAGTAAGTGCACAATTACATTTCAAGAGAAGGTTCATCCTAAAAATCAGCTTCATGGATTTTCTTTTGGAGAATTCACCTCAATACAATTTAAAAACTGCTCTGGTAGCAGTTAATAGCTGAAACTAGGATTTAATATTTTTAATAGTTCCATTAAATTAAATCTATTTCCAAGAAGGAACCTTGAAGTGCTATGGCATCTAATGAAGTAAAGCAAACAACCATAATGCACAGTTTCCAGGATCAGCTCAAAGATTCTGTAGGAATCAAGTCAGATTTTCTTCCTACTGTCTGCCTTCAGAAGTGGTAAAGAGAAAGTGGGAGAGCATTTAGTTTATGTTCATCTCCTTTGAGTTTTAACACAGTCTAGTGAATATGATTTGAAATTAAGAATGCTTATGGTGCTTTTTTAAAAATAAAAAATATGTTTATTTGGGGACTTACTTAGCATCCTGTTCCAGTTAGCTTTGAAGGAGACCACTATTACCTGCCAGTGTTGTAAAGTGCAGCTAATACTTGGAACACATCAAGGAGCAGTCTCTCTGGATAGTACTTTGAAAAGGCAAAAAATATAACACATTTGAGTATTTATTTGCAGAGTTAGCCTTAAATGTCACAATGTTGTTTCTGAGCTTCTGTGCTGTTTGTTTACAAGAGAAGTGTTCCAACACATGCACTTTGGGATTGTAAACAGATGATGTCTCTTACTGTCAATGTTTGTTTCCTTTATGTCACTACAAAACCCAGTCTTGCTTGCCTTGTTTAAATCTTGCATAGTTTCTGTAGTTTTGTTCAGATTTCAGCCTATAGCAATAAAACCACATTCATTTCTGACAAGAGCAGATGCTAGAGAAACAGAGAAGCCCTAGGAAATGTCTGAGGTCTGCATGCAGAATAGTATGTTTGACTACAACGATGTCATATGTAATGCACTCCATTTTGAAGACCAGCTATTTCTTTGACAAAGTAGTGGAAATAGATTTATTAAAAGTACCGTATCTGAGAACAACATCAGAAGCTTCTTTGATAAATCTGTTCTTACAGCTGCTTGATCAAGTGGCTGAAGAAGAGGCTATTCACTGTGAAGTCTGTCTGCACAGCTCATCAGTGGCCTTTGCCAAAGGAAGATCCAGCTGGTTCTGCCTGGCTGTACCAGTAAATACACTGTCCTATGCTGGTGAATACAGCACAGTGCTGTAGGTTATTTTTGTGCTCAAAAGCAAGATGCTGTGTTGTGTACAGGGTATTCCTGTAGCCTCAAGCTACCCTTTTGACAGGGGTTTATGAATAAAATTTTAGTGCACTGGGATTTTTCTGCAGGGAGCCATGATGCCCAAGACTATTACATTACATTGCTTAGATCATAAAAATCATTACAATTTTTCCTTTTTGCAGTTTTCATAAAGAGCCTCAAATATAAAGCCCTGAAGCCTTTTAATGAAAGAAAAGTGTTTTAAGTAACTGAAGTATTTTTTGTTTCTTCTATCAGTTACAGAGTTGGATGTGGTAACAAGCACATGGTACAGTCCCACTCAATGGAGTAATACACAAATAATGTTACTACTCTTGGGAACAGCTATTATTTCTTCTTGAGAATGGCAGCAGCAACCCCAGGATGATAAAGTATATGCTTTATGCCCCATAACAAAGTTTTCAGAATGCTCCATGAATATAGCAAAGTGCCTAGGACTATTAATACCACATTTATCTGCAAGATTAAAATACCTGCTTGCTAGTAATTCTTCATTAATGTGTTCTGTTCTTTCAGGTGCCTCTCTAATTTAACACTTTAAAATCTCCACTATTAAGATCTGCATATGTATACATATATATCTGAGAATGAGTGAGTCTGGGTTTTCCATCTTTCAGTGTTTCCGTTTTTTTGAAGTTACTCTTCCCTCTGGATGACCAGAATTACGTTTGTAAAAGTTATATCAATCATCTGATTAGAAGGACAATTCTTTGATATTTTTCCAATGCTAGGTGTTAAAAACTGTATAGTAATTTATTTTACAAAAAAGCTAAAATTCGCTCTGACAATGGCCCTTTTTATGGGAAAGTGATTTTATTGCTAACAGTTTCTCAGTGTTTTTGTAAAGCAGTGAAACACAAATCTAAAAAAATTCATTGGTGGTATTTTGATTTAAGCAGGTTTTATACCCTCTGACCAAAAGGTATATGTACCTCTTGGACCAGAAACCTTTCCATTTCTATTTGCATCAGTGAATGGACAGATCTTTTTGAGCAGGCTTGTGCTCTCCCAGTGCTGATTCTATAATTATAAATCTTGTATTGCCTCTTAAAGGTGGAGTATAAGCTAAAATGAACCTTTCCATTCTTTCCCAATGCTCATTATTTCAGTATATCTACTAAGATAAAAAAGGTCAGCACTTTTTTTTTTTTTTGCCTGTCCAGTTGCTTCACCTTGCTGCACTGTCATGGCAGAATCTCCTGTGTAAGCTAGTTCTGTGGGAGCAGTGAAATGAAACATTTCAGGAGCAGTTGCAACAAGTTGTTTTCTTCCAGGAGATGGCGCTGTAACCTCATTAACAAACGCCAAACACATTGGGAGGAGAAAACCAAGATTTCTTCACAGATAAGAAATTGCAGGTATTTGAAGAATAGATTTGAAATGGATCTTGTGAATTTTATTTTTCTTGACAAGCTACTGAAGCTTTCTGTTAGGACTGGCTTGCTTCAAAGTTCTGTTTCAATCCTTTACAAGCTATTTCTAAGCTTCACTTCTGTAGTGTACATTTTGTCAAAGTTTGTGCAGGTGGGTGGCCACCAGGCAATGCTCCTGCAGCCAGGTGTTTGCTGGTGGTCTGGTCTGGTAAGGAGTGCAGTAAATCCCTGGCCCCCACCAGCTGAGTTACGTGGCTGAAAAAGCAGATTTTGCAGCATAGTTCCACATTTTCTTTCTACCTTGCTAATGATTTCCCTTCTTTCTGGCTTTCAGCAGTCAGCTATAATGGAATGGCGGCTCTTAACATGAGAGACCTCACAACACTAGATTTTGGATTCTGGTGAGCAGATGGATGTGTCAGCAGTGATTGCCTTCCTCTGAACGAGTGCATTCACTTCTTAAGTGGTAAAATTAAGGTGTTTGGGCAACAGCACACTGACTTACTTTTCAGGTCTAAAGTATAAGAAGAGAGGATGGGTACATTTTAAATTTATTTATCTAATCTAAGTTGCTGTGGCTACTGATTTTTTTTTTTTTTTAATGGGCAGGTATTGTTTTACAATTTGACCAGTTATCCCTTCTCAGTCAGGGAGACCTTGAGAGAGAAGGTCTCCTCCCAAAAAGGACTAGTTTGGTGAGTTGAAGTACATTCTGATTTTCTAACTCATCCAGCTCTCCTTGCTATTTTGCACTGTTTGCTCAACAAGCCCGTGCTCCTCAGTGGCTTCATCCGTGATGCTCAGAGCATACAATATGCCCATCAGCCTCCTGTTTTTCTTTGGAACTTCCTGTTCAGTTCAGCACTGTTTGTTCACAGCTGTGCCCCTGCAGAGGGATTCCTTCGCTCAGCAGGATCTAAATCCGTCACTCTTATGCTGACTCAGTCTCTTTGAGCCCAGAACTGTCACTGGCATTCTTTTACAGTGTTCTCAGCAAAAGTACACGGTGTCTTGGATTCTGTGGCAGATCAACAGAGGTTCCTCATCTGATAGGATGTGTCTCTGATCTACCTTGTTTGTCTGAATTTCACCTAAATTGAGAGTTTCAATCACTGAGTGGTTTCTCCTGCCAAGTACAATGCAGGGAGCAACTTCAACTTCTGTCTCCAAAAAACATCTTCAGAATGAAACTGAAACAAAATTTCTGAAGATTGTGAAGATGATGCAGTTTAAAAAGTATTTTTTTCTTGTGCTTATGGAAACTGGACTCTGTGCTTGCTGGAGCTCTAAATGTAATAAAACTCAGTGCTAATCTGCCTAAACATTATAGCTGAAAAACTGCTGAAGGAAACTGCAGCTTGGCTACAAGTTTCAGAGTTAGATGTGTCCCTGAGGAAAAAAAGGAAAGGAAAACTAGCTTTTGTGTACATTTCAAAACTCAAGTTACAAATACAATCTTAAGTTGACCTACCACCTGGATGTGCTAATGCTCGATCTGTTTAAGCTGCCATCAGAACTTCCTGGTTTTGCCAGAACCTAGTTTCAACTACAAGTTTTGCCTTACAGGAACAGCCTGCATTTAAGGTATCAAAATTATAATGAATTTACCAAGATGGTGACAAATCTTTTTGTATGAACAGCTTGTCAAGGATGACTCTTTTGCTCTCAGAGTAAAATACCAACTAAAATTGTATCTTAGTTAAAACAAAATTAAAGTCAATTTCACAGAACTGTCTTTTTCTCATTCTTAGAGTGATGCTCCAAATGTCATACCTTTTTCAGAAGATGAGGAAGTGTCCCCACTGTGCCCCTGACACACCTTAAATGGAAAGGAAAACTGGAACATCCTGAGGCTTGAGAAATTTCAAAAAGGAAAAAGATTAAAAAAAAATATACACTTTGATGGCTCAATACTTACTACAGAGCAGTTCTGTGCTAATTAGCATGTGTGCTGTTTCTGGAAGAACCAAAGCATATAAAGCTGGAGAGAATGTCATAAAACTGACATGCTTGAGTGCTCTCAGCTATCAAGAAGTGAATGGGTAATTTTAGACATACAAGCAAGCAATGAGAAGCTTTTTTTCAGGCTTCAAAAGTATCCCTATTTGTGGAGGTCCAACATGATATGGCAAATACTGGAGTAAGGATAAACTTCCCACTTAAAAAACCCTGGATCTAGCTGATAAAGCAAAAATTCTCTTGCTAAGTTCATGTAATGTTAAAAGTCAAAGGGAAGAAAATGTTTGAGATTTAGATTTTTTTCTCATGCCTGAAATTCAGAATGAAGCAGTCTGGTGCCACTGGTTAGACCACTACAACAGAATGCAATTCAGCTAGGAGCTGAATGGAACAAACACAAGGGCTGGTTTGCTTGTACATTTGCAGGCTGTCAGCTCCTTTCACTCAGGAACATGACCAATGCTCTAACAACGGGAAAAGTGGCTGTTCAGTGGTTGCCATCTCTGGCAGGGCCTGCCTCTCCAGCTTCAGGAATAGGTTTGCTTCAATAACGGCAAAGAGGTTACACTGCATCATTCTGATCAAGATGGGTCTTTATTTGCAGTTTTTACAGCTCTGCTGCCTGAACTGTGGTTTCCTGGATGTGAACGCTCACCTTGAACTTTCAGATCCAGTTCTTTCATGATATTTATTCTAGGGAACAACTGAGAGCATAAATCTGCTCTGAGTTACCTTGTGCATAATCCTGTTAATTTCTCTAGGTATGAAAAAACCACCAATTTTTATAATTTTCTAAGTTTCAAATTACATTGGCAAGCATTAATATATCTATTTTGGTTTAACTTTGGTGTGTTTTCAAACAAATTACATCTCCGTGTGGCCACAGAGGCTATGAAAACACAAAATGCATATTAATGGATAACAAAAAGACATAACATCCTCTGTGACTGTCATATTGGTTAACTTCTGAGAATAATATTTTCTTATTATCTCACACTTTCTAAAGCATTTGCTTTAGCCTCAGAGTAGTTATAGGAGCTGCACAAGTTAGAGAGAAAAATATTGTTCTCCTTTCTGTCCCTGCAGAGGTTATCTGGCTCAGCTCTTAAAATCTGGTGTGCTTTATCAACTGTACAGCACTGGCTTGACAATAACGATTATCTTCCCAGAGCGAGGAGGCGTCCTGAATTTGGGAAAGAGTTACTATCAGAAGAGAGGCAGCTGAAGGAGAAACAGTGAGATTGTGTGAAGCTGCTATGGAGCCTCAGATAATTGTTTTTAGGGCTTTAATAAATACAGGTGCCTGGTTGTGCTTAATAAATTCATATATAGGGCTGAGGAGAGCTGTGAGATGGGACATTCCCTGATCCATCCAGACTACAAGCTAACCATGAGACACCAGCAAAGAAGCTACCCTGTACCAGAGGTATAAAATTCTTTGGAAACAGAACATCAGGGATAACTCTCTGGACCTCTCTGGGCAACCTGTTCCAGTGCTTGACCACCCTAATTAAAAAACCAAAATCAAAAACCCAACAAACAAAAAACTTCAGACCTTTTTTTACTTTGTTTCATGTATACTTTAAATCATACCTGTTGCCCCTTGTCAATGTACATCACTGAGAAGAGTCTGACCTTGTCTTCTTTACTCATTTCCTGCCCTATTTGAGTATTTACACGCGTGGGTGAGATGTCTCACAGGGCTTTCTCTTCTCCAGGCTGAACCTCCCCAGCTCTTACCTTCACCCTCCCAATGTCAGCTGCTCCAAGCCCATAATCACCTTCATGGCCCTTCCCTGGACCTGCTCCAGTGTGCCCATGTCTCCCTCACACTGGGGAGCCCAGGGCTGGATCCGGCACTCCAGGTGTGCCTCACCAGGATGGGCACAGGGGAAGGATCACCCCCTCGCCCGGCTGGCAGGGCTGTGCCTGAGGCAGCCCAGGAGGCTGTTGGCCTTCCTGGCCACCAGGGCACATTGCTGCCTCCTGCTCAGCTTGGTGTCCATCAGCATCCACAGGCACTCTTGTGACAATGTTTCCCTTTATATGATTAGGAGTGAAAATGGGCTGCCCTGTTCAGAATTAAATTCTGTGCAAGTAATGGGAAAACTGAAAGACTCATGTTCTATGCCAAAATCAAAGATGAAAATTTTTTCTTTAATGTAAATGGAAATATTGATTAGTAGAGATACTGCTGCAGTTTTTTTGCTAGGTTTTTCTCTGCTCTTGCAAAGTCACTTCAGAATACTATTGTTTTAAAATCTGCTTGATAAGAATTTATCAAAGTGTACATGTAAGTGAATAATGAGTGCTAGGCTCAGCCTCTCATTTAGATGTCACTGACAAGAGGTACTATAGTATCTGCCAAGTTGAGACCTTGCAGCTGATTTAATGTCAGCCTTTAAAGAAAAAAAATGGACTGTAGTTCCTTGTCAAAAAACCTCCACATATGGAGATAAAAATTATTTTTAAATAATTGATTAGTGTTGACAGGTGCAAGAGAAAATATGAGAAATAGCCCTTTTCTACCCATGCCCAAGTGAACAAGGAGAACGGCCACCAGCCAGGTGTAAGTGCTAGTGAAAGAAAAGCCAGGTATTTCCCAGTATTGCCAATGGCTGAGATACCATTGCCACTGTGGTCACTTACCACATTTAATTATATGATTTTTTTTTTTCTTGAGAATAGTAGCATATTTTCTGTTCCCTCTTATGTGAAAAAAATGATTGATTATACAAATTAAATTAAAATATATCCTATGTTTATTTGGACAAAGATGCTATGGATACTGGAAGAGATGTGATATTTTTCTGTCTTAGTGTTTCTGCTGGAAAATGCAAAAAATCCCGAGTAATCATTGAAAGTTCTAGACAGTGAGCAGGAGCGAAAATGAAATTCAACTTTTAATTATTTTCTGTAGGTTCAAATATTTGCATGCATCATAATAATGTTAATGTCCCCCCAGCATTTCACATTTCTATTAATTTCCAAAAAAGAGATTGCAGGCACTAGTGAGAGAATCAGCTTCATCTTGTGGAACTCTAGTCTGGTTTTGTTCTTGGTTTGATTTAACTTTCACCAGTCTACAATGAAACTGTAGATTAATCCGAAGTAAGTTTCCCTAAAGATGCCTGAAGCAGAACGTGTGTGGGCAGGGCTTTCCACACTTCAGCACTGCTCCTTATGGCCACCAGCTGCTTCACTACACCCCAAAACTTCATTAATTGTACTTGAAGTAATAGCTAGCCTACAGGTTAACATGAATGCTCTAGGAGTACTGCAGTCATGGCTGGCTCTTTGCAGAAAGAAGCTGTTGCATCATTTCCAACAGTCTTTGTGTCAGTCTTAGGCCAGAAGGTCGTTCCTTTCATACTGGATTAGCTTTGGGGACTCTGTTACATCTTATTTGAAAACTGTCTTCTTGCCAGCCAGGCACAGAGGCCACATCCCTCGCACGTGGGGCTGACAATAGCCAGATAAAGAAAAGTGTAGGCTGATCCAAACTGGTATCACTTCCACCACAAAATAGGGCAAGTTCTTACAACAGTCACTCTTATAAACAACTTACTCTCAATGTTCAGTTATACAAAAGTTATCTGTGTTCCTCCTGCTGAGCTTAAGCCTGTTACAATTACTGGGATTTGGATAAGGGGTTTATTATTTTACCTTGCTTCTCCAATCCTTCATAATGGAGCAATTAATTTTAAGATGTGCATTTTGCAGAAAGAATGAAGAACTGGTACTATGAAAAATATCACCAGAGAACGCAACTTTTATGTCTGCTGAAAGAGGCTGAAAATGGCCCATAATTAACAGCTTCCTGAGGTGCTGCATCAAGTCAACAGCTATTGGTAATATTAATTCAAGTGTCAGCAAAGCCATGAGGATTCTGCACTGCAGCAGACATTCAGCATAGTAGAATATAATCAAAGATTTCTATTGTGGTATGAATGACAGCAGCAGTGCACAAACAATGATTCACATTGCCACCCAGACCTTTAGAGTAGCTGAGTCAAAATTTCTCCTAGATGTTTTATTGTGAGATTTTGATTAATAATTTTGGTGCATCAGGAACAGAGAGATTAGATCTGATACTACCATGAATGAAGAAAAACTCATTTAGGTATATTACTGTACTTATTGAGTTGCAGTGTGCTTCAGGTGAAAGTGCTTTTTTCAAAAGCAAATTCTGTATTTTATGAAAGGTAGTTGAGTTATTTCCATTGCACTTACAGGAATGCAATATTGCAGTGTATATCAACCCAGCTAGAAATGTTGGCTTGTAGAATAAAACCAGTGTTTGAGTCAGAAAATGGGAAAAAGTGAATTTCAGCTGTGACCCAACATCTTATTTGCTCAGTGTAGAAATGAGATGAAAGATTCCTCTATCACTTTTACAATAGAAACTTTGAATGTTTTGACTGAAATAAAAAAAAACAAGAAAAAAAAGTCAATTCAACCAGTCATTGTAGCTTTCTTGCTCAAATGAAATGCAGTAGATGTTTAAAATATGTTTGCATGTCCCCTGTTGAAGAGGAAAAATGATTTTTCCTTCTCTCCGCCTACTCAAGGACAGGTTGATGAAAGATAACAAACAGAGAATAAAGGCTGTTAGAAGTGAGACACATCAGAGTCCATCATCAGTGGAGCAGGGTTCAAGCTCCGGAAAGAGCACCTGCCCTTCATCCCTAACTCCCTGTCAGATCTCTCCTTCAGAGAAAGGAAGACTGAACTCCGTGACACTGATTCAGAATCGTCCCCTCAAACATCAACTGACCAAAATCACTATTGAGTGATAACTTCTTGTTTTCTTAACCAAAACATTTTTTCTTGATTTCCATATTCATAAAAATGCCAGTATTGCTCATTCCATGCACTTAGTTAAAGGGCGTGCATAGATTGATAGTGTATAGATTGAGTGAAGAAAAAATTGTCTATGTATACTTGTCATTAAGAAAAAAGCAGGAATTTTTGTGATGTGCAGTGCAGAATAAGTGGACCTTTTAAACTGGCAGCTTGTTTGACTGTGAAGCTGAAATTTCAATTCTGTTTACAACTTCTCGGTGCCTCTATGTAGGTACAGCATTGAGAATAATATTAGCAGCTTAATATCTCGTGGGAATCACACTGAATTGGTTTGAATCCTGTGATTTTTTTTTTCCTTTTTCTTCAAGTAACTGTACTTCTCCCGTGATCTCAGATCAGAGAGCATTATTGGTGCTGTCTAGCACAGGTCAGGTTATCAGCAAGGCAACAAGAACTGCCCTGTGATGGTTTTTACTCTGAACAAGGCATGAGTGAGCAGCAAATGCTTATTATTCATTCTCTTGGGAGGGTTTCAAATGAGAGGAAAGGCCATCCCGTCTCTTTCCCATAGACGCTGTAGTTTCTGCCAGGCTGTTTTCTGTTTGCCATAGGAGCAAATGGACTCTGATCCTTCTGGAAGTTTTCCTGTGGCTGTCCCAGGATGCTGGGCTTTGGGGGCAGTAGAGCTATTTGACAGCCACTGATTTGGGGTGCAGGCCACCATTATGTGCTTCTTGCATCAGGGAGGAACAGCAGGACCGAAGCAGTGGCTTAAAAGGGGTACCAAATAGGCACCAGTAGCGACTTTCTCTTAAGCCTTTGTCCCCATGACTGTTTTGGTGCTGTGCAGTGTCTGAGTTTCTCTGATGTTGCCTCTTTAAAGCACACAATTTTAAGCCAGTTCTTTGACTTGTGACTTTACAGAACATGCAACAAAAATTATCTTGCAATTACTTTATCTTACGATAGTTTTGAAGAAGTATAAAAACATTTTGTTTTCCTAAGCCAGCACATGTCCTCCAGCTGCTCTGGAGAGCATAATCCTTGTCACTTGGACCTGTGAATGTTTCTTTGCATTCATTCTTGCAGCATATGACTGCTAGTTATCACCTTCTTTTGGCCTTTTTGAAGAAAAAACTGGTGAAGAAAATCTCTTAAATTTGACTTAAAATTTAGTGCTGCTCATTTAGGGAATGAGTCTCCTGCACACTTGTGCTGCCTAGCAAACTGCTATTATTCTAAAGCATTCTCATATTTGGGCACTGCCAGACAGTTCAGTGGTTCATTAGGGATATTCACCAGAGAGAAGCAGCAGAAAACACAGTCTGTGTGCTTTAAGATACTTGGGCATTGAGCATGCTCCAAAGTTCTTCCTGAGCAGTTGGCACCTGCATCTAACGGGCAGTTGCAGAGAGGAGCTGTAATGCCATCTCTGCCTTTTCCTGGCCTGGGAGCAGCAGTACTAAGCCATGCAGTGCAGGCAGCCTCAGGCCCTCCCGGTCCGTTGACCTCTCTTCCATTTCCCATGTTCATGCATGGACCTGGAGAACCAATTTTTCAGTCTCCTGTGGGCTGGTCATCACTGAGACACTCTTAGCATGTAGCAGACTAGTGGAAGGATGTTTTTTAAAGCAGCAATAGCACAATATAGCTCTTAAGGCTTGGGTACAGAGATCTGAAACTCTCATCATTCTGCTGTTTTGAGAAAAATCACACGGACAGAGATCTGCTTGCCATGACCGCTTGTGCTTGAACCTATCCCAATCATTAAAAAGTCCACACTTTTGTCCATTTTCCATGAAAAAGGGAGGGTGCTTTCTATTTCGATGCAGGCATTTTTCTTGAATGACTACTCAAAATACTTCTCCCTTCTAAATAACATTTAGTCATTAACAGTTCATATTTTAAAGTGCTATCTGAGTGGAAATATGCAAGAATTCCTTAAAAGCTGACTCAAATGTTAATACAAGGATAAATTAACAGTTGATGAATAAGTCCTTCAGAAGCAAGCTGCTTTAGAAACACTTTATGAATTTTTCCCATTACCACATTTGAAAATGCTTTAAAATAATGGCTGGAAGTAACTGAGTGCTGGTAACTCTGTTTTCTGAATGTGAGCTAATGGAGTAAGGTGATAATTGTTTAGCTGCTGTTGGCTTTTAAACAAATCATGACATGGCTATTACAGTACCGTGTGGTCTTTGAATTTTTATTTTCGATAGGCAGATAAAATCTGCTTGGTGGTCTCAGGTAATAGTCTTGCAGTAGCCCAGTGGATAAGGAAGGAAGGAAGGAAGATGTGCTGAAGACTGCAGACGCTTCTGTGCAATTGGAACATTCCTCAGGGCACTTCAGAAGAATCTGGTTTCAGGTCCTGCCACAGTCAGAGCCACCAGAGCGTGGCTGTCACCAGGCACACTCATGCAGGGCTGGTGAGTGTGATGCCGGACATAAAGAAGTGCAAAAGGATGGCTTCCCTTTCGCCATCTCAGAGGCTCTCAGGCCTCCTGCTGACCCCATGAAACATCTGCCAGCCCAGTGGTGTGAGCTGGGACACCTGAGGGCACCCGCAGCAGCCCTTCCTGGTTGCATGTGGACAACTGTTCTGGGCCATTTGCTGCAAAGCTGACAGCATGGTTGCTTCCACCACAGCCTTTACCAGTGAACTTTCTGTTGAGGTGGTGACATGCTCATAGGGGCAATTTTAATGAATTTTGTTTTGCTTTTGTGCTCTATTTCTGTTCTTTTAAAAAGCTGAGCTAGTGAGAAGTAGCAGCATATCCCACTTAGAAGATGGATAAAGGCAATTGTGCCTGCCTCAGAGGCGACAGAGAGCAAATGTAAATTTGGTGCAGCCAAAACCATCCTCCCAAACCTGTTTTCTGCAAAGCATCTCCCCAGTGACAAGTAACAGGGTCCCAAACCCCCCTCCCCCCACAAATAAAAAAAGTATGAAATGTGCTGCTTCACTGCAGCCACATTAAACTTAATTTCTGCAATATGGTGAGAACTCAGTCTTTGGGTCATTTAGTACATCCTAAACCTAAGAGCAGCTCTTTGGCATCTTATTGGTCACTTGCTCAAGTGCTGTGATGTCACCAAGCAGAGTCACACTGATGTGTCTGCTGCCTTTCCCACCCAGGGACAGCGGAAAACTCCGTGGCAATTCCCAGTTCCAAAACTGGTGTGCTCAGAGATGTGTTATCATCCAAACCCATACCCACTCATGTAATTTTCTCATTTCCATGAGCTGGACTCAGACCTGGACCAGACACAGCATCAGCTGAGTCTCTACATGAATAATACCACAGAGTGTATTGTAAGGAGATGCTCGTATGCTCCATCTGCATAGTCTTTGAATATCAAGTAATGCTTATCTGTTTAAAACGCTGAAATAATTCTATTAGTTCATATGAGCTCTGGAGCATTAATGAGAAGTATTAAAATGTCATTTAAAGGCTAAAATCACAGCAGACAAATGCAGCCTTGTTACAAAGGAGGCTCATAGCATCTTATCCCATGTGGCAACATTAGAAGTAGCCCAAGAGTCATCCAGAGTTCCTCAAACCCTGAAGAAAAAAAGATACACTGAGAACACAGCAGCTTGTAAATGGGCTGCATGCACAGCTGAGCGAGGCCACTGGGCCTCCAAAGGCTCGATACAGTCTACAACATTGTTCTGCTAGATCATTCACTACGTTTAGAGGAAAGGTTGTAAAGACCATTATACTTCAATGAAATAAATGTAGTGCTTGGCTGGTTCTAAATAACAGCAGTTGAGAACTATGATAACAAAAAAACCCATAAACATAATAGTCACAATTTCTACTTGTAGAGTTTTACGTGCTTCTTGTCACACACTGCTATGGTCTCTGCTGTACCCTGTGGTTTTGTTTAGAAGAACCACAGAAGCATATAATTTTTAGGTTGGAAAAGACATCTAAGATCTCAGGTCCAGCTGCTGACCCATCACTGCCATGTTCACCACTAAACAACGTCTCTAACTGACACACCCCCATGCCTTTTGAACATATCCTGGGAAGGAGAATCCTGGGCAGCCTGTCCCAATATTTGGCCACCCTTTCAGTGAAGAATTTTTTCCTAATATCCCACCTAAACCTCTCATGGTGCAACAGGGAGGCCATTTCCTCTTACAGAATTTGCAAATGTGATGGCAAACTGGGTCTGAAAATGGAATCTTTGAAAGGCTGTAAATCTTTCTGTTTCTTGGTTCTCTTCGTAGATGCAGTTCTGAAAGAATTTTTTATCGGGTTTCATTAAAGATTTTGCAACAAGCTAAGTGCACTGGAAAATCCACGTCCCCCAGTGGTAAACTGGTTAACTGGTCAGCTAACTGTGCATTTTTCCAAAGCAGCTACAGCCCTACCTAGCTAATTCCTTCAGAAGAGGAAGGAATATATGCTCCTGCTGCACCAGGAACATGTATTTCAAGAGCAGAGGTCTGCTGCCTCATCTTGTCAACACAAAAGATTTTCTGAATCAATATCACTCTGAATTTTAAGAGCACTTTGACAGGTTTTTTAATGCTGTACAAAAAACTATTGGTTTCTACAAATAAAATGCTATTTTTCTGTAGCATTAGGTGAAAAAATGTAAGGGATAAAGGAGAATTTTGAAAAGGAAGGTCACTGAGAATGAAAGGTCAGGAAAACCATGATATCTTGTAACAAAGCCTGCAAGTGGTCATTCTGCAGTAATATTTTGCTGCTGTACATGAACACAATTGAAGTGTCCTGGTAAAGGCTTTTCAGCACCATCCTGAGCACCATGTCAGGCTGCTACCTACTGACAATTTTATGGAGGCTTTACTCTTGCAGTGGCCCACGCTCACCACTGCTGTGTGCCAGACACCTGCTGAGGGGCACCACCTTGGGCCACCCTTTCAGCATCAGATTCAGGTCTGCAGATTCATTCCTTGGGCCACGTACAAAAGCTGTAATATGCCCCTGGTGGTTTAAAGAACCGGGTGGGACCACCCTCACCCCTCCTGCTCGTGTGCGGGCTGCCTGTGTGGCCTGAGCACTTGGAAAGTTTCACAAGCACTAATTGCCAAGGCTCCTCACCTGCACCCGCCCCCCCCATCACAAGCCTGAGGCTCCTGCGTGGCTGCTCCGCTGCCAGCTGGAGTGTTCTGAGCTGTTTTCCACCTGTCCTCAGCCCCAACTGGCACAGGACTGGTCTTGGAGTGTCCCTGGACCTCATCATTCTACTTTGAAGTAACGATGCTTTTTACCACTGACTTCAGACAGCTGGGAGTGAAGCCGTGTTCTAATTTGCATTTAATCAAGAGTATTTTTCTCTTTTCCTTTCTCAGCTTTGCTTGGCATCTTGCTTTCCCTTTTCTGTGGATTTTAAAAATATGCAATAAAAAGAATCTGTTACTGTTCAGCACTCTAAAAATCAGAGCTTTGTTGTTCCCTGGAAGCAATTTTTGAACTTTCTCTGCGTGACAGTGCCAGTAGATTTTCCAGAGCCAATAATCACAAAATGTCAGCATTGTTAAATGGGGACAATAAATTTTCAAACAGTTCCATAACATGATTTTACCAGACATTAAAAAGGTCAGGCATGAACTGTAAATAAATTCCCATCTCACAGCTATATGCCTCTTCCATTAGAGAATAAATTATCATTAAGATAAGCAGTCAAACAGTTATTAGCCTGTTTTGTTATGGCTCTGTATTTTGCTAGTTAGATAGTCAGGCTCTCCTGTGAAGATAAGAAGGCTCAGTAAATGTAAATTCCTCTTTTGTAAAGAAGAGTGTGAAGAAAACAAATTTTAGAGAGAGTCTTGGCTCAAATCTGGGCTATGTAGTTAGGCATCTCCTTTCTGTGATTTTCTGGAGCTCTCTGGGACCAGCTGAGCAGACATCAAAAGAAAGATCTAAGCAATGAAGAGCAAAGCAAACCCCTCATCCCCTTTCTTCTTGGTGCCATGGTGAACACTCTGGTTCCTTCTATGGGAGCCTTCTGGATTTGTGCTTATGTTCCTGTCAGGAGGAAAGTGCACAGTGCCCGTGCTGGAAGCAGAGGGAAGGTGCATCTGCCTTTCATGTCCAGGAAGAGGCATGGCAGAAGGATGCTTCCCACCTCCTCATGGAGACTGAAGGGCCTCGTGCCTGCAGGCCAATTCAAGTGCGGAATTTGCTTTGGGTACAGGCAAGACCTGGCTTTTACTTGAATCCTCTGTGTCCTCTCACCACTTGGAAGAACAAATAACTAAGAAGACCAGAGATGACCAGATCAACACATACTCAACAGCTATTTTGGAAACTGTGTAGGATTTCCTTCAGGCATCAGCACTTTAACAAGCTCTGCGCTTTGCCTTCTCAGAGCTGGGGCCATCGAGAGCACACTTTGAATGTGGTCTGCAGATTCATTCCTATGGCAGGCTGGAAGTCTGGGCTTGGACCAGAAGCTTCTTTGCATCCACTGGAGAGCTGAACCTTTGCCTGCCTTTTGCTAAGGACTCAGATATCTCAGGGTGATTGCTGGTCAGGTTTGCTTGGTGGGAAATTGGCTGTGCTTTTTGTTCACAGATTCACAGATTCACAGAATGTCTTTAGTTGGAAGGGACTCGCAAGGATCAAGTCCAGCTCTTAAGCGAATGGCCCAAATGGGAGTTGAACCCACAACCTTAGAGTTATCAGCACCATGCTCTGACCTACTGAGTGCTCCTGCGCGCTGAGAGGGTTCAGCTGGGGCCTTCCCTGGGTCTCCACCACTGCCACATGAGCCTCAACTTGTATTTCAATTGTGAGTGAAAACACTGAACCCTTCTGTTAAAAAATTGTGGGTAAACAGCTGTATTTCACTTCTGGTTTTAAGCATCACTGGAGGACTTGGCAGTTCTCCACAGAGATGGTTGGAGAAGAGGGAGTGGGTTAACTCCAGAACATTGCCTGCCATCAGGGTGAGCCCCATGAATGGTAAATCCATGTAGGAACCTGAGTATTTGATACCGTGCCAGGGGGAAGAAGGAGCTCAAGTACTCAGACATGTCTGTGTGGACAGGTCTGATCTCATGTTCGCTGCAAGCCTCTTCAGACCCCAGGTACTGACTTAAGTGGCACTTTTTATAAACAACCATATTAAACTGCTGTGTATCCTTGGATCTGAGAGACTCTAACTTTGTTTAGGGCAATCTTTTCTACCTGGGAAGTCCAGAAAAGGCAGAGGTCTTCCTGTACCTTAGCAAAACTTTTACTAAATTGAATCAGCCATCTAATTTAACTTACAGGCAAAAAGGGATATTGTTGTATTTTACCCGTAATCTCTGTAATCAATTTCTGTAGAATTAAAATTACTTTTGTGGGAAAGAGGAGTCAGTGGAGGAGAGATCTAGGAGGAGCAACATGGTCTTGTCACCACCAGCTCATCTCCTGGGGATCAGTAGTGCATGGCAGGGAGTGAGTTTTAGGAGCATAAAGGGAGAAGTGAACAGAATGTAAGTTTAGATGAGGAAAAAACGAAAAATATAGTCATAGAAAGACTTGGGAAAACAAGGGTAAGAGAGAGTCAGGAAGAAAGGAAAAGATAGACTGGTTTGAAAATGGAAGGAAGGGACAGAGCAACTGCAGGAGACATTGAAAATGAAAGAAATCCCTCCCAGGGCCGGAGGGCTCATGCACTCGAGCTAGCTCTGCTCTGTAGGTGGCAGTGGAACATCCCAAATGGTTTTCATCTGAAATCTTTGACACCCAGGCTGGTTCTTCTGGGGAAGCTGGAACTCGCAGAACACATGGAAAGACATGTTTGTTGTTGCAAAGTCTTAGCTGTGAATTGCTGGGACTATGAAGATTACCTGTTGTCAGGGTCTTGTGGAGCAGCAAGGAAAAGATGAAGAGAGGCAATTATTTTTTGTGCATTACTGATTTTCTGTCTGCCCCACAGGCACTCCTGCTGAGGCCACCTGAAGATTTACACTGCAGTCGTAACAAATTAGATTTTTCTGCATTCTTCCATATGCAATTAAAAAAAAATTATGTGTAATATCCTACCAGATAAAACAGAAACTTTTTATGGGCATGCTGTAGGTGTCTATTAAGTTGATCTGTTACCCTGATTTGTGTAGAGCATCTCATCACCTTGTAGGTTGAGGAATGTTCCAAGGCTGATTTTTCCAAAGGAAGAACTCTTGTGAACTGAAAAAAACCCAACTAGATGAAGGCTCCAAACTTAACAGGCAGCTGGTCTTGGATGTAAATATATTTGCTTTGGTGGAATAGAAAGTGGAGACTTGGAATGAAATCTTTCCCAAGCATTCATGTGGAGCACAAAGTTGAATGGAGTCAACTGATAGAGCAGAAAGTTTCTGAGAACTGGTAGCTTAATCAGAGGAAGAAAAAGAGTTCGTCAACATTTTTATTGGCCAGAATAACTTGTTATTTGATGAGTTGATTAATTACCGTGTTTGCATGGGATGAAATAGCCCATGCTGATATAGGATAAGAAGGTGACACTTTGATGCTACGGGAGCTGATTTTGCCCAGATGCTCTGGGTGACATTCACATGAGGAACCCCTATGGATCAGCCAGTGTGGCTCTGTGTAAGGGCCAGGGCCTCGTTCTGCTGGTGCACAGGGGCACACTGCCTGTGCTGGTTAGTTTAACCTGGGCTTTGTGTGAAGCAGTGCCCCAGACCTGGAGCTGCTTCTGTCCCAGTGTGCTTGGTTCAGCCACGCGAACAAGCTCCTGCTGGGATGGTGACCACCAGCTCCGGGGAACAGACCAGCAGGTCCACCTGCCTGACCAGCCCTGCTGAGCCAGTGACATTGGGGAAGCCCATCAAAGATGTTTTTCTTACCACTGGTTTGGAAAGTAGCTATAATTTTAATAACTGATTCCTCTGAGCCAGGCCAAACTGCCTCTGACACCTCACAGAAACCTGTCCTAGGAAAATCACGCAGTGCCCTGTTGACTCAGCCCTTCTGTCAGGTGTGCTTGGACGTGAACACCAGCCCTGCTGTTCAGGGACGGGAGCTTGGCTCATGTCCTACCCAAACACTGCAGCTGGCAAATCACTGCTCATAAATAGTTTTTCCAAAGACAACCACCTCCCTCTATAAGGAAGATTTATTTGTGGAAAATGTTTCAAAGTGTGGTTATATAGCATCTGGCATAAATTGCCCACACAGAGTAACTGGACAGTTGGATGATCAATTAATGCTGGCTGCTCTCCATCCTATTGTTTCGAAGGTATCAGATAATGGATGGTTCATGTACTCTATGCATTATATAAATAATTTCGTTTACTTAAAGGAAAATATGTCTTGTCCGTGAAGCAGAGAATTACTGGCTGTGTGGCTCAGAGATGCCTCTAAACCATTTCAGTCAAGTGTAATAAATTAGGATACAGTGAAAGAATTAATTTTCTTCATCATCGGTGTTACTTGATTCAACTACTGCAAAGATCTGTGTGAAATTCTATTGCCTTTACAAATATTACAACATAAATTTTAGAGTAAGACAAAAAGAAATTACGTGAGATCAGAAGCAATAGCTGTACTGCTATAGGAAGGCTTCATGGGATATTTCTTTACATTGTTTCAAAGAAATAGGAATTTCATACTGCTTTTGCTCAGATAACCAAAGTTTTACGTATTTAAGCTATTACTATCAGCCAAATGCCCTAAAGAGGGACTTTTCCCTAAAATAGAGCACCGAAAACACCTCCCAATGCCTGATCACATTTGAAGTCAATGTTGAAATTCTGCTGAGTTACAGAACAGCATGATTTTTCCCCAGATGTTTCTGTTCTTTACTGAAGCATGTGGCTACACTTCTGAAAGCAGTTAAATTACTATTGCAAAGAAGTTGCCACCCATTGCTTAGTTTGCCTTGACTATGATTTTTTCAGAATGTATTTGATGACGTGACCGTAACTGGAGAGTCTTTAGATTAACAGCTTGTCAAGAAAAGTTGACTTCCCTCAGAGTTTTCTACTGTTCGCTTTTACTTTGATTAAGAACCCTTTTTGTATGGGGCCAGCAATTAAGAAAATTCTTCTTTTTAATTATTGGATCAAATTATCCATATTTCCATCCCAGACTTCCTTGTTAAAATGCATAACCTTTATTTTTACGAGCAGTGCATCAACAAGTCATAGCCATTTCTTACTCTAAAACACCTTAACTACCCCCAGAGCAACACTATTTAATTCCTCTGTGTACCTACAGCATATAGTAGAGGGGGCTATTATACCCATAAATGACTTGCATTATCCATGGGGGATGTTAAAAAGGTAATGAAAAGTTAATGTGGTATTTGCTTCTTTTTTATATATCCATTAAAATGATTTATAACCATGATGTTTATCTAAACCCACAATTAGAATATTAGATTAAGTGTTTACTTTTGATGTGGTACATGTAATTTTGTAGGAAGCCAGAATACCATTTCAGCGTGGTGCACAGGGAATTGAGAGAACAACTTAAGTTGTTTCTGAGTTCATTACTGTTCCCATTTGCCTCACCCCCCTCTCTGAAAATATTTCTTAATTAGAAGGGCCTGGTACAGGATGGTGCTGATGTTTAACATCTTACAAAGTTGAATTGGAGGTGTTTCCATAGGAAATAAAATCCACGGAGTGTTTTGAGTGCAGACCGGTGACTAGCAACCAAGTGAAACGACAGCAAGTCCGTGTTCCCAGGGGAGGTTGTTTGTGCCTTGTGTGAAACAAGCTGATGGAGGAAGCCCAGACTTCCAGCAGGGAGGTGTCTGTCCCGCAGACAGCAAGCTAGGACAGGCTGGGAACCTACTGGCACCCCACAGGCCTCCTGGGCACAGGACACCAGGCCCCACGGGCACCGCTGAGCAGTGTTTTCACCAGTAGCAAATGACCTGCTTTTGAAGTCTGGCAGCTTCTTTCCAATTTTGGGATGCCACGTGCCTGGTTCAGCAAATTGGTGAGTCACAGGTGGGACTGGGCAGTGGTGTGTGAGATTTTGGGGCGTAGATCTAAGGGGACAGTGACACACTGCCCCACAAATGCGTGAGACCAAGCAGATGTGTGGTGAGACATACACCTCGTGTGAGACTTGAAGGGTCTGAAGGGCAGCAAGAGGGGAGTGTGGAGGAAAGCCATGGGCATGGCAGCAGCCCTCTCCGTGTCATTCCTGAGGCACTGGAGGCAGGGCCTCACCCTCTTGCCAGGCACAGCCATGGACACAGGGGCCTTGAGGGAGCCAAGAGCATGAACAGATCCCAGTTTTGGGATCTGGCTCAAGTTGCCTCCTCGGCTTTGCAGTAAAGCATAAGTGTGGATAGAGTTGCCCTCTCTGCAGGGTGGATGGCCACATCTCTGTGAGTGGTGGAAGATGGAGGTCCTTGCCAGCCCAGCTCTTTGACAGAATCAAGTCAGGGCTGTTCTTTCTAGCACCTTTAGGAAAGTATCACACCCAGGGTAGTGTTTTATGCAAATCTTGGATAATTCGGTGTTATGTGCCCCCAGAAACAGGGGGGAAGAGAAAGCACTGTGCAGTTCCTTGGGAAAGCAAAAGCTGAATTCACAGAGAAAAATGCCTAACAAATAATAGACTAATACATAGAGGCCATGAAGAGTTCTATCAGCCAGCAGGACCTGCAGATCTCAGGGGCCTCCGAACCACTGGAGCTCATAATCTCCAGCATCTTCCTCTGGTCTCCTGGCTCCCACTCACCCCTCCAAAGGTGATGGCACATGAGACAAAACCACACTAAAATCTTTGTATGTAGATGTAGAAATAGCTCCTAAGCCAGCAGCAGCTCTACCCCATTTCTGTGTGGTTTTGAGTAATTTAATTTCATTTTACTCTCCTGGCCTCTCTGTGTATGTGCAGAAATGACCAAAATCTGTGGCTTCTTGCTCAGGGAAAACAAAATCGGATGCAAAGAGAGTGTGTAATTTCCAGCACATCTTCTGCCCACACAGTCCAGGAATCAGTGACCACCTTTGACTAGCGTGGGAAGCTGTGCAACAAACTGGATCTTTGATGGGTGGGATGGAATTCGTATGAACTGCAAGAAAAAAATAACAAAAATAGCTGACTGTCCTGAATTATGTTTCTCAAGTCACTACTCCAGCCCCAGTAGTGGTAAGAAGCCTATTCTGCATATGAAAACATGGGCAGCTGGGCGTGCACCCGCTGTCAAAGCAGAGGGTGGCAGGAAGTTCCTGTCCTGTAGCCTGTGCAACAGCATGCCATACACAGGGCTGGGGAGATGCAGACAAGTGAAGTGGATCATAGGACAGTGGAAAAGGCAAAATTATTTCCCCAGTCTTTTCTGGGAAGACGAAGGTAGATAAAGAGGTGCTATATGGCAAGAAATCAGAGGGAAATGAAGAGGAGCAAGTTGTAGGCCAGGAACGAAGTAGAGCTGTTACAAAGAGGTGCCGAGGGAAGGATAAAGCAAATTCTGGACTGAAGAAAATCCTTCACCTGGAGGGATGCTACTTGACTTTCACCTACTGGTTTCTAAATGTTCATTTGAGGACTGCAACTGGCACACCAGTGATGTTCAGCAGTGTGGCAAAGGTATAAAACCTGCTCTGCTTTAATGTAGGGAGTTTTGCCTTGGCAGCAACTAGTTGTAATTAAGGCTTCATTCTCATAAGCCTTTAGCTATCTCCTTCTGTTTAGCTTCTAACTTAGGATCAGCTAAGATCAAACATATCATCAGAAGCCTTTCCAAAGCTGATAGTAGCACAGACAGCACCAGTGTCCCTCACATGTGGCCATAAGCAGCATGTCTTCCCTGGAGTGAATTCAGTGGCAATAACAGCCTGTGTTCTTCACACAGGGTATTACAGGGATGCCCAGCAGCCCTGCCAGCATTTGTGTCAGCATTTTCTTTATAAACTCATTTTTATTTCTTGACTGACAAGGTGCCAAATGCATGTGCTGCTGCCTCTCAGCTGAACAGAAAGATGTGAGAAACAGTGTTTTTCAGCTCCTAGCAATTAACGAGAAGTTTCGGCTAAGTTTCAGAAAAGTAGAGCAGATGTTGAAGTTCATGTCATTGAAGGTATTTTGGAGTGTCTGACACCTGAGTTAATCCTTTTTTCCATATAGGAAAAGCTGATTTTGAAAGTTTGGATGTGACCAGACTCACGGGCATGAGCTGGGCCACACTGAAAGCAAACCAGTCATTGTGGTTTATCATAGACATGGTATTTGATGCTTTTGTGTCTGTGGACTGATTCTTCATCGCACTAATTTAATTTCATGCTGCTTCAGTTGCATGAAGATGTGCTCAAGTGGGCACAACCTGCTCCTCTTCCTTCCCACTGAGTGGCCTGAAATAAGGGCTCCTCTGCTGGTTCCCAGCTCCCAGCAAGATGGATCAGAGCACAGCCAGGAGGTTGCTGGAGGATGCTGCAGCCTTGCTGTGTCTTTTTCTTGCACCTAGGACCAAAAATACGTTTTCTGATTCTCAGGAAAGTGTGTTCCTACCCCATTCCACTTCCTGACTGGGTGTCATGGCACTAGGCTTGGTCTCTAGTTCACATCTGCCTCTTTCCTGTGTCTCCCTCATCAGGTCAAATGCCACTGCATCAGCTGTGTATCTTCCTTCAAGGGCTTCATAGAGCTTTTGGGGCTACTATCAGATCTTCATTCCCCATCTGATTTGACCAAAAGTGGTTTTTGTTTTTGCCAAATATTGTTACTATGTGACATAATAGCAAATAGCTGGGTGTGATGTTGGATGGAGTTCGCTGCAAGAGCTTTAACTGTGATAAAAAACATGTGCTTAATGTTATATTTAGACCTGTGTATGTTAAGAGGTCATAGAGTTTTAATTTAAATACAGCTTTGTATAAACACACAGCTCTCAAGCACCTTAATACTGAGATCTGTATGTCTCCCCAGGTTCAAGCTTGCTTACACAATGGAAAAATCAGAGCTAAACAGAAACGAAGAAGTTCTTTTGTATTCCCTTGCTGATTTTGTTTTTCTTCATGTATCATTTTTTTGGTAAGAAAATCATTGTGGTGACTGATGGGTCTGGCGGACCCGCGAGTTGAGCTGCTGGGAGGCAGGGATTGCTGTGGTTCAGGCTAAGACTTGCAGCTGGCCTCATCCATCCATCCCGGGGCCACTCTGTGCTGATGCTCATGTTGCACTTCTGAGAAATCTCTTTTATCCCTTTCCCTTGTCTTCTGCAGGGAACATGATGGGTATTGCATGCCCCTGCCCAGTTTTTCCCTCTATCTCCTCTCCTTTTCATGTGCATGTGCGCAGATCTGCAAGCACACACACGTTTGTTGACCTACACTTGAGTTTGTGTTTAGCAGTTGCACTCCTTCAAGTCAAGCATCACTCTCATCTTTTTCTAGCACACAGCAATGTTTTCTGTTTGACCTTTCTTGAAACTTTGGACTTAAGCTCAAGTTTCATTAATCCTAACGAACCAAGACTTTGCACTTGGGGTATGAAGATCCAGTGCTAGCAGGTGTGTAAGAATATAGAGGCAGCTTAGGTAGCATGTGAAGGGGTGGCTTGAGATTTGGCCCACAGCAATCTTCTCCAATTTAGTTTGCACTTTCATAGAGACAGAACCTCCAAGAATGACACTGGAGGAATTAAAGTATTGTCTTAGTTTATTCTCCAAAAAGCAATTGATTTTTAAAACTGTTGTTATTCATAAACTTCTTAACAGTGGCTTCATTAATACGTAAACTACTATGAAGAGAGAGAGTTTTTAATCTGGAGTTGTGCTAATTTCTAGCTGACATCTCTTGACTTCTCTGCAAATCTGTTGCTTGTCTCTCAGGACCATTCTGCCCTCCTCTGTGAGTATCAAAGGTAGCTGGTCTTATCGCAGGTCTTTTGTCAGTGACCGGAGAAAATTTTCCCAGTAATCCTGTTGGAGGCAGCAAACAACAAAGAAATGGCTAAAACGCAGTGATGCTGCCTATCCAAAAGGAAAGCCTCAGCACTTCAGTCACAGCAAAGCTATTTGTAAAATGTATGCAAATTCCTCAAGGCTGTGTCAGCAGGAAGGTGCCCTGGCACAGGAGATCGCAGTGCTTTAACCTGTGCTGCATTCACCTCCTGCCCAGCTCCAGCTCTATCTGCTGTCCACAGTGCAGCTCCTGTGTAATGGCTTTTGTCATTCTCACTTCTGCATCTGCCTAGAGTCCTCAGAGATTTTAACTTAATGAAATCATTCCCCTTGTTTCAGAGGGAACTTGGCTTTCCCCAGTATCCCATGCTGCTGCCACATGCCTAAGGGCAGGCATTTCAACTTGTCACTCATTGTGAATGCAAAAAGAGGATATCTATGGCACTATGGGGACACTGCTCACATTTAAAATCTTAGATGCTTACCTAGCATAGCTCAACTCCCCAGGGTACTGGCATCCATGAAGTTGTGCTGGCAGAGACGCCAGCCCTCTTCATGTCACACTTGTGTCTTTGGCATTTTAATGGCCTCTTGGGATCACACAGGGATGGTGGTGGAAAAGAAAGGTTACCACGGAAGTACTGTAGTCTGAACTACAGAGGAGAATGAAAAAAGGCAGCTTGTCAGATGATTGTCAGAAAATTACATGTATTTCTGGGTGAAATTCACAGAAGTCAGTGGTTTTTACTCACCACGGGATTCCAGTAAGAGGCAGTCAGGTGCACAACACTCACCAGAGATGGTTTTGATTTCTGTCAATGGATTCAATTACTTTTCCCTCAGATGTCTCTATGGAGGCTCCGTCCCCTGGAAGCCCCTCATCGCACCTCAAAACCCCCCCAGTGCTGCTGGTGATGATGCAGTCTTTATGAGCACTGTGAGGACATTTCAGCTGATGCATAGCTGAATACTTTTCATTGGTGACCACAAGACTAAATTCATCCTTTCTTACATCACTTCAACCCAGAGGTGGTCCACTGGGAAATGAAGATGAGAAGCAATACGCTAATCCTGACAAAGCAACTCTTTTTGCCAACAGCCACAGGATAAGAGCTAAATGAAGGCAGGATGTGAACCATCTCTTTCATTTTCCTGTCTGTTAGGAGGGAAATCTGTCCATCTTTATTTCCTTCTCTTTCCTTGATCTTGACTGATCACTGGGGACAGGTTTTGACCACTGCCTGTTTGCACCAGCTGCTCTCCTCCCTGACAGCTGAGTGCCTGGTGCTGCTGGCTCTGGCAGCTGTGGGGCCAAGTGAAAAGGAGCTGCAGTCAGACTTCTGGTCTCCACTGCAGCCCTATAAGAATAATAACTCCTTTCAAAACCTTCTTTAAATATATTAATCCATATGAGGTTCATTCCAGAAGAGCAGTTCCTGGACATAGCGTACTTAATTCTGAGTCATCAAAACTCAGCTGAGAGGTCTCCAAGCAACCCAGTCTCAGCTATCCCTCTTTTGAGTGGAGAGTTGGACCTGATGACCTCTGTAGAGTTCCCTCAAGGCTAAATTTTCCTATGAGGCTTCAATCATTGCTGTATGGCTCAGCCCAGGTAGCACCATCAAACTTGCCCAGATGCTGTGCTGGGCTTTGATGGCAAACAACAGTGGAATACTTTGGAGCTGACCTCAAAATTGCATTTGGACATGATAATTCATGCAGTACTAGCAAACTGTGGGATATGCTGCACTTTTCCAAAGACAAGAGTCTGCCACAGGTGTTCGTGATCAAAACTGCTTCAGATCTAAACCTAAAGCCCTAGAATCCTTCTCTGACTCTTGCTTCTGGGTCTTCTGTTTTTTAATAGCACTATTATCCAGGAAGAATCTATTATATATTATAATTCCTATAAATAGCACAGGTTTCTTCTATCCTAGGCCCTTTCAATCGGTCAAATAAAATTTCAAGTTCAGCAGCAGCAGCAGATTGTGCACCGTAGATCCTGATGGTCCTGGCCTGTCAGGTTGCAGCACAGCTCTTTTATGACCGAGTACCCTTTCCTACAGATCTTTGTGGCAATGGCAGGCCAGGATGTTTGGAGAATGGGCCTGGCTCAGTGCTCTGTCAGGCAGAGCCAGGAATAAGGATAGATCTGCTGATTCAGGGTCCTACAAACATAGCTGATCTCATTGCAGTGAAAATGGGTCACTAATCACACATGGCCAGCGTCCAAAAACTAGCCAGGAAAATTGAATATCTGCTGGCTGAAAACTCTGTTTTACTCGAACGCACAAAAAGAAAGCAGTCTGCTTTAATTTGTTTAAAACAACCACCAGATTATGTGACCAGGAGATGAAGACAGAGATCTCCCTCCACTGTTATTTTTTCAAGCAAGCAACTCCTTTATTGTTCCGGCCCATCCTTTGCTTCCGTTCTCACACATTAAAATAATGTGTAGTTCACACTTCTGTTTTTAACCTCAGTTACAGCAAGAAGGTCTGATTTTTAAAGAAAAAAATAGCATTAGCCTATATGTTGATGACACTGATTTCTTTTATAGGCTTCTGTCTAGTGAAACAAGTAAGTTGATATTGCCATAATTGGATCTTTCTAAATAAAAATAACATGACAGTTCCTGGGTTTGGGTTGGTGGTTTGTTTTTTGGGGGGAGGGGGGTGGGTTTTTTTATAAGACAAAAACCTTATTTTCTTTTTAGATCATTCTGAGTTTTCTTTTTAAGCTGGTTGCCCATGCTGACATCCTGAATAATTTAATGGGAGAGCACTTAGACTACAGCAGGGCTGAGAGTTACTGATGTGGAATAAGTGTACCCTGATGTTACACAATGTGCATGGTGGGAGGGAAAGTCCAATCAATATAAATGAGTCCCTTTTTCCATTGAATAAATGCTGTCTCTCTCAGTCAGCAGCTGGGGAGAATATGGATGCTTTACAGAGATAAGTTTACTAAAATATTAGATCTGTCTCTCTCTCAGGCCCATTTCCTTTGCTGATCATCAGCTGGTAAGCAGGAGAGGTCTTCACCTTCAATTGTGGACTGAGTGGTGACATGCCCATGTGAAAAGGGTTATTGAAATGTGAGTAATTGTTGTTAGAGTGGTCAGAAATAATTGCTTGTACAATTGAACTGAAGACCCAAAAGAGGCTGGTAAAAAAAATTGCACATGCAAGTTTGTAAAAACTTTTTCAGCATATATGCTTTTTAGTATTCTCAAGCTACATTAAAGGAAAGGTAATTCTTGAGAGAGGGTAATTCAAGAACAGAGAGTAGTTCATAGGAGCACTGGAATTGCCTGCATGTTATGCTACAGGCATAGCTGTAAGGTCAGTTTTGTTCTACCACTGGTACTGGTCCTTCTTGTGATCTGGAGGCAAATTGCTCCTTGCTCCTCCCGATCTCCATCATTCCTGCTACCTGCCCCACCTCTTGTGTGCTGCCCAGGGTTCAGGTGCTTCCCTAAGAGACAGCCATACCCTGCTAACCTCCCAGGGAGGTGTTTCCCACCTGGAGAGGTCCTGTGCTTGGCCACACTACCCGACAAATAGATTCACAGCAGTCCCCACCAAGGAAAAACGGAGAGCAGAGGAAAAGGCCATGTCTTTCCAGCAGCTCACGGTTCAGTAGTTCAAGCCAGCCTTAATTTCTCTCTCACTCCATGGCCAGTGATCCCTAGTTGCCAGTAACAGGAAAGAGTTTGAGGCGTACACACAGCCACATCAGATTATGAGACGTGGACCTTTTGACCTTGAGAGGATTTGTGTTGACTGAAGCCATGGCTGTATTGCCTCCATTGGGAAAGCCAGAGTGACTGCCATGCCTCAGTGACATTTCTGTGCAGTGCTTAATGCTGAAGCCAATGCAGGAACAGACCGTGTCATCACCAGACAGAGCTTAGCTTTCATTTACAAATAAGAGGTTTTGTGACTGTGAGAGTCTCTCTGATGGCAGACAATTCTGGTAGTCCCTTAAGGCTGATATGACTGATTGAGCCAGCAGAGACAGTTTTTGATGGATGTTGTGTGCCTGACTGGCTCTTGCTGGAACCTCACACTAAGTGAAAACAACTGATTTCTTACCGGCTACACAACTGTAAGTGTAACTTTATGAGAAGTGTTCATCAAGCGTGTAATATAGGCAGATTTTGAACTCACTGATTTAATAACAAACTGATGATGGAAACCATAAAAAAATTCACAGTGAAACAAAGGACTGAACAATTCAGATGAAGAACTGAAATCAGATGTGAGACTGGTTTCATATGTCTTCATCTGTCAAGTTATATTCTGGAGTTAGATCCTTACCTGACACAAATTAAACCTTTCTGCCTTACATCATCTGAAGCATACCCAGGGTAACATGTAATACACATAACCTCTTCTCAGGGGTGACTATGCTGCAGCAATAAAGGGATTTTCAGCAAAGGAAAGCTCACAGTCCCTCAGGAGGGTCTGCAGGCCCTCTAGGAGCAGGGTAGTATGGTCTTGGGTGAATTAATGTGTATTTTCTTTGGCATGTGCATACATAAGGACATATTTAGGCCTCCTGTTTATTTGCTTAGGCAGGCAAGGTTTAAGAGGGAGCAGTGGAGGAATGAACACCAGAAATGTTTGAGCCCAGTGTAAGGTAGGAATAAGTTGCCTTTCGGAAGTGTCTCCTGAGCAGCTGAAGAAAGTTAAAGAAGGCAGCTGGAAACAGCAAGCCCCAAGCAAAATAACCCCAGTGGTTATCCTGTGGGGCATATCAGAGCAAACCTCAAATGACACCCTGTAAATAAATCTCCAGCACTGACTGCCAAATAGATGTAAATCAAAAGTCAAGGCCTTGTCCATGGACTCAAATAACACAGTCTCAGTGGAGTTTATCTTTTCTGCCCTCTTTTAACCCGAAACAAAGTTGTTGCACAAGACTGTGAATCAGTTCTAACATACCCCCTGTGCTGGGTTGTCAGCCAGTTACTGGCAGCTCTCACTGAATTCTTTTCTTCCCTGCAATATGCACATGTTTCTGCACAAGCACATTCTAAAGCATTTCCAATTCCAACTCAAACCCACAAATCCAGGGAAATTCTAAGTTAAGCTCATAGACCATAACAGTTGTCTTATGACATGAACTGGTTAAAGCAATTCATCTTTTTATGATCCTTTCATGAAGGGACTTCTGTTACAAGAGAAATGTGCTGGATTTCATGCTTTGAGAATCCCATCTGACTTCTTAATATTGCCATAAGACAGAGCAGCTTGTTTTGTAATCCTAAATAAAAAAAAAAGTTCTGCCTTATACTGTATCAGCATGTAATTCTGTAATACCTGTTCTCCAAGAACCTTGAAATGCCTTATAAATCCTGTCTTGACTCCATTGCCATGCTTTTGAGGTAGGTAAATGTTGTTATTCACCTGTTAGCATGGAGAAAGGCTGTTCTAGAGAGTACCCTATCCAAAACCATGAGTAGTTGCGCAGGGAAGGGGGCTGGGCTCATTCTCTATTTTCTGAGTTAGACCTTGTACCTGGGAGTTTAAAATAGGTTATTTATAAACTGCAAGTGGAAACATTACAGTTTATCTTGTGACAGATATTTGAGGCTTTCAAAAAGGATTAGGAGGATAGAGTCCAGTACCAGAATACATCTCAGGGATTTTTCTACAGTTTCTTTCGTAACCTTGAACAAGATAGTTGGCTGCCTAAAAGACATAAGTAAATGTAAGCGTGTATTAGAACATAAATAATATTTTCCAATTCAACAGATCCTGGAAAGGTTTCGTCTAATGTTACATGATGTCAGCTGGGCTGGCAAGGACAAATTCACTAGTGATTCCCAGGTTCTGGAAGCAGTGATGCTGGGATGTATCTATGTACAGAGAAGAAAACACCTTGCTACTTTTTTCCTTGGTATTTCCTCAGTCTCCAAACAGATGATGGTTTCTTTGCGGCACAGCTTTCTGCTTCAGGCTGCCAAAGAAAGTCCTTCATTGCAAGCCTGCAGTTTTGCACAGAACATCTCTATTTTCATAAGGGGCTGAGAATTTGATCGAACTTATCCACTTGCTTTGTTTGCACAGATGCTGCTTTCCGTTGCAGCAGAACCAACTGAAGATACAGACTGGTGGTGAAAATGTTTGGTCTTATCAAAACAGGCAGCTTTTCCATTGAGATATTAGAAAAGTGGTTAAATGAAAACATTTGCTGTGTTGCCTTTTTGAATTTCTAACTGGATTTTACTACACTTGACACTGGGAGATGGACAACTAAAACAATTGTGAGGGCTCCTCATGCTGCTGGCTTGTGGATGGGGGTGCTGGCTTGCAGCAGGTAGCTGTACAAGCTGCATTGTGCCATGTTGTTTGCTGCTCTGGGTCACTGCAGGAACTGCAAATACGGGAAAATTTTACTGAAAAGTTGGCCCTTGGACTGAATCTGGTATAGTCATCCGTGTTTTGCACCTTCAAGAGAAATAAATGTTAAAGGTATACGTTTTTGTTTTGTGGGAGTTTTTTTGTTTGTTTGTTGGTTGGGGGTTTTTTGTTTGTTTTTGTTGTTGTTGTATTGGTTTTTTGGTTTTAGTTTTGGGTTTTATGCAAATTAAAAGAAAAGGGATAAACAAGCAAAAAACCCGCATGAAACAGGAATGTGGGAACATTACTGGTGCTGGTGAACTCTAGCTCATGTGCCATGACTGACATGTCTGAAGGTAAACAGGCACCCCCCAGCCCATCCTTCCCCTCTAGAAGCTAGCATTGCTAGAAAGAGATGCTGAAGCAGCTGACACCCAAATGACAAGTGGGTATGTAATGTCACACCACTGGGGAGCAGAGGGCAGAGGCAGCCCAGCTGGGCAGACCAGTGGAGCAGTGCAAGCCCAGCTCTGCCTCACTGGTTGTCTTCAGGACGATGATCTGTCTGGCCAAGAATAGCAACACTCAAACTGCTCCTCTTTTAACTGGGGTTGCTGTGCTTTCATAACAGCTCATGAAAGTTCAGGTTTTGCAAAGGGAATTTTGACTATGGTTGGTCCAAAAGGAGGAAGGGTGATGCTGGGGGGACTTGAAATGACAATTGTATTGATAGTGCTGGTAGTCACTGAGGGAATATCAGCCCGTGAGCAGCAGGCAATTTCTGCCTCTGCACATTTCACCCCCACTGCCCCCTCCTCTCCCCTGGGCAGGGGCCTTGGGCTCTCTAGCGCGTCAACCTGCATTGACCAACCAGTTTGCCTAAAGTGACTGCAGGGTGGTTTTGCATGTTCCTGAAGGCACCACGCAGCCGTTCCTCCAGTCTGTGCCACTAGAGGCACAGCCCGAGTCTGACCTGGGGCAGGCAGGAAGCTGTTGCTGGCAACAGGAGCCAAAGGCAGTGTTTTGCCCTGAACCGAAGAGAGGCTGTTCTAAGAAAAGCACGGTGGTGTCCCTGGGCACTTTTGACAGATAGCTGAGACTGGAAAAGAACAGGGAGCATGGCCATAATCTATTGGAATAATTCAAAGAAACAAAAGAACTCAAATTTTCTGAACTTTCCAAGCTTCAGCCTTCACTGTATTTACTAAATCATACTGTAGTAATGAAAGTCTAGAAAGCAACTCTAGGATCTGGCCATCTCAGAATGGCTGGCTATTTCAGCAGTGGCTGATGAAATGATGCTCAAATGGGTTTCTCTAGCTGGCCATTGCCAAGAGCAGAGTATTTTCATGTTGAACTTATAGGAGGAAATGCATGATATTTGCTTGTTTGTTTACGTATTATGGAAGTGAATTATTTTTCGCTCACTTGGTGATATGGTTCTGGGGAAATGATTATCATGGTGGAACTGAAAAGTTGCTGTCGAAGTCAGTGTCTGTTTGGGAGGAGCGGGGTGGAGATTACACACATACCAAAATGCACACAGAGTTTAGCAGTGCACACTTCTAGCTAGGATGACAAAGCCTTTCACTGTGCTATCCTCTCTGAGAGGATTAAATGTCAAGCTGTAAAGACTTTTGACTTTGCTTACAGCTTAAAATGTGATTATTCCTTTTATGTGCAGTGGAACAACTACCATGAGTGATTTATCCTTCATAAAAAGGTATCCGATGACCTAGTGATTGGAGTACTTCTCAGAGAAACTGGGGTTTGGATCCCAGCTTCTGATCAAGAAGAGTGTGGGACTTGAACCTGGCCATCCATTACTTCTGTCCACATTGCCATCACCTACTAACTGATGTGAAGCCCATTGCTGTCTCCTTTTTCCCAGTATCTAGCTGCCCAGAAGGAGCATGGCATTTGTTTTTAGGTGGCTGACTTTTGGAGTCCCACCAGGTGCTGCAAGGAGAAGCAGGGATTTTATGGAATGTGACAGCAGTGAGACCAGAAATTGGAGTTTCCATCCTCCTCCCAGAAGCATAACTTCAAAAGCCATCTTTGAAGCCTTTGCTTACTGTCTGAAATGAATGCTGGGATGTGTCTTCACTTCAGCAGGAGTCATGGCCTGTATGTGTTTATTCTTCACAGAAGTCTGGAGAGCAGGCCCTCAAAGGTTAAAATCTGTTGCTGATATAAAATAGATATAAAGGAAAGTTGAGGCCTCCGTAAGGATGCAAAGAGGCCAGCTTCACTAGCAAAACTAGCAAATAGATCAGTACAAACATGCTGGTATTCACATCAGCCAAGTTGGGGTTGTGGTAATGAGCACTTGTACGGAAGAGGAACAGGTTTTATCTCAAGGGATGGACAGGGAGGGCCACCTCTTGGCTTTGCCACTGGTTTGATCTGTGCCTGTCAACACAGCTCACCCCAAAACCAAAGCCCAGATGCCCAGACCAGGTCGGGAGCATGTAGGCCGGTGTTACGGGGAGTGGCCCATGGACACTCGGCATGGGCAGCCACAGCCTCATGACATGAAAAGAACCACAGTCAGATTTTGGGCAAGACTTTGCTCCTAGAAACCCTTAGGTCATTCTCGAGCTTAAACAGTTACTTCACTAAGACCTCTGTGTGGCCATAAATGTTATTTGTGCTCCACAGTGGCAGTAAATACTTGGTTTTGGCTTGGTTTAGCATGACTGAGGCACACAGAGGAAATTACTGAGAAAATAACAGGTTAGTGTGTGACAAGCAAACTGTGCTTAAGCAATAAGGCAAAACTGATCAATCATGGACCAAAATGTCACGGTGAATGGGCAGCACAGGCAGAGGTGCTGGACCAACGGGGTGGATTTTATAAATCCCTCATTTATTTGGTAATTGACCTTCCAACCATATAGAGGCAGGCTGGAATACCATTGCAGTTGTTCTCCTTTTTCCTAATTTTTTTTTATCGTGTATAATGTAGAAATATATATGAGATTAGGTTTTTCAAATGGTCATTTCACAGTAAAAACTTGATCTGAGCACTTACCTACTTGCTGGAACATCTGCAAACTGCTAACTTTTTGCTGTCTGCAGCTACTTGAGTATAGGCTGATAAACCAGAGAGCCTGTATTTTGTCACCTTAAGTTTCCATGTTTGTTTTTTTTTCTTTGTCTGCCACCTGAATTTTCCCAGGCTTGCTTTGTGTAAAATTGCTTAAAGTAAGCAATTAATTCACTTTAAAGCTTGAATGAAATATCTTTAACTAGGCTTTACTTATGGAGGTGGGTTCTTCCACAAAAATATCTTAAATATTTGAAAATGTACCATTTTAAGATCAAATGATGAATGAGCTTTTTAACTTGGCAGTGAAACGTCTAGCGACTAAGCTGCCATAGGCATTAGAGATACCAGAAGCAGCAACCCTCGGAGGCCACTTGGACTGCCAGGGTTTCATAACCCACCAAATCTCTGTTGGGCAGGAACCCGTTCCCTGTCTCCGCTGAAGTGAATCAATGTGGAGGATATAATTCAAATAGCTGTGATCTGAGAGGATGAGAAAAACTGGGAACTAGTGCCTGGTGTTCTGGGGAGATGGCAAAATTCGTAAGGCATTGAAAAAAAACCCCGATTGCCCAGAGAGATTTCCCTGCCTGCGCTCACCAATGAGGAAGGGATGAGCAACAGCTGTAACTGCTGTGGGGCCAGCAGCACTGGGAAGGGGTAAGCTGGAGGCTTAAAATCAGACAATTTCTAAAAAAGATGCCCAGCCTGACTGCATGGCCTCAGATGTCAGCAATCTGGATTTTTGTCAGGGCTATTTTTCTGCACAGAGAGGCTGGGTTCCCTCTTCGTCTGCTTCCCATAAGTAAAAAACACCGAATGAAGGTCTTGGAAGGAAGAGCTGCCAGTGTTTAAGAACCAGGAAGGGCTGGTTTTCCCCATTTGTGCTTTTTCAGTATCATTAAAAAAAAAGGGAGAAAGGTGGTTTGGGTCATTCTTGGGTGCACAGCTCCTAAGGCAGCCAGATTTTCAATCTGCAGGTGCAGTGTTCTGTCTTACCTCTCTTCCTCACTGAGAGGTAACTCACATGTGCAACAATTCAGACAAGTGATGGGGTGGAGGGAGGATGAAAAACGACACAGAAATGTCAGAATGTTTAAATTTTCTTCCATACCAGGATTTGCAGCCAGATTTATAGTTCCCTTCCTCCATAACAGCATCCCATTGGTGACCTGCTCACACAGAGCAGCATTCATCAAATTTCAGCACTCATTGCATGAGTAAGTACCAGCTTTGTTTCTGCCTACCAATTTTATTGCCCAGCCATACCATTGCAGCTGGGGATCGATGCAGGTGCCTGGGCTCACATCCTGGGGGTAAAAACAGATGTGACTCTTCCTGGACAAAGTAGTTTATGAAAAGGGTGTTTTGCTATGAAGCCCTTGGTCTGACAGGCCACAAATCTATTAATATACAAATTATATTATTTGAGTATATTTTTGCAGAGTTCATTTCATCATGTTTTACCACTTATTGAATGAAATTCAATTGTTATTGAATTTCATTTTTTCTTCAGGCACTGGAAAACAAAGGCAAATTCCATGAGGAGGAGGTGATTTAGAGATTGTTTGAAATGTCTATGCTTCAAATGCTGTACCTTTATCTTGGGTGTCCTTTTCCACTAGTTCAGTAATCTAAGTAAATACCGTGAGGAAAAAAAAAAAAATCTCTGTTCTTAGTTTGTGTCTCCATCTAAAATTACCTCTAAGTTTTCCTGTAAAAACACCCAATTTAAATGCACTGCTCAAGCATGGAAAATAAGAACCCTCGGGATGCAAGAGGAAAGCAGACTAATCAAAAGCAATAAAAAATAAATGTATTCCTGGTTTTTTGCAAAGAGGTTCCTGATGTTGTCTTTAGAGCTGTTCCCCAGGATTTTCAAACTTAAAATAATTCAAAACATAATAAAATATAATTTTGGGCCTCTGTTAACCTTTAAATTTTGGACTATTTGTTGTTGATTGGAGAAAATAATCCAAAATAATGTGTTTTTTCAACTAAAATTTTGATTTCCTTTTATTTCAAAGTATTTGAAAATGTCAGATTTAAATGTTCCAGCCTGATACGTTTCCACCGTGAGCTTAACTCAATACCTTATTTTCCTTTGCTTTTCAGAAGAAATTTATTCCGAATCGGTGTTTTCAGGCATTGTGGTTGTGTGCAAGACATGAAAACACTGTCAGAAAGGTTTTGCCCATCTTTTTCCTATTCCTTTGAGCAACACAGCTATGCCTGCAAGAGCTGACACCATCAAAACTTGCAGGCAGGTGCTGTGTTTGTACTGGCCTCTTACTGCTCGTGGCTTCCAAGCTCCCAGAGGGTTCATGGCCTGGCTGGGGGGGCACAGAAAGTCAAGGCTCTCGGTGCTGTTAAAAACAACATGAAAGTCAGTGAGCCACATATCTAAACTGCAACCTGTTGATTTAGAGCTTGTTTCCTTATCAGGGGCTAGGAGACACCTGGGTTATTCTCCAGAAAGGAGAAAGCCAGGTTTGGGTAGAAGAGAGGAACTGAGCGCAGCTCGACTATTGCCATAACAGGAGGTAATTTGATTATCGGGATTTTGAAAGTAAATTTACCCTTAGAGGAGAAAAAGCAGAATTGATACCTAAATTAAAAATTAAAAAAAAAAAAATAAAAAGGAAAAAAAGAGTTGGGTTTTTTACTGCCTCTATTGGGCAAAAAAAAAAACCAAACAGAAGGATTAAGGTTCCAGGCTATGTTAAATAACTGTGTTTGTGAGGCAATAGGTGAAATTCTGCTGAAATCACTTACCCAGAAAAATAAGCTCCCTGTCTGGTTTTATTTTAGTGGTCAGTTACTCTAGCACAGAAAGTATAAAGCTTGAGAAGTGAGCCTTACCCTGAACACCTGAAGCAGCTCTCAGCAACAAGTGGAGTGAAACTGGAGCGCTGCCAAGAGAGTGTGGCAGCCTGGCAGCTTCCCAAAGGAAGGAGAGGGCTGGTACAGACAGCCCTGCTGCCAAGGCAGAGCTGTTGCTGAGACATCATTAAGCCATGACAATAAATGATACTGTTCTCAACTGACTGCTGGAAAGTGTTCTGAGAAAGGAGCCTCTGACTGTAAAAGCTCCCTTGACATTGGAGTCTTTTCACCAAAACCAGCTAAGTCTATGTTTCGTGTGAATTATGGACATGACAAAGCCCAAGACCACCACCCAATCTCCTACAGCGGTGGGAACCAGAACTGTTCCCATGTACCTGGACTAAACCACAGATGTTTCAGTGGTGTCACCTGCCAGTGCTTTACTAGCCAGAGAAAAAAGGAAAAACTGCATGTTCTCAGACATGGTTGCTCTCCCTTGCAGATGGGAGGACATGGAATGTGTCCTCTTGCCCACCCTGGGGCTGGGCAAGCCTGGTGCTGACCTGACCGCTCAGCTCCTGCCCTGCCTGGTTCTGGTGCCCTCAGTCCCCAGGCTTGTGGGTCTGCATGCCCCAGCCAGGTGACAGACACTGAATGCCTCTTGCAGCCTGGATTGCAGATCAGGAGAACCCTGCATGAGGCAGTCGTAGAAAGACAGCTTGGTTTTGAGAGAAATGGGGCACATTGATGGCAGCCTGCCTGGGCTCAGGAGGGCAGCATGTACCCATATGCTGTGACTTACTCTAACTTCTCATGGGCAGCAGTTTCTCATTGCAACACTCAGAGGGAGTTTTTATTCTCTTAATTTGCTTTTCATGAGTGTATCTCAAATAGCAAACCCCATGCCCTCTGCTACTGACTGCACAAGACGTGCAGAGCATGGACAGTTTTTAGCATCCCCCTTAGCAGCCTGTGAGCCCACTAGAGGTACACACCACAGGCTCTGCCTTCTGTTGGAAACCAACCAGTGCTTGTCCATGACTATACCAAGGCAGTGTGGAATTAGTGTTTGAACTCAGTTTATTTGTAGTTTACTTCAAATCCAGCAGTGCTTTTTTCATGGTGTTTTTGAGCTAAGAAGAAAAAATGCCCCAAATGCACAGCATTATGTTGATTTGATTCATCTTCTGGGAGGAGGACAGCTAGACAGCTTCTTTAACAGCATGTTTGTACACTGCTATTCATGACCGCAGTCAAATAAAAAATATTTTGATATTTGACTTTTTTTGCTTGTTTACAAATTCAACCTGAACAGTTGGAATTGTCACGTAAAAGCCTATGTTTTTATTTCATGTTAAAGTAATGTATCTACAGCTCAGTGAAGGGAGCACAGCTCATCTGCACCTCACAGAAATGTTGTTCCATGGAGAGGCCTACACTACAGAGCAGGGTTGGTAACAACCCCGGCAACACATGGTGCTGGGGACCCAGAGTGTCAAACTGAGCTCTCTCTAAGGCTGAGGCCAAAGCAGAACACAGCACTCTGGCCCTGATCTGATGGATTAGCATTTGCTGGATTAAGTCTCTACCATACAGCTTGTGCCACCCTCCACAGAGCAAACTAATTAAAATTACTAGAAGAAAAGTGTTGAGACACCATTATTCAGCAATTCCTGTATACTAAAATGACATGATGGAGGCTATCTGGCTATCTGCTGCTGGGTGATCTTGTTAATGAAATAACACAAGGAAAAAAATAAAGGAAGAGATCAGTGCAATTCCAGAGCTAGTGACTAATACACACACATAATTCTGTGGTCTCATAGGAAATCTGCCCTTAGTTCGTTTAAGATTTGGCAGTAGGTAAAAAGAAAAATATTGAATCCGTAGAAAACGCCCAAGCTGTGAGGCAAATCTGTCTTCTGATTACTAACAGGTCCACAAATGTTAACACAGTCTTTGTTTATATATTATATCCCTGGTGAGGCACACCTGATATTAGCAATAAAGTCCCTCTTTTTCCTTTGGGCCAGGTCACCCAGTTTCATGTTTCTTATTCTTCTTATAGATGTACTTGGAAATTTTCATATGGCGATTAAAAATCCTTTTCATTATTTTAGATACTCTTGCTGTGTATTGTGACCTTGCTCCAAGAAACCTTGTTTTATAGCAGTCTATCCTGAACAGCATTTCACCATCAGCTGAGGTATTTAAGCAATAACTAAATTAATACTTCATCCATGCTGCCTTATAGACTTGGCAACTTTTGCTTTCATCATTATCGTCCAGGCCTGCCACTATTAAAGAGAGTCCATGTCAAACCCTCTGGTGCTTGGCTAATACTTTCCTTCTAATCTGGAAAGGCTAATCTTGTTTTTCATGCTGGGTCAAAGACAGCTTCTGTTCTCAAATGTCAAGAAGTCAGCTTAGCACACCTTCGGCTTTGAACTGCTGGACTGGAAATGAATGACTGCTCTTCTGGGCAGGAAGCCTGAAAAACCATTGTCTCATTTTTAGTCAGAAGTAGCCCCAGGATTTTAAAGTAGTTCTCCTTATGTATATGTTATCCTCTTACCCTGAGCTCAAGTATTTACCAAATGTTCATTAAATGCTTGCTCTACCTTGAGTTTCTCTAATTTAGCATCCATTTTTTATTGTTCTGAGGTTGCATGCCACACAGATCCTGGCATCCTGAATTTTTATTCGTCTATACCTGCATTACAGATACAAGAAGGGATTTTGTAGTTTGTGGTCTCCCAGACAAAAACCTGGGGACAGTAGTATCAAACATTTAGAGAAATCTGTGATTCACCCAAAACACAAAAGGACAGCCTGGCTGTAACAGAGAAATACATGATTATTCACTTTCAGTACTGTGAGGAGCTTCTAGAGCAAGGTGGGCTTTGCACCGCAGTAACCCTGAACACCCTCCTGTAATTTTCATTCTTTAAGAACTAAAGAAACAGATTAGTCCTCTCAAAATTGCCATGGCACTGGGTCCCTGGTGTCTTTTTCAAAATCCTAGCCAAATTATGGTCCATATGTTCCTTATACTCCCGCAGTAGCTCAGAACTCTGTCAAAGCCTGTCTCCTATTGTGCTCAGTATCGTGTAAAAGGGGAATAAAAAGTAAGTACGTGCCCTGGGTCATCCGTGGTTAATTCTAGGATAAATCTGGTCAGACACCTCTGACTTGTTTTTAATGAAAAACTGTTTCCTTTTCGTTCAGACCAGCACTGGGAAAACATACACATTTCAAGCCATTTCTCACTGTTTCTAAATTGTAGGATGTATTTGGTAAGTGATACGCTTTAGAAATGCAGTGGAAATAACATGCTGCTTTAGTCACCTTAGAAATGGCATGAGCAGCATCTAGTAATCCTTCCATGTCCAGATATTCCAGTTATTCCAAAAGCCCATGCTCAATTTCTGTACACAGCTCTCTTGGATATTACACTCTTTCATCAAAATGGCATTTTGCCTGTACGCCCATATTTGAGAAACCGTGACAGCTGGATACAGACAAACAAGGGAGGATGCCTTCACAACTGTGTGTAGGCTGTTTTCTGTAAAGGACTGACCCATTCCATCACTTGTAGGAGGAAAGCGAAGCGGAGGCAAACTGTAGAGATGTGCATATGTGTTTTGAATGCGAAGTGCTTCCTCTCCAAACCTTTTCCTGCTGATACCTGAGCTCAGCTGGAGTCCAGGGCAGGACCCTCCTGCTACCACATCTGGCCCATGTCCTGCCAGCCCCAGCCCTGCACCTCTCCCAGCACTGCATTGCTGTATAGATGAGCAGGAGCCTGAGTCAGTGTCTTCTATTGTATCTTGACTTTTCATACAGATCTTCATTTTTCTTACACCATCCTTTTATCCCTGGAGACTTTTTTCTGGGTCTCAGCTGCAGGACACCTATTGGTTTCTGTTGGCTGATGTTGCAGGTCACCTCCTGTCTTAGAAATATTTGGGCTGCAAACAAGGTTGCACCTGCTCAGGCAGTCCCTTCATGCCCCTGTGGTGACACTGGCAGGACTGGGAGGGGTAACCCCTATTTCTTAGGTTTTCAAGTCCTCCAGCACTTGTTCTATTAT
>VZRR01006421.1:191521-210741 GCA_013398015.1 Oreocharis arfaki | reverse complement strand
CCCCCCCCCCCCCCCCCAAATCATGTGCTGAACAGGACACAGACCCAGCTTCTTGGACTGTGATGCTGTATTCCCCTTGTTTTTCATGATGGGGACCTAGTTCAATGGCACCTCTCATGAGCAAAGGTGTTGCAAAGGAGAAGAGCATGGGACATTTCCTAGGCACATGGTGCCTGCCCAAGATATGTCACAAAGCAACATTTCCTTTGCTGGCTTTCCACATGGCAGATCTGTTACCTTGATATCCACACCTTAGGTGCACAGTGGGAGAGAAGGGCCCTTCATGTATTAACGCATGAGTAAGGCGAACTCTGAGATTGCTCTTTCAAACACAAGGAAAATATGTGGCTTTGCAGCCCACATCCTAAGTTTCATTTGTTCCTTCACAATGCTCCAGTGAGGGTTTGATTGCTGCCTCTCTCCCAGGTATCCTATACAATTAGATACAGATCTGAGACAACACAGTGCACAGGTCTCCCCAGAGCATTTTACTGGCCCTGTCCACACATGAAATGTCCACCTCTGGACAGAGAGCAGAAGACAAAAATCACCAAATGTCACAGAAAGAGAAGAAGCAATTCCAGCTTATTTTTAGCATGAAGATGCCAGAATATTTGCATACTCCAGCAGGACACACAGAAATCTGGTGTCCCAACTCATAGGCAAAACAAACACACACACACACACACACACACACACACACACGCAATGATGGAAGACACCAGGTCAACCACTCTGGAGCAGTACCTATGTACAGGTTTGATTTATAAAATAGTGCAGACAAATTTACACCAGACCTCTCCTTTTCCTGAGAATTGAGAGGTGATTGCAGGCTCTCCAGTGCCCATGTGTCACCTCTCTATCATACAGCCTTCCCAAATCCTAGTAGTTACACGTCTTGTGATACCTCTGCAGATTTGGGTTTCGCTTGATGTTGCTTGAATCTTGATGCACCACTGAGTGCTTTGGCAGGTGCTAACCCTGCCCTCCCAGCGAGCACTGCAAGTGTTTCCTCCTCCACACTGGTTATCACTGGCAGGAGCCAACAGAAGCCCAGGTGAGTCACCTGGCTACTCCAGTGCTGTGTGTCTGGGCTCACCCTGCTGAAGTGGCACTAATTACCTTGCCAGCATGACGCAAGGAGGTCTTACGCTCTTAAGTATAGGGAAGAGAGCTGATTACATTGCAGGAATGATTACAGGAGCCCTCTCAGATATCCTCCTACCCACAGGAATATTCACCTGCTGCTGCTGTGTATACCTGTGGTGCTTCAGCAATGCATGATGAACTATTCAGGGCGTGTGGGATCCTCCCAGGGCTACTGTCAGCAAATAAAAGCCAAACAGAGCCCTGCCTTCTCTTGTGGGGATTCCTTCTTGTTTCTATTCATCCAGGTACAGTGTTCTGAGTGAAATGCTCTGGAAAGTCTCCAGACCTTTGTCAGTAGCTGATATTACAATGAGTTAGGTCACACCAACGTGGCAGATACAGTGCTACAGGACTGCATCACACTGTGCGGCTTCCCCCAGCCTCTGCTCTTCCTGCCCCTCTCAGGGAAGCCAGTAAGCTGCCAGGCTGCCTGAGAAAGCTTTTGCTTTCCTTAGCTGTTTCCTTTGGACCAGAATTTCACAGAACTTCCTCCCACCCCTTCCCAGCCATAGCTGGGAAGGCCATAAATGCAAACAGGTTTATTTTGCAAGACTTTCATTATTCTGAAGCATTTGATTGAAGCAGCATTAAAAATACATCCCCGGTGCTAAGGATCTCTTTGCTTTCTGTTGTCAACAACATATTTTTAAATGAAACATTCTAGGGTTGGGGTTTTTTTTGGTTGGTGTGATTGCCTTGTTTCAGAGTTACTTAAGCAGGAAAATATTTCCCTTGGAAGGAATCCAAGCCCACAGAAGTCAGGCAGAGTCTTTCTGTTAACTTTAAACGCACTGTGGACTAGATTGCTGTAAACCCCTAAAACAAATACATCGGTAAAGTCCAAGGTTTAATGAGGCAAATATGGCAGGACCTGTGCTGGTAAGCATCCCTGATGTTAGCCACCTTAGCAGCTCCGAAGGACAGCTCTCTGTACAGTGGGCATTTATGCAGTTAATTGATGGCTGGATATTTATAGCTTGGCAATGATCTTTTTAAGGATACAGGCAGCAGGCATGGGTTTTCCCTTGGGGAAGGGAGAGGGGGATGGAGCGGAAGCAGCGTTAATAGAAGTGGTGGGAATCTGTCATGGCTTTTCCCTCACTGCTGGCTTTGGTATCCCTCTCCCCAGCATCACTGCCTCAAATATTCGGTGTTTCTGCATGAAGCCACAGCAAGGCACTGCTGTGATTGTAGGTCTGTCTGTGCCCTGCACGCCAGCCCCTTCAGCCTTCTGCCCTGTGACCCTGCGGCTGGGACCACCCTGCAGCTGGGGAGGGAATTTAGCCCCTCAGCAGCCCAGGGCTGTGCTGGGGCAAGGTGAAGATTCGGCACGGGTTACTGCCCCTTGGGTCACTTGGCTGAACTGTCCCTTGGCTGAACAGCTGCTACTTCTCCTGTCCCAAGCAAAATGAGGATTTCCATTGCAGAAGCAAATTTTGCTTTGGGCTGGAAGGCAGCCCCAGGACAGAACTGGGCTGGCAGTGGTGGGCAGAGTGGGATGCTACCTACACTCATTTGCCACCACTCCTGCCCTGCCCACGGGCTTCCCTCACCAGGCAGAGAAAAGGGCTGTGAGCTCAGCATCCCCCACGGCTGCTAATGTAGTGTTGCTGTGCCCGGATTAATGACAGCAGCATTATGGCTCCTGCCTTTGAAAGGGCTTGAGCCCAGGCAGTACGACTCAGACACAACTTGGAGCCTGGTATCCTTCGTTTGCTGCTGCTGCTGCTAATTAGAACAGCAGTTCCAGCCCCCATCGCCCAAACACTGTTAATGCAAAGGAAAGCAGAAGGCTTGTAAGACATGGACAATATCCAACAAACATTTTGATGGTTGCATGTTTCCTAAAACTCAGTCTCACTGGAGATAATAGAAAAACCAGAGAGTTACATTGAAGGAAGACCAGCTATTAGCTCTGAAGAACACTGGTGAATAGGATCAGCTTTGATCCAGTGCTGGAAACCAATCACCATTAAGAACTTTCCTTAAAAAAACCTTATTTAATGTTTTCATAAAAACACCACATAAAAATAAATTGAATCTAGCCTCTGGAATCCAACTCAGTGTATCTGCCTTGGAGTATACATCTACCTCCTGAGAATTCATACAGTAATTAGATGAATGTGCTTAATTAATCACATTTCCTGTGCTGAAGAGGTTTGATGGAAAATATTTGCTTCCATCACTTTATTAAAGCGCTATTGAGTGTTGAGCTTGTCATGTGTTCATCACCAGCCTTCTCTCCAATTAATCCTGACAAAACGAAGTTTACCAACAGCAAAGTAAGCCAGTGCTCACAGTCTCTTTGCTATAGCTTTGTGTACATGCCTTCATGCCACTAGGTAATTACTGGATAATTGGGAGCGGGGTCTGTTTAATCTAAAATGAGATGCGCTAAATATAAACCATTTTCAGTGCCTGATTGATACTGTTTTAATAGGCTTGGTATCATCTACTCCTGTGGACATGTAATGCATAATTACCTTTACTTATAGTATGTGTTTATTATCAATTTTAAAATAAAAATGTTATTTGCAGCATGGTTATTTTACCTACAAAGCAATTATTGATCATTAATATTTTTTTCACACACCACATCTGAATTAAAACATGGGGATTCAATATCAGAGGTATGAAGATATGATCCTAACCCCTTCCAGAGGTGCTTATTATTTGGCCTTGGCTATGACATCACTGAGGCTCCATCGTCTTGTGAGCCAGCATCCAATGTGGGGACACAGATACCTGACAGAGGACTGCCAGCTGTTTCTGAGGCTCAGGAGGGGACATGACAGAAACCCCACAGCAGAGCAGGGATGGGAGCAGAGGAGCTGGATGAGGTAGCAGACCAGGGGAGAGACCGGGGAGCAAGACCCAGTGCTGGACTCCACCAGGCAGGCTTGGGCAGGAATACCCAAGCCTGTTCCCTCCCATCCCATCCCATCCCATCCCATGCTAGGAGCAAGTGCAGACCTCCCCAAAGGAAAGCACAGATCATAGAACTACAAGGATGGTGAAGGGTCTGGAGGGGAAGCCTTTCGAGGAGCGGCTGAGGTCACTTGATTTGCTCAGCCTGGAGGAGGCTGAGGAGAGACCACATTGTGGTCTTCAACGTCCCCCAGGTATCGATCTCTTCGCTCTCATGATCAGTGATAGGACTTGAGGAAATGTCACAAAGCTGTGTCAGGGGAGGTTCAGGTCTGGTATCAGTAAAAGGTTTTTCACCCAGAGGGTGGATGGGCACTGGAACAGGCTCCCCAGGGAAGTGGCCACAGCACCAAGCCTGGCAGAGTTCAAGAAGTGTTTGGACAATGCTCTTGGGCACATGGTGTCACTCTTAGGGTGTCCTGTGCAGGGCCAGGAGCTGGACTCGATCCTGATGGATACTTTCCAACTCAGCATATTCTGTGATTCTATGATTCTACTATGATACTGGGGACATCTTTATAAGGACTCTTCCCTTTTGACCACCTAAAATACTAGGCATGCAGACAAATGCAAAGCAGTTGGTAGAATACTACCAACTGTCCAGTCCCATGAAGTCTCTTATTGTAGAAATAAAGTAGCTGTCATAAGCACTTCTGCTTACATAGTCATTAGGAATGGAAATGCTTATTTTCATACAAAATAAATTGCTTACTGGTGGGCAATCGGATTTTCCTCTTCTCCACCTTATTGCAAGAATTTTATGTTACAACTCAGGCATTTTTATTGCTGATGCATTTGCAAAGTTACTTATTGTGCATAGCAAGATATCCTTCATATATGAGTGTGCATTTCCAGCAATTACACAGAGCTACTGCAGAGATAATTTTTAGCCATGAGAACATTTCTTTCTTCTTTTTTCTTGTAAAAAACTCGAAACAAACCAACAAGCAAACAAAAATACAAAGCTAGAGCTGTAAAATATTTGGCAAGAGTTTGACATGTTTGACAGAATGCTTCTGTGTTCATAGTAAAGTTTCTTCCAGAAGTCCCAAGCTGATGTTTGAAGGCAACCTGGTCTCAAAGTTTACCGACAGACTTAGCAATGACTCCTTCATGTATGAGCTATCATACTACCCTCTCTCCCTGGGAGAGGCTGCCATTTGGTACATAAACACCATAGAGAAGGGACTGCTTTGGTCTCTGGCCAAAAGAAGAACCTGGGTGACCCTAGCTGAAGATTCACTTAAGAATCAGTAATGAACTTTCTTTCCACATAAAAAGCTCTGGACTCTGTCAGGGACAAGGGCAGCAAATGCACTTGCAACTTGTAAAGAGAGGAGGGGAGCTTCACAGGAAATAAGAAATGTGGAAAACAACACTGCAAATATTAGTTTGGGAAAGCCTGTGATCATCTTGGGTGCTATTAGTAAATAAGATAGGGAGGAACTCTGGGCTTCTTGAGGTCCTCATGGAAGAAAGCATTGAAGCATATGCTCTGAGCTATACAGGTATCTACATGCTAGCACCCCGGGAGTAGGTGTCCCTGCACACCTCAAAGGTGCTAACTACACTTAAACTCCTGGCACCAGTCCCCCATCTGATATCAGCACGGCTGTGTATGCACTTGCTTTCTTCATATCTGAGGACATTCTTTTGCAGACGTCATGAGAGCTGCTGGGGCTGGGGCTGCTGCCAAGCACAAGCATGAGTGGCTGCCTGCACCTTGCCCCTCTGCAGCTGTGCCTGCAGAGGTGTGGGAGTGGGTCTGCCTCAGCTCATCCATGCAGACCCACCAGCAAGGGTGCCAATTAGTGCCAACAGGAGCTTATTGAGTGCTGAGGCGGCCTTGCTGCTGTGCAATTGCTGGGAAATGAAAACAGCCTGTTCCTGCAGGCTTGTTTGGTTTTTTTCTCTTTTCTTTTATTGTTGTATGGTAACTACAATTAAATCTTTGCTGGCACGGCATTTCATTTGAGAGCTCTTTCCCTATATGACTGTTCTGTATCCCTGTGTGAACTACTTGATGTTTCATTACACAAATAGGCTTCATTTGCAGAAATGGTTCCCTGCTGGGAAAAATCAAATGCTTGAATTACAGGTATTCTGCAGGGGGAAATCTGTCCTCAGACAGTGAGATCGGGGGTCAAGACCTGCTCACAGCTGCTGGGCTGGAGCAGTTATGCCAAGAGAAGGATTTATTTTTAAAAGTCTGTTTAAAGAAAAAGGCTTCTGGGTCTAAGGAGGAAAATAATCATTGTTTGAGATGTGCCAGAGACATAGAAAGCCAAGGCCACTGATTGTGCTGTAGCCAGCTGTGGGAAAATCTTGAACAGCAGCCACTGAAGTAAGGCATGAGTTTGTCTGCAAACACCTCCCCGAGTTCATGACCCACATTTCCTGCCTGTGCTTAAAATCTTGCAAGAACTACCTAGGCTGAGCAGATTTTGGGTTGACAACATAGGAGGCAGGGGCTTTTTGGCATGTCCCATTCTTTCTCCCTCCCACTGGACAGCACCTCCTTTCTCGGGCACTGCAGGGGTTCTGCACTTGACCCAAGCTGAGGAGGACAAATTAACAGTAAGAGAGCTTAGAGGATTGTTAACAAATCTCACCCTGCTTCCTACCTTCCATTCTTCTCCCAGTTTTGTGCTATAAGGACACCTGGTATGGATTTATATTTTCACCTGGTGTGGGACTCATATAATCAAATTCACACACTTACATTGAGTCTGTACCTGGACTACTTATCCAGATGGACTCAATGGTTAGAGCAGGCACACAGATATCTGTGGAGCTCCTGCTATGCTAAGGCAGGTTTAATACACGTCAGATGAATTGTATCCTAGAGGTGCCTTCTCTCCACTGATTTTGAAGGGGGCCTGGAGCTACAGGCTCAGACACTGTCTGCCATTTCATAATTTTAGTCAGAGGAATCCATATTGAAGTCCTTAGCTGTATGTCTTATCAAAATATCTGCACTTGCTGCTGGTGCAACATACATATTTATGCTTGCCCTGAGATCGTCCTTGGGATTTCGTGAATCTCAGGTAAAAGCAACATTACGTATCAAGGCCATAGCTTGCTTTCCTGCATAAAATATTAGTCAAGGAAACAAAATAATGTTAAACCTCCACCTTCTGGTATTAAACCCCAGCAAGTCCATAGTCCTTCTTTTCCAATGGTAATGCAAGAAATTTTCGTTACTGCTTAATGCAAAGAGATCAAATAGGCTGGGTGGGCTCTTACGTGACGGGGTCACAGAGCGTAGATACTCAGGCACTTCGACAAGCACAATAATCATCAGTTCAGTCCCATCCCATTCAGTTAAGAGTGAAGAGGTTTTCCATGGGTTGGATGCCCAGTAAGCAGCCTGCTCATGGCTTCTTGCTCCCACACTTGCCAAGGCGCCCACACACTCAGAGAGACGCTTGAAGAAGACCTGCATGGGAGCAGAGGCAGGAAGCTGGGAAAAAGATAAATGGTTCCTCTCCATAGAGAAGGACCGTGGGCTAACAGGCTGGATTTTGATGGCATTGGAGTGGATTAGTCCTGGGCTAAGCCCCTGCATGGCAGCTGACCACCAGCTGTGGAGGCTGGTGCTATTTATACCTGCATTTCATTTGTACTGGGCAGACGCCACGTGCCAGTGGTGACAGGCGGGAGCCTTTCCTCAGAAATTTGGCTGCTCTGAGAAGCAAACCACTTCAAATCAGGGAAAAAAGAGCAGAGGAAGAAGTGAGGAACAGCTTGTGCTTTCATAATGCAGCACCCACACATGCTGAACAAGCAAAACAGCAACCTGGGGACCCTACCTGAGGGTTTGGCCAGACCGGTGCAGGCAGTGGATAAGCCCATACTTTCCGTGGGCTGGAACACCATGGGCATCTGACCTGGGTGGGAGCCTCATCCAGAGCAGTGCTGATCAATCTAACACTGCCTGCTGTCCTGTGCTGCTGCCTGCAGCCTTGGGGCAGTGGCCAAACAGCCACGAGAGGTGGACAAAGAGACAGTGTGAAGGTTATGTAGTTACTTGTATCCTGAGGGCTTTCTGCATCTGGAAAGTAGTTTCTCTTTCAGGGGGGAAGCCTTTTTCCAAGAGGTGTGGAAAGGCATGAAGTTTTCTGACTGGACTGGAGGGACTGGATCCATTTAGCACCCTCAACAGATCTGCCTTTTAGGTACCTAAAGAAATGTACCACTGCATTTTGGATAGGTAAAATGCATTTGTCCCTCCACAAGAATAATGAAAAAAGCCCCAACACTTAATTTTTTTGGCTCAACTTGAGATGAATATGTTTCTTTTTTTTTCTTTTGTTCTGTCTGTGCATCAAAAACCTGCTGTTTGTGAAGCTCTGCAACGTCTCCAGTCCCAAGCCAGCGGAGGTGAGCCTCCAGCTCTGCCCATGCACCATGACAGCCCTGTGACAGCCACGTCATGGTGTCTTAGTGTTGCTCTCACCCCACGCCAGGCCTTGTGCTCTGTGTACGGGTGTGTGGGTGTGTGCACACATGAGCGTCTGTGTGGGGTCAGCTCTCTGATAATGATGCTTCAGGGCTTCCAGCCAGCATCCAGCCTTGCCAGACCCCACAGGCACAGCCTCTCTTGGCAGCTCTGCCTGGTTAATCATGTTTTTAGCTGGGTTCCCTAAAGAAATCAGTTTTCTGTGAGGACACTGGCTGTGTGGGGTTTCAGCAGCGTGCTTTAGTCCAATTCAATAATAATATGGTAACCTTCTTGCCAGTTTAAGTCTAATTTGAGGGTGGGACTTCGTTTAAGTTTTAGGAGAGGGGAAAGGATAGGGGAGATCCTGCTTTTGTGCTCCCAGCATTAGCAGAGCCGTGGTATGTAGTGGGCTGCAGCACTGCACGGCCACCTCAAGATGCCAGACCTGGAAAAGGATGGACATCTCTGTGGTGCCCATCCTTTGTGGGACCATTCATCTAGCAATGCTACCCGGCCTCTAGAGGGGATGGCCACAAGGAAAGGATTGAGAAATTGTCCTTTAAAAGCTGCGGGTAATATCAGGGACACAGGCCAGGTACCCCTTTTCCTTGCTTCTCAGCTGCTTGCAGTACGTCTCAGAAGCAAAGCGAGCTGCCACCCACTCCAGATTAACAATGTGTTGCTATTTCTGTCCTTCTGGCACCCATTCCTCAGCTCACCTGTTCCATATATGCAGGCACAAACATCTTTAGTGCTGAAATTTCCAACCATTCATCAGCTTATGAAACTAGAGCAACCAAAGCTTCTGGAAGACTTCTGGGAAGGTGAGGAGGGTGAGGGCCCCACAGTCCTGTGGGGGCCTGCAGACACGTCGAATAGCCACTGAGCCCACCTGCTGTGGGGGCAGGAGCTGGGTGGCACTGCGGCTACCAGTGGTGTCCTGGGTGCTGGCAGGGCACAGGGTGCCAGCCCGTGGCTCCCCACACTGGCTCTCACTCCTGCCATGGAGAGGTACCTGTGAGGGAAAAGGTTTGTTTGGGACCATGAGGAGGACAGCAAAGGCATAATTGAAAAGAAATGCTGCTAAAATAGATTGCAGTTACATCCCACTGCAAATACAGGATTTTCTATGCAACTTTTGTGCAGTAGTGTTCCAGCTGTACAAGGAGAAAAAGTTAACATATTGACTAGGCCCTATTACCATACTATATGTATAATTTATAAGATTTTAAGATTAGGCTGACTTCTGGTGAGTGGCATTTTTTTTTTTTAAATACTCAACAACCAACACTCTGTGATTTCATTCTATTTGCCTGTCCTTGGTGTAAAATAATACAACCCTTTGGTGCAATTTTAATCTTTTCCAAATTCTGTTCTTATCAACTGAACAAGATGTTATTAGAAGGATATTTTAAATCCTTGAAGTTCATAAATAAATGAAACCTGAAAATACTCCCCCCATACCAAGGGGTTCCTGTTTAACAAGGCCACATCAGCCTCCTCACTGATGTGATGCAGAAATCAGTTGTCTTTCAAAGTGCATTTGCAAATGAAGGTGAGAGTCCAAGCACACACTTCTGGGCAGGGGGAAAACATGGTGATAATGGAATGGGAATTAAGGAGAAAAAATTGCAAATTCATCTAATTTATCATTCTTGTTATTCTGTCAAACTTAACTTTCTGTGTGTAGGTATGGAAACTTTCAGAGTCTCAGCATCAAGTTAAAGGGAGTATTACATAGACAGCTCTGCTGCAGTGAACTGACATGCATGTAATAACCCCCCTGAAAAACAGTCACAAGGCTTGCTTAAAAACCCTGAGATTTTTAAAAGAAACACATCTTTGCACTTTTTTCCCTTGTCGTGCGTGATTTGGGGGATTTTTGTTGCAGTAGCTGAAAGCCACAGAGTTGCCCAGTTTCAACTGGAATCGGTTGCCCAGAGGGGTGGTAGATTCCCCATCCCTGTGTTGAGGAATACACTCAGTGCAGGTGTCTCAGAGGGCAGCTGCAGTGTGAGCTGCAGTGTGAGCTCTGGGTGGCGGGGCCCAAGGCAAGAGGCTGTGAACTGCAGACCCTTTGCAGAACAGGGGACTTGTGATGGGACACAGCTCAGCTGGAAGATCTCAGATCACTGCACAATTAGAATGAAAGGTGGAAAAGCTCAGGGTTTCCTTTGTTTGGGGTCTCCTCCTGGAGGCACAGCTTGAGCTTGAGCTGTTACTCTATTTTTACACCACGATTAGATTATTTTAGGATCAAGACGTCCACCTATGGGAAATCAGGGGTCAAGCTGGTAAGGAAGGCTGGTCTGTCTGTGAGTGTGGTGTGTGTGTAGGGAGTCAAGTGGGGCAGCTGTTGGGTCACTGGAGCTGCCCTCTGCGAAGGGACCTCGCTCCCAGCTCAGGTGGTGACACTGTGAATGCCAGAGTGATTATTGGATGGTCTTACAGGAAGGTTTTCTTAACACCTGGAAACGTTCAAGATCAGGCTGGTCCAGGCTCTGAAAAACCTGATCTAGATGAAGCTGTCCCTGCTCACTGCAGGGGTTGGAGCAGATGACCTTTAAAGGCCCCTTCCAAGCCAAACTATTCTATGATTTTTCCCCTAACTCACTGCTCTGCAGCTGGGACATTAAAAGAAGCACCAAGCAATGGATGAAGATTTTTAAGTGCAGGATTTCGGGAGCCTTAGGGTCTCCATGGCTAAGTTAGAGATTTTTAACCCCCTAATAGGTAGCAGAGGCAGATCAGATCCCTCCTCCTGCCCATCCAGCAAGGCTGCCTTGGGAAATACCCAAGGCTCAGCACGCTGAAATGCAGTAAGGCATCCCCTAGGAAGCCGCACTTGGCAGCTGCACTTCAGCCTCCAGGCTGCTTTGCCACATGGCTGGAGCCGGCACTGGGTACCCTCATGCCGAGGCTGATAGAATCCAGGCAGGCAGAATCCAGGCAGGCAGCATCTGGGCAGGCAGCATCGCCCTGCGAGCACTGCATGCGGCTGTTCACGTGGGCTTCAAAAGCAACCTGGTGCTCACACCAGGACAGGGACTGAGTGATTGAGAAGATTTTTCCCGCCTTATGGGAAGCCACTCTATGACTTTACAGCTTTGCTGCCAGGAAGTCAGGAATGTCAGCTGAGGCCAGTCAGTAGAGACATAATATATGTCAATTTACCTTTTGTGCTTCTGTTGTTGTGTCCCAGGAGGTGTTCACAGAGCTTCCCCTGCCCAGGTCATACCTCAGGGCCAGGCTGCCCAGCAGCCATGGCACTTGTGGGTCTTCCTTCATGTATTGGAGGACAACTCACTGGCCAACTGTCCTGGACAATTGCCCTCAATATCCTCCACTACAGATGAGAACTATTGCTATGGTAATTATTATTATTGTAACTGTTTGTGTTCCTGGTATGATCCTTCGTCTCCAGGACATGGGGCTTGGGACTAAAGCACATAGCTGCTTCAGAAGAGAAAATGGTTTCTGGAGAGAGGGAATTAAAAAGGAGACAAGGAAAAAACCAAGAATCATGGAAGACAGAAAGATCAGGTGAAGCAGAAGGCAGGAAAGGGGAGGAGGAAGCATATACAGTGGTATGTGGACTGGGAACCCTTTCATGCTGATCTCTGAGCTAAAGCAGAAGGATTTTGTGAATTCACAAAATATAGAGAGCAAGGAATCTGATCAGCTCAAATAATTTCTTATCAACTTATAGACTAGCAGATTGATGTTGCTTTCCATCGCAGTTAACTAATTTTATTTGGGTTTATTTGAAGCAGTGTCTTCTTGGATGTCTTAATTTTGGTTCTAGCATTTTTTGTGTCTTTATTCACTAGGTTGATGGATGTTTTAGGGAAATACGTGTCCAAGGTCCGTGTGGTGTGCAGTCAGGAGACCTTTGAGCTGAAAGTTGGTCCCAAGACTGCTAGAGGTTAACACTCATCCTGACCTTGGAAAAGAGACAGTGGGTCCAGCCAACCAATAGAAGGGAATATTACCCTGGAAGCCACAAAGACAAAGGAAAACCTCCAACATTTAAATGACTGCCTGAGCATGTGATGCAAATGACAGAGAACAAAATGAACTAACTGGATGATGTGAAAGTGAACTAATACTTCGTGTGCTCTCATGCCTTGCCTGTGTTTGTTTAACTGCTGTTTTCTCGCTCTTTCTCACTGTGTCCATGAGCCAAGCAGCTTATTTTTAGGATGGGATTTTACAAGGTGTTCAGAGAGAGAACTGGGAGCTGGATTGCTGTGTGGGTAAAGATACGATGTGGAGCCTGGAGAGGTCACTGCAGGGTCTGGCCCCAGGCACTGAAGCAAGCACACTGAAATCTGGATGCAGCAACAGCCTCCTGCAGAAGGCAGCACGGGCTCTGCAGTGGGAGGCACCGGCGCCCTTGACTCCGCAGCCCCGCCGCTGTCCCCCGTGCCCAGGCTACCCTCCAGCACCACTCCCAGCCTCATGCGCTCCCTTCCCTGCTCATCCAGCTCTAAACGCCATCTGCTCCCAGCCGAGCTGGCAGCCTGTGCCCCCGCTGCGGAGTGATGCTGCGGCCTGTCCTGGCTGTGACAGGGAGTAATGGTGAAAGGCAAAGAGGGGCTTGCAGAGCACAGCAAACCCCAGCCCAACAGCCACACAGAGGCAGAAATATTTTGTCAAGTGTGGTACATGGCTTGGATATTGCTTTCAGACAATCATTGCCATCCCAGATTTCTCCACGGCTGCAAAAGAGTTATTGCCAGCAGATCGGGGAATTCTTCTGCACATACATGCGGGACATTAGGAGGCACAGCTTTCATCACAGAGAGATCCAATTGCTTAGATATTGAGCTGCAGAATTATTTTTCACAATCCCAGCAGAAGAAGCCAATTGTAGCTACAAGATGGGTGCTTTGGTGCACTGTTTGTTGAACAGCCAATTGCTGTTCTAAACCTAATCCTAAGAAATAAGCCACGTATTAGAGATAAAGCTGGAATTAGCAGGGCATATGGTACCTAATATTCATAGGATTACATGTAAAATATTAAGGTTTGATCCTGCTGACCTTTCCCCTCTCAGCAGTCTCACTGCTATTTCTTATAATCATGTGTATAGGCCTATTTTTTTGACAAATAATAGCTGTGATGATAAATTACAGATAAAGCTGCATGGACATGCTGAAGTCTTTAAAAGCCGACTGGTCACTTTGACTGTCTGGTTTTGGGTACTTTTTTTAAACTTCCCCTAAAGAGTCAAAATTCAAGACATCCTCAATTATTACTCAAAAAGTTACCTCTTGATCTTCGGGGAACAGACCTTGAAGTCTACAAGGGAAAATACAGACTACATTTCTTTACTGCATCACCTTCAGAAAGGTGGCAGTGCTGAAGAAAAAAAAATTAGTTTAAGTGATATTTAAATTAACACAACATAAAATAGCACAAAACTCAGACCGTGACAGCACTTAACTATGGCATCCCTAGTATTTAGACAGGTGTGATAACATTAAAAGCCTTGATATATTTGGAGGCAGGACTGAAACTGGAACACATCTATAATTAAAGTGTATCTTGATGAGGAAATAGGTACATATAATTCTGTAAAGCTGTCAGTGGGGCATGAGGGAAGATACAAACATAAGTTGCTTGGACCTGACTTTCTACTAAAAATACAGGGCAAGTTATTTGTTCCAGCATCAGCCCACTCATATGTACAGGTCTTCAAGAGGTTAAAATCATGTTTCCACTTACTTTGCCTGTCTCTGTGCTTCCCCATATGTGCTCTGTTCTGCATGTCACAGCAGAAATACCAGGATTAGACCCTTGTCACTGAATCAGCAATAAAGACCATTAATTCAATCTGTCATCACTGGATGCCCATTCGCAGCTGATCTGATTGATTTCCAGTGGATTAGCCTAGATACATAAGATGCTAAAAAAACCCGGTAAGGTATGACCAAGAGTGGTGTAGGGAGAGGAGACGTTGCATGTGACCTTCTGCACCTCTCTCGTCCTTCTTAAAATACCAGGCCATGGCAGGCACATATTGATCCCATACATGAGAACAGCTGCTGGCCAGACACACAGATCCATTGTCTGCATTGCTGATGGCCATCTAAGGACTATAATCACACTTGTCATCAAGGCAGACCTTTGCTCTGAGGACTCTGTCTTGAAGTCATTAAGGGTCTATAATTCTGACTTAATGCTAGAAGATGCCAGGATCTCTGAGCAGTGTGAAATCTCTGGAGCTGCCCTCAGACATCTGCTATAGTTTTCAGCTTTCACCTAACGCAGCTGAGCCTCCCCGTGCTTTGGTACCTGGAGTGGGGAGGAAGCTGAGCATCAGTTAGAGATGCTGTAGAGCTGTTTATATCCACCGCAGAGCTGCCGTGGCTCCGTGCAAGTCCCAAATAGCATGACCTGATGTGTGCTTTCATTGTCCTGAAAAATTACACCTTTTCAGTTTACCTATCAGGAACATTCTAAGCTGCAGCAAGGGTCTTGCATCTGAATCACAACCTCTTAGGGCAGGCTGCTGGCACCAGCCACCAGCTCCCACCATTGCCCTGCTCCTCCCCGCTGCTCTGGAAAGCACTGTTCTGGGCTCATATGCAAACACATGCTTTGCTGTAATGGTGAAATACTGCTTCCAAGTATGAAATAACATTATGAAGTATTGCTGTGTTTGCTGCTTCTGCTTGCGTGTCTTCTCTCAGCTCAGCCCACACCATTCACAGCCCCCCATGCTACACTGGAAGCTACAGAGGAACCCACGGTGGCCCTGGGGTCCCCACTGTCCTCTCACAAGAAGGGGCCTCTCATGGGGGCCTGGGTCAGGAGGAAAGGTCCGAGGTGCAGTCACAGTGTACAAGACATTTGGGCTGCACTGGGGACATCCAGGTTGTATTGATCTAACAGAATCCCACAGAATTCTGAAGATCCTTCAGGCCAGCCTCGGTCTCCAGTTGAACATACTTTGCTTGCACAGCTGTAAGCTAGAAAGTGCATGGACAAGCCAGAAAGCCTCTGTAACACCAGATAAGCTCCCAGGATGCAAGAAACCCTTCTATAAACACGCACAGAGAAACGGCTCAGCGAGAACCTGCAAGTTTAGCCCCATGAATACCTTCTTAGTGCAATAGTGATAGAACAAGAACCTTCTTGAACACGTCAGGGACCTGACAATATCAACAGGGGCCAGCCAGACTGTCTGGGACCTCCAAGATCCACGTTCATGAACATCTTGCTGCTGCAACTGTTCTATTCACAGAACAGGTGTCATTGTGTGGATGCCCTGTGCCACTTCACCTGTCCAGGAGAAGTTACCCAGTCCCCTGCCACCTTGCAAGATGCTTCATGTCCGAGTGTGTTGCCATAGGGAGAAGACGGGACCCGGTCCACAGCTCTGTACCCCATGGAAAGACTGGGAGTGCACTGCCTGGGAGCTGCCTGAGCAGAGGCGTTGCTGCAGTTCAGTATTGCAGCGTGATTCAAGTAGAAGTATCTACAATTCACCTTTCAGGCACTTTGCATAAAGCCAGATATATAGGAAGGGGAAATGCAAATAAGCTCATCAAGTCCTCTTCCTTCAGGGAAACCCACTTCCTAAGTGCAGTGGGATATTGATTGATGGTCTGGGCTCCTTTTGAGCTAGAAAGAGAACACTGATCTCTGGGGCTTTCCATAAGAAATGCAGTACAGCTGGGCCAACTTTCTTTTAAAGGTACATGAGAGTGCCAGGATTGCTGCACACAAAGGATATCTTCTGCAGGCTCCATTGAGCATAAAAGAAAACAGCTACAATGTCTCTTAGGAAGAAAGGGAAAATATTTTGCTATGGATTTTTAATGCAGTTTATCATTGTAATGAGATATACTGAAACATTAAGGCATTATTCATAAAACTTTCATTTGCCATACAAAGAGTTGACAAAAGACGTTTCTACTTAAGAATCTGCTTATCAGATTGTTTTCCTAGGTGAGAACATAACAGGATACATTTTTCCTGGTTATGCTCCCTTCATAAATCAAATCAATGAAATACTATTGACTCTGAAGGGTATTTAAATATACTTTTGCCCGCAGATGTAGCAGCAGAACTTTGGCAGAACGAGTGACAGATTTAATTAACATTCCAATTCAAGGAAATAAATGGAATTTTCTGTCACAAAATGGTGTTTGTATCAAGAGGTTTTGTTGCAATATTTGTGCTCAAGATCAAATGACTTGCTGTTGCTGAAAAGTGATATCAGCAGCTTATTTTCTTCCATTTTTTATATTATCTTGTAGGTAGGTTAAACAAATCAGTGATGTCAGAACATGCTCCTAGGACATGCATGTAGTTTATATGTATAGTAGCATGTGTGCCCTCATCTGTGCATTGATCCTGCTGTGACTGATACCAGTTCCCAGGTGCATACTGGGGAAAAAAGAAGTCAAATAATTACTTCCTCCCAGAGAAGTCTGAACAGGAAAATGAAAACTTTCTTCAGAGCTATTGTTTAGGAATATATAAGAAGGCTTATGTGGCCTGCCTCCCCCAAAATCTTCTCATCTTCTGCATTAAATGTAGCAGCAAAGTTAGTTCAGAGGCTACAGCATTTTGAGTGCTCTTTTCTAAGTGGCAGTTCCACTTTTTGAAGGCTGCAATGTAGTGGGTGGTTAACAACATCCATCAGGCAGATCCGGTGGTACTGATGGGTTATTAAATTTGCATGTGGTGGGTCTCAGGATCAAGTGACCCACATGTAGATTCAAATGTAAATTTAAAATTCCAGACCTAATTTTGGTCAGCTGCAGCAAAAAAAATGGGGACAGCCTGGCTTCTCACACTGACACATCAAGTCCTTGTTCCCAAAAGCTTCACTGGTAGTAGTGCCCAGGTAAGGAATCTGTTCATGGGGGATGCTACTATTACTCAGTAGTACCAGTTCCAGCCAGACTCCCCAGCAAGCTGCCATGCACTTCTGATAAGACCTAAAGAAATACCCCCAGCCAGACTCCCCAGAGTGTGACTCTGACTTTGTGGCTGGCACTGGAATGACACTGTCAGAAGAGCAAAGAATCACCAAGGACACAGACCTTGCAGATCTATGTCCCACACACTCTCCTCTAGTATCAATACTGATTTGAATTATTTGAAGGTGGAGAACCTCATCTACGAACCTGTAAGAAAAGCGTTGCAATGATAACTAGAGCTGTTTGATTAGCTTCCTAGTAATAGATGAATGCATGGATTTGGCATCATATGTATATAAATACAGAACACGTGTAACATATAAAATTCTCTATATGCTATAAATAATCTGGTTATTTAGAGCTAACAGTGTGCACAGTGGTGTACAAAGGGCAACTCAGAATACTTAGATTTGCTTTTGATTGACACTGTAAGCATGTGGCATGACTATCAAGACTTTCTTCCCAGTCAGTGAAGAGAAGAAAGAGGCATTTCTGGGGTCCCTTTCATCTTGCCCTAAAGTAGACCCCAAAAGTAGGGCATGCAAACTGCACCCCAGAAGTGCCTCTCTCTTCTTTGACTGTAAAGGGAACGTAGGGTGACTGCAGTAAAGAGGTCAATGCCTAAGTTAAAGGTTTAAAAATAGAGGTGCTAAATTCCACCCATGTGGTTCAGATAAGGGAGACAATGTGAAGCAGGTCAGAAAACGTTTGATGTGTTCAGTCTGGTCGGTTACTGTTTAGTATCACTGAGTCTGATTTCCAGTCACTGCAATTTCACAGAGCTGTCAGTAAAGGGATGACTAGGGTCCTAAATAAGGAAGAAACTTTAATTAGCTATTGATACAGCAGGGCTTAGATCTGTGGAGATCAGAGTCCCTTTGTGCCAGAGTCTATGCTAGGAAATGATGGGAAACAACACCAGTCCCAGTCAGTTTGAACAGTCAGGAGCAGAGAAGGGAAGAAATGCAGAGGGAAGTTGCTTCCTCACTATTTTCAAATGGGAGCTCGGTGAAACACTGCACTGAGGAGTGCAGTGAGAAGGGGTAGAGGTTTGAAAGAATTACATACCGAAATTTTTCTGCCAGCCCTGCCATGTACCTGGCAAATACCAGGAAGGACCTGGCCTCTGGGAAGTGACTTGCTTAAGGCTTCCTGGGGCAAGAGCAGTGTAAGAAGTGTCCTTAACCATGCTAAGAGATGGCACTGGAGGCTATGTGGCCATATACTGCAGAAGAGAATGAGATGGATGTGAGCAGGAGATGTGGCATGAGCAGGGCCTGGCAAACAGTACAAAGTAAACACAAAGACCAGAGGGAAGAAGGTTTCTGGGCCTGAACTCGCGCCATGAGGACCAGGTATGACAGTGGAGTGAAACTGCTTACAGAAAACACAAGGACCTAATGAACCTGATGCACACACCTCTGGGTACATACAGGAATTAACAGAGCTAGTGTGATCAGACCAATGTGAAACAGAAGCAGTTTGGGTAGTGTCTTGGTTTGAAAGACAGGCGTCTGTTTAAGGGAGACAGAAGCCCCCTTTGAAATGGGAAATGCAACCCACTTCCCTCCAGATTATTATAATTTTGAAATTAAGGGGCTTTCAGGCAAGCATATGATAAATAGGAATAACAGTTCTTTACTAATTTATATATATAAAACAAAACAAAACAATAAACAACAATGACTATGGCAGTTATAACAGCACAGTCACCCAGTGCAGCCTCCTCGGCTGCCAGGCAGCTTCCCCTCCCGGAGCAG
>VZRR01006421.1:163877-191487 GCA_013398015.1 Oreocharis arfaki | reverse complement strand
CTTCTCGTCCTCTGGAAGTCCAGCGGAGAAAAGCTACCTTGTGCCTGAAAAACCTCTGATTGTATCCAGGTGGGAAATGTTCAGTGCCCCCTCCCAGGCGGAGCATCTCACAATGGGGTGGTGAGGCACTGATGGGCCCATTAACAGAACATAGTCCGGAGGGAGGAGGCAAAGAAGCACTGCCCCACCTGGTTTTACAGCTCACAAAGGCGGTAATAGAATACACTGCAACCCAGGACAGGTAGCAGCACTTTGGGCTGGGCTGGAGAAAGGTGAAAGGAGAATGTTACAGAGAAACAAAGTAGTGGCACTTGGTAGAGTGAGAGGCTGCATTTTCAGGGAAGTTCTGGGCATGATAATGCTAACTCTGAAAGCCAGAAGGAAAGCAAATACATCCGCACTGGTGGAGAAGCCTCTACACCTCTGACAGCATTTCTTATTGTCCTAGGAAGGCTTCAGTTCAAAGCCCAAGCGGAGCTGGAAGGTGCTTGGCTGCAGTGTCATGCATCTGCAGGCTCCATTCTGCTCTCAGAGCTGTGTCACTGCCCCAGCACTCCTAACTTACCCACCACCACCAGGAGAGACCAGAATTCATCCTCATCACCCCAGGACTGCACTCCTGGTGAGGTTGTGGAGTGCTTTTCAAAATCCAGCATCTGCTTGGAAATAAAAAGAAATAGAATAATGTCAGCAGAGCAAGCTCCAGGGCACACACATGGGTATGAGCCCTGTCCAGGGAAAGTGCACAGAAAGACCCTTTGGTAGAGTGGGGTATTCAGTGTTGGTATCCCACATCCTGAGCCAACAGTGTAATCACTAACATTACAATAAAACAGAGGTATTAACACTGTTTTCTTAATGGGACCATTACTTGGTGTGGCTTTTTAAATGGCTAAAAGGAAATGAAATAGAGAGGATCTGTTGGGAACAAGTAATTATTTTTTAGTGTTGTTTTGGTGAAAATCTAGCATTCAATCCAATTTGTAATTTCTTATTCTGATTTGTCATTCAATTGTAGAACAAAAAATACCCAACACTCATATTATTTGCACAGCCCTAAATTCTACCCTCCATATGCCTCGGAAAAAATACAGCTTAAGAGTTTGTATGATCCCTTTCAAATCCCCAACACTTGCTGTCTGCATTAGGGTCTTCTGATATGTATGAGGTGACTAATTGTCTTTCATTTATTTTGTAAGGATGCCTTTATTGTTACATGAAGTTGCCATCTGTCCATCTTGGAGGCGAGAGTCCCAGAAGATTTTAATCCTCAATGATTACAGAGCTTCAGGTGCCTCTCTAAAGGACAAAGATTGGCCTACTTTCCTCCCTGTGGTATGCAGAGGCTTCTCCATCAAGCAGCTTTTGAGTGAAAGGCTCACCCCAAATGGCTAGATCGCACTTCACCTCCTCTGAGAGGGGTCTTTGTGAAAGACAGATTCATTCAGTCGGATGGCCAAATTTAGAATATCGGACAAATTTAGTTTTAGGTCAGCTGCTTCTTTTTTTTTTTCTTTAGTTTCTTCTTCCTCACCTCAAATCCTTTTTCTTAAAATGTAAAACAGATTGATGATCATGCAAATTTTTTCTTTTAAAACGAGAATTTGAAATGCTTCATTTCAAAGATGTCTAAGTAAGGTATTCCAGCTTACTAGAAATTTCCCTTCTTTTTTTTAAAGTCAAGAGTAATTAGCTTAACTGGAACCATATTCATGAATAATATCCATTCCAACAGAAAGAGCGTTTTTCACCAAATGTTACACATACATATGCACAGACAAAGTCAAGCAAATCCCCAAAGGTGCTGCTTATATAAGACATATTTCCCTCCCTTCTCTTCTGCACGGATGACTGCACTGTGGGATTTTTTTTTCAAACAGGATAATAATTAGACGTAGCCTTCATCTGAGTGCTTCGTGACCTCTGCAGCCAGAACTAGAAGAATCAGGGATGTGGTTTGGAGTGACTGCTGAACACACCCTTCTGTTTGTATTTTACAGGCATCGGTGCAGACCCTGGGCTCTGATTAAAGCCTGAAGATTAAAATACGTAGAGCTGGTTGGCTCAGCCTCCTCCAGACCTAGCTATAGCCAGCACCAGCACTGCCTACCCTGCAGAATAAACTCCAGTTTAAGAAAAAGAGAAAGTCCCTCACAGGAGTGATGATGAGGTATCCAAGGCCATCCACAGGACACCAGTTTAAATCCGGCCTGGGCTGGCAGTGACCAAAAGGCCGGCATGGTCTGACAGCTGTCCCTGACAGCAAGGGAGATCAGCTGTGTCAGCCTGGATGGCTGATGGGCTCAGCAGGCAGCCCAGTGGCACCATTGACCCGGCTGCACCCTGACATCTCGCCCTGCCCAGTGCCATCCAAAGCATCCTGGCATGGCCAGGCACAGGGGTGCTCTGGGGCTCATTCCCTGATCCTTCATCTCAGCCTGGCCAAATGCAGATGCTGGAAGGTACGTGTCTGAAGTGGTGGGGAAAAAAGCAGAATAAAGCTCCAGCAAAAGAACCCTTCACGAGAAAGATAAGGCAGACAGAGGATCGTAGGAAAACTTTAATATTGCCTAGTGACAAATTATTATTGCCCAAGCATTAGTCCTGAAAAAGCACATTGCTACACTTTCATCTTGGTGAAACAGCACATGCTGTAATTTATGAAAGCACAATCAGTACATTCTAATACAGAATCAAAAAGGTTGACTGAATTTGCTGATAATTTTTCAACCGAGACAGTGTGGAAATGAGACAATTCACAAAATTCTGGCTGACTTCAATAAGTCAGTTCAAATACAGCCTTTAAAATGGACTTTGCTGAAGTCTGCCTTATAAATCAAGATCCAAGTCACCCATATGCTTCTGCCAGAGCAGAACGGAAGGTCTAGAAGCAGAAAGTGGCACCTTCTGTGCTGTTATAATGCTGAACTGGAGCAGCAAAGCCCGGCTGTCTCACTGCCGTGCCATGCCAGCCCATGGCTCCAACCCTGGGCACCAGCGTGGCCATCCATGGCACTGGGGAGCTGCTGCTATGCAGAGGAATAGCGACAGAGCTGCCCTAGGCTGTGCCACAGGGAGAAGATGATCAAGCTGCTTTAAATCCAGCCTACTCAAAAATTGTTCTTCAATAGAGGCCTGGGAGGTAGAGCACATACACAGGGTGCTCAGAGCAGGCAGATGGAAGATGGCTGCTGATTCCTCCTCCCTGCTCCAGACATCTCGCTCCTCTGTGCCTCAATTTACTCATCTGAGTGTAAGAATGCTTAGTTCCCTCTAAGGGTTACTGGCAGAAGGATTTCATGTTTACACAGTGTTGAGGAAAGTGTTACAAAACACTTTTCAGTGAGCAGCTGGAATGGCATCTATTTCAGATCTGCCTGTTTTCTCTCTTAGCCTTCTGGAGAGTTATAAAACAATTTAATATTACCCATGACACCTGGCAATGTTGAGCCAATTCTGGTTTTTTTCAAGGTTGATCACAGAGTTTACAGGGACCCAAGGTAGAACAGAGCTCCAGGCTCTCTGGAATTACAGAGTTCAGAGAGTTTCTGAGTCACAGCCAGAGAGAAAGCTCAAGCTCCAGCTCACAAAATGCCAGACTGGTGCAGGGCTTTGAGTTCCTTCCAGAGCACAAGTTCTAACGTAATTGCTTACGTTGCTTTTACTTCCAACCCACCTGCTCACTGTTGTATAAGATCACTTGGAGGAACAGCACCCGAGATCTGGCATCCTAGACAAACTCAACAGCATGGCTTCAACCTTAAAAGAGTTGAAGGTTGTGTACTATTCCTCGTGCTTTAGCCGTGCTCTTATTATAGAGACATTTACTTGGTTCCCTGGAGAGAACATGATCAAGTTTTAGTCTGAGATACTCAGTAAATGTGACAGTGCTAAACTTAAGGGATTTCAGCCAAGAATAAAAACAGATTCAAGAATGGCAGGAGGAAAGAGAGAATGAAGGGAAGAAAGAAAACAAATTTATTGCCACAGCTGATCACATATGCTGTCTCAGAGGAGATGCTATGAAAGACATGCAACATCATTTGCACTGATTAGAAGAACAGTGCCACCCCAACGGATAAATATTTCAGATTTCAACACATGTACTGTAGAGGTCATCAGCAGAAGGCCTAAAGAGAGGAACACGTCACGAGTGGAAGCAGCTGTTCACACTCTTATTTTCCCTGTAGATAATATAAATGATGCTGATAAGTTGAGCACCCTTCAGAGTAACCTTTCAAATACAATTTAAAAGGCAGAAGGACAGAAGAGGATGAACTCTAAGACAAAGAGCAAGTTCAGACATGAAAATTTACTGTTACCTGGGAACAGGTATATATAAGGGCCGGAAGGGGTTACTGAGGCTGGTCTTTGGCAGGTACACTTCCAGCAATGGAAAATTAATGTGCTCCTTGGCATCTCCTACCTCTCTACAAGTCATTATTTCTGCCTGCTGCTGATCTGAACAGCCTGTTTCAGGTTTTTCCCTTGGCACAGCCTGTTCCAGGTTTTTAATTTCCCTTCTGTAAAGCATTTCTATCCAGCTTCCTCAGCACTACTTCTCACCTAAACGCCAGTCACTAACCCCTCTTTTTGAATGATCTGTTTGGCAATTGATAGAGCTGTACAGGTAAAATGAGCTTCTCCTGGCCAAAGACAACAACTGCTAACTCTGGACAGTTGTCATCTCTTCAGTGGGAATTACACCAGACAGCAGAGGAATCTATGCTGGTCTCTGTGGATTACTCTTGCTTCTATTGTTTTCTGCTGGAAGACTAATATGTAAAGAGTAATTTTAAATGGATGACTTGTTTTACAATTTGATTTCCAATTGAAATTAGTAGAATAGAAGTTACATGGCTCTCAGCTGGAATTTCCTGAAGGAAACACAACCAATTCCTCTCTAGAGACTGTTTCTAGCTAATACTGTGAAGTAGATTTGATTTTACAAAGATTTGCCCAGCAAAATAAAGGATAGATGCCAAAGGCCAAGGCTTTGCCATACATGTTTCTTGGTTAAGTTTTTTGCCCAGAGTTCCAGCTTTCAACTGAACCTGTTGTTCCTTAAAAAACAATACACTAAAGTTGGGGGTGAGGGGCAAAGTAGCCCATAATGGATGAGGGAAATAGGTATCAGACTAAACAAATTGCTGAATCAAGTGCCTACAGCTGTCTTGGCTCTATTCTTTGCAAGACCCAACTGTTGTTCATTAGCTCTCTTGGCCTCTCTTAGAAAGACCTAAAAAAAGAAGCTGATGCTGAAGGTGCCTGGTGAGAACATGGAGCTTCTGCCCAGGGCTCGGTGCCTGACTGGAGCTGCCCTGTCCTGCCAGTAGCACTCGCACAGCAGTCAGGGAGTGCTTCATAAAGCAGTGTTTGCTGAGTCTCCATGGAGCATCCTTGTGCATCCAAAAAAGGTCAGTGCTTATATGAGAGCACGCTCCCTCCTCCCGGTGTTGCAGTACACTGAATCCCTCTACCTTATTCATCATAACACAAACACCAGAAAGTTGCCCTAAAAGCAGTGTTCTGCATGGCATGGGGCTGCCAGCTACTGCAGATTTAGACATTACAGAGGTGAAAGCAAAAAAAGCCAGAGGAGTTGGACTGGCTGTAACGAGGAACTGAATATAGGAAAGAGGGTCACAGAATACTGTCTTGGGTATCTTGGTAGTTAGCATTTCCCCAAAGTGCAAGGCACCTTACTCCTCAGACAGAAGAGGTTCTGTTTGTTTCACCAGCTCTAGGAGAGATCACAAATATTTCTAAATCATGGAAAACCAGAGAAAATAAAACTGGAGGTATGAGGAATAACCATGTGATTCTTAGCAGGTGTTTGTCTCATCAGTTCTTAAGGAGAGCAAATTATGCCATTTGCATAATCTAGTCCAACACTAAATAATCCTTAAGATCAGAGAGTTTTGGTCTGTATAATGCAATTTCTTCCTTTTGCAGATTAAGAATATTTCTTTGACTATTCTTTGCTTTTGAATTGTTTATATGGAGATAAGGTTATTCTTTTTCTCTTTGCCACAACTGATGGAAAATCTTCTGTTCTCTAAACAAAAAATTTAAAAATTCTGAACAGATGTTGTCTGTGTGCCTTTTTACCTCCCACAAATTGTGAAGAAAAATATATCAATTAATACATTTATTTGTAGACACAGGTCCGCTTTGCAAATGGGGTGAGTCAAGCATATGTTGCCTGCCTCAGCTGACAGCAGCTTGAGAAGTGACAGTAAGCTAACCACTTTTCATCATGTGAAATTAGGTTGTTTGGACTGGATTAGATCAGATTTGCTCTGATCCATTTCGGCTGTTACTCACCACTTTGTGCTCTTTGAGATGGTCACAAAGACTCTGATTGTTCATTTTTTCCAGCCTGACAATTCAGTGACTTGCTTGCCCCTTTGAGTAGGTGTTAGGCTAGCCCCCTTTCAGTCTCGTGGATGCTCACTGCTCTGCCACAATTCTACTGGAACAACTGAAAGCAGCTTTAAGGCTGTCTCAGCTGACTCCTTCACTATTTTGGGGCAGAATTCACCAGTCACAGACAATCTGGACACATATAGTTTATCCAATTACTTTCTAACCGGTCATTTTCCTGTTCCAATTTAAGTTGCTGTTGCTTTTTCCCCCGCGTGTTGGTGTTCATTCTGTCAGTCAGTTAAACAACCACTTCTTTGAATTTTACTTATATTTTGTCATCTTCAGCGTACTGCCAAAACAGCAGCAGTGTAATCCCACAGTCTAACACCCAGGCCCCTAATGTGAAAGGTAGCCAAGTTGTTTGTTGTTGAGACCTGAAATATAATCATGCATCAGTCATTTGAACTATGAGCTCACAACAGTGGTCCTGAAGCTACACTTAACACCTGAGGCTCCTTGACTTATTGCACACCTATGAAACACTTCAAGAGCTCACAGAGTGCAATATGGCTAGATGGCAAGTTCAGAGGAGGTCATATTGGCAGCTTCTGTCTGAAGCAGCTTGTCAGGGTCCAACAGTTAAGCCCAGAGAAAATCCAAATGTACAGCTATCATAACCAATCCCTTTGCTTCTTCACTGACAATCTGTGTGCACTGTTTCTGCTGATCTTCCCCAGGGCAAGGACTTCCCACAGAGGACACACATTGTTTTCCTGTCCACAGTACAAGGCATGCCTGCACCTCTTGTCTCCTGGCTGAAGGTTGTCTCTGCCCCTAGAGTTCTCCAGGCCATAAAGATTCCTGAAAAGATTGTTTTATTAGAGTTCTTACTGAAATTTTCCTTCATGACCTTACATTGTTACTGTGCAAATGTTTGGAACTTTCAGATTGCTCATACCTGAAAGAAGCAGCATCCAAAACTGCACCCAGGTATCACCACTGTCTCTCTGTTACAGTGTTCTTTATTATCATTAGTACTGCTTTTTCTGACTGACTTGCATTATAAGAGCACAAACTTTGCTCATAAACAGGATCTTCTCCTCTCATCAGAGTGCTAAAAACACCTGTGAGAATATATCTTTTTCTCCCTCCCTCAGGGCTTTTAGGGGAGCCTGTAACAAAGGTGGAACTGGTAGAGAAATGAGAAAGGAGAACTGATTGTATGAATTTACTAAAGGCATTAAGGGTGGCTCCTAATTGTTTGAAAACTTTAAACACATTGACAGAAAGGTCACACGACCTATCCCTGATTCTCATCATGAGATTCCCCCTAATTATTTGCAAGAATGGATTTGATATAAAAAAGAGAGACTAGGAGCCTTCTGGTTTGGGCTCTTGGTGTGGGGTCTGTAACAAAGTCACAGAGGCCTTTACCAGGGAAAGTCAGACAAAAGGGCACTCATGGCTTGCAGCCCATCTGAAATAGAGATGACAGATATAAGGCAAAACATGCTGATGAACAAGAGCAGGTGAGGAGAGAGGAGAACAACTGTGGAGCATCCCAAAGGTGTTGTCAAGGTGTTCTATTTAGACTAAGCCTGAACTGCAAGTGGTCAAACACACAACTTTCTGTCCCCTGCATGAGCTACTTTGGAAATCAAATATACAGTTGCCTGTTACCCTGTGGTCCCCTTCTTGTTCTGTTTTAAGAGGGCAGAACTATGTCTCAATTAAGAAGCTGCAATCTTATAGACTCTCATTGCCAAAAGGGAGTGCCTCTGCTGATGACAGGGCTGCATTTGAGGTAACAGGAATGAGTCAGTTTATTCATTGGGGTTTTTTTGAAGATGCATGAAACCATCAGTTATGATGCGGTCATATCTGCAGGCTCTAGGTTATACCCAGGAGAGCTGAATACATCTCTTTAGAATAGATGTTTACTACTTCTTCTGGCTTTGTTAGCTAAAGACTGCTGATACACAGGCTTCTAATAAATTGTTTTGGGCAAGTCCTAGTCTGCCTTGGGATTTTGGCTAACAAAAAGAGATACCGATCATGATATCAATTGTTTCTACGCAGGGGATTTTATACAGAGACCCTGATGTTAGTGGATTAAGATCCAGTAGACATGAGACTCAAGACTGTGCAGTTGAGAAAAGCACAAGCTTTTTTTTTTTTCCTCAGTGTAGTCATCCCTTTTGAGATCAGGCTTCTAACACTAAGCCATTTCTTGTTTCTGAAGTAGTAGATTTTTTTTTTGGCAGCATTCCTGCAATCCAAGGAAAGGAAAAAATTTGTTGCCAGTATTCTGGCTGAATTAAAATGGGATTGGCACAAAAGCTAGGTTGAAGTAACCTATGCAGATAACTTGATCTGGCAGCAAATAGGTTGCTGTTTATAGCCACATTAAGAAGCGTGAGAATGCAGGGGTGGAGCTCTTCAGTGGATTTTGTAGAGAAAGCAAGGAACGCAAGAGAAGGAGACTTGCCTCTTGCCAGCCTCAGGCAAAGAGTCAAGCTTGTGAGGGAACAGCCTAGAGGACAGAGCTGCTGAGAAACACCCAGCCTCCTGCACAAAGAAATGTGTTCCTCCTCCTTTCCCACAGCACAGCAATGCCTGTGAAAAATTACAGCATGTTGGCCAGGGCACAACAATTTTAAAGCTGCATTTAACACACTTGTAGTGTATTTAGCTGAGGTTCTTTTTCGTACCTGGTAGTGAGGGTTCTGAAAAGCCTGGGACCTCAAAAGCTATCTGCATTAATTCTTCTTGAAAGTTATATTTTTAGAAATTATTTATTTTTAAAACATATTTTGCCAGCACAAATAGGGTTTGGAGCCTCTCTGAGCTGCCCACAGGTATGAAAAGCCAAGCCCTGCCTCAAAAAATGCAAGGACTGAGGGAAATAGAGGACATGAAAAGCATTTGGAAAAATTTGCTACAGCCAAGTCTATATGATGCAAACATACATACTCACATGCAAAGGTGTACTTTTTCTCCAAAATAGATTTGAAACTGGGAGATAAAACTGGTGTTTTGTGCACTGGTGCAGTGCCATGCCTGCATTTCCAAAAAGTCTGCTTACATAGTCTATGGAGAGAAATGAGAGAACCAGAAAATCACTTGCTTTCATGTGAGAATGTACACATGTATATATGCATATGAACACACGGGGGAAAGTAGTATACACGCATTTATATGTGTAAGCGTGTGCCTGTGTACGTATTCATAGGTAAGCAGACATTTTCAGTCCCTTGAGCCGTAAGTGAACTACTGGTTGCGATGCCTGAGGCCATCGGTGAGTTTCAAAGGCAGAAGGAGCTTGGCAAAGCCGGCTGCTGGAGAAGGAGCTGGCAAAGGGGCAGCAGCAGCTGCTGGGGACAGGAGTAGGAGGCTGCAGCCAGAGCTGTGCAAATTCCTCACTTGCATTCCTGTCTGGGCAGGGAGAAGTGGAAAAAGACTTTTTTTGCCCAAAGTAGAAACTGCTGGACTTGATTTCTTCTTGACTATGCCACTATAGCAATGAGAGAAGGGGCAAAATGAAACATGGGAAAAGAGCTTTTCTCTGGTGGAATGCAAGGACATGAAAACTCACAGCCAGGATCATACTGAGGGGATGATGGGGTTGGCAAGATGCAGAAGGAAGATGATGTTACCAGCCATGGTTTATATGAGTCAGAAGAGAATAACAGAGGTATTACAACGCAGAAAAGGTGAGGACAATGAACTCATACTAGTGGAGAATGTAGTTCAGCTGCCCATTTCTCCCTCCTCCCTGATTTCTTTTATCAAAAGAATCAAGACAATCCTATAGGGAGGAGTGAGGGAATGGGTCCAAAGCCATACTGCAGCAATGATATGGATGGCTGTGATAAAAGAAAAGAAAAAAGAGAAGAGAGGGGTGAAAAAAATGCACAAAGGAACAGACCTGATGAAAGAAGAATGAAGGTGTCAGAAGAGCAGAGGGAATGTGTAAAGGAAATGTAAGAGAAAGAGAAGGATACTTGCAGCAGTGAAATCATAGATTTCTGTGACTGGCAAAAACAATGTCTGAAAGAAGAAGGATAGAAACCTGAAAAGCTGGAGCAAGAGTTGTATTAAGTGGTATTTAAATGGTCTGTCTGGGCTCAAGTGAAAACTAAAAGACCATAAGCAGATGGTTTACAGGTAATGGGGATGTCTTGATGGATGCTGAAGCTTCTGAAGCCAGATATTATGATAGCAGTGACACCAGAGATACAGAGGAATCTGTATTTTTTGCTGCTTTTTTCTAGGTGCATCTCACCCACATGATAAAACTTTAAACATAGAACAGATTTTAATCACTGAGAAAAAACCCTGGAATTTCTCTTAAGTCTTAATCTTATTAAATACCAGGGACTTAAAATTGAAATCACTAGTCCATATGAGAAGGCCAGATCAAACTGCTAACTTTCAGGACTCTAGGATGAAAAAAAATATGGTTCACACAATTATGAGGCTTATGCTTTACGATGTTTACAGTTTCACATTTAAACATTCTTCTTTTTTAAAATTAAAACTACACTATTATATTTACACTTTTATGTTTAAAACAACTTCACACGAAGTCATTCAAAGCATTTTGCAAGTCTGAGATCTTAAACTGACATTCAACTCCAGAACGAGCAAAACCAGAGAACTAAGAATCCGACTCTCTTCTCAGGTGGCTATCAAGAAAAGTACCTGTAAACCCAGTGGAACTGTGCCAGTATAAAATACATGTGAGTGAAAGGCGAGTCGGTTCTGGATGTCCACAGAGAATGGTTGTAAACAAGGTGTCAACACATTTCCTCCTGATGCTGCTATGAAGGCCTTGTTAGCACAGCGTGATGACACTTGAATTGTCATGGAGCTGCGTCACTCGTTTTCAGCAGAGGACAGATATGTCAAAATTTTAGACAGGATGAAAGTATAGCTAGATCTGCTTATAATCATGCATGACCAGCTGCTCTGAAGCAGTAACAACTCTATGTGTGGAAGCAGTGCACAGAAGTGATGAATGCGCATAGCAGTCCGCAATCGCAGTACATTTAAACACTGATCCCAGGCTAAACAGCCTGGAGAATTGTAAGTCTTTTACACAATGTATATTATACCAGGGAAATGGCTGATATTGTCTTGCTTTTGCATACAGAACAGTTATCAAGCATTTACTGTACTAAGACAATAGGACTGGAAGAGTAATTTTAAATAAAATTAAATGTCCCAGATAGCTTGTCCTAGAAAACCTACTTCAGACTTTAGAAGCAATGCAATATGCCTAGCCTGAAAAACACAGATGAGAAAGAAAACAGACTTCAAAAACTTTGTCAGAAACTCCATGGGCAAAAATAGAAAAGCTAAGTTTTAACAAATGGTTGCTGGTTCACAAACATAGGTCTAATTTACAAACCAGCAGCTTTACTGAGGAAAATGCATCCAGCTAAATAGATCAAACTCCCCAGCCAGCCTACTGAACACCTCTCATTAGTTTAAAAAACGTACGATTTTATCTGTATGCTAAGATCTACTTTATCCTACAAAATTAATTGCTAAATTAGTTTTAATCTTTGATATTTAATTTTGTGAGGAACTGCTACCTTTTCGTCTGTAAGACATTTCACTGTGTCATCCACACAGTAATAGAAGCAGTGTCATTTTCTAGTGTTACAACCTCCCTCCAAGCCAACATCAGAACCGTATTTGGAAACATTTTTGATTTGCAGACTCTATTTTATATGGTTACCCAGAAGCTCAAGAATAAGATACTCCTTTCCTAAACAAAACTAAACCAACTTTTTCTTCCAAACTGCTCTTTGGAATTTCCTGATTCATTATACTTGCAGAGCCAGACAGCTTAAAAAAAACTTTTTTAAATGAGAAAAAAACCACAGGTACTGGTGAGGTCCTCTAGAGGTGTCTGTATCCTTTCTTGATAAGGGAGGAAAAATAACAGGTTAATTTATACTGGGAACCAAGCTTTAAGATGGCTAACGTTGGCAGAGAGACTCCAGCTCTCCCAACTCTGTATCAGGAAGATACAGGATATATTCCATGCAAAAGTTTACATTGTTGCCCCACAAAACAGAAGCAATCAAAATAAAATTATTTCCTGAAGAAGATTCTGGAGAGAACATGGTTTTCAATAGAAAGTGGCTTCTTAAAGTCACAAAGCTGAATTTTGCCTATACCCAATTTTTTATACTAAATAGTGCCAAACATTTTTGCTTTATACAACTAATTTCAATTATTACTCAACCAGTGACACACATACTACTGCCATGCTCCCGTCAGTCATGCTGGCTCTTCAAGCAGTGCCACTTTGCATTGACTGACCTTGAAAGACTTTGGCACCAGAAGATCCAAGGAAAAAGAAGTTCTATAGTCAACACTTTGAGAAAAAACTTGAGATTTGATAGACATAGCCCGAAGCTGAACCATAATTGCTGTATATGTACCTGTGATGGCTTAATCAGGCAGATTTTATTTTCCGATGGCTAGCTTCTAGATATTAAATAAATTTAATAACACATGAAATGGAAGTGATCTCCTTGGTAGTCACTGCTATCAATAGCGTGCCCTAATGATCCTCTTCATTTAGAAGCATAATATTCTGATGTCTATCCTATGATTCTCTAATCTTAGGACCCCACTTCATCTACTTCTTCCCACTGATGATTTACATGTGTGCTGGACCAAAGCCTGAAGGACTAACTCAATGATAAGCAGAAGTCTTCCTACCTATCCCCAACAGACAAAGTGACAGAAGCATAGAACGTGCTTTTGAACATCAACTCTCAGAGCCCATGATCCCGTGAGTTTCCGTGCCCATCTGACAGAATGCCTCCAGGGCCTCCTGAGGGCTCAACAGCTCTGCCCTATGCCCCTGCCAAGCCTGGTTAGACCAGGCCAAGCTCAGCCAGAAACACTCAGACCCTTTAAGAAAAAGTGTGAGACTCCCTCAGGAGAACTCTGGATCTTTTCCTCATGCAACAAGTGCCCTCTTGGTGTGTGTTAGCATGCATTCTGCTCCATTCCTGCTCTCAGCCTTTCTCCAAAGTGTGAGAAGCTCTGGCAGGAAGCCAAAGAGATGATGGTGACTTTCTGGATCTGGGGGTTTGCTGATGCCTGACTTAGTGACAGGAAGAGGAGAGGCCTGAGCAATTGGGAGACTGTTGTTTCTCTTTATTTCCCAGGAAATGCCTGAATAGCCAACACTACATTACTAATTTGTAACTACCTGATCTGAAATGCTTTGTAATGCACACATTTGTTCCTCTTCTTCAAGTCTTTTATTTCAATTTGTATGTCCCAATATACCTCTGGATACTTGCAAGCCTAACTCCCATTGATATTAATCTCTCTCCTGTAGGCAAAGACAGGTCTCAATAAGGTAATAAATAATGGTTATAGACTCTGTGAGTTCTTTCTCACTGCCATGGTTGTGTGAAGTCACATGAAGTCGTCTCAGTGCACTTTGGTCCCATTCATGTCCACAAACACTGGCAAGAAATCATGGTGTGTTTATCTATTTTTCACCTGTTAAGCACTTGGTTTTGAATTTCACCCTTCTTTTATTCTGCATTAAAAAAGCTTCTGGAAGCATGGAGGGTAGACATTCTCTATTTTTGTTGCTGCTACTGCTGCTGCTTTTGACTGTTCTTAGTTTGTAAGAACCTACAGAAAATGTTTTTGTTGTATTCTAGGACTTTTGTTTACCTAAAACTACCTCAGTATTACATAAAGATTTTCTACAAGCAATGGAAAAAAAAATATAATACTTAACATAGTACTTAAAGGCAGTTCTTGATTTACGTTCTGGTGTTGGAAAGATGCTTGTGTCGTTTATGTGTTCCTTGGAAAGATCTGATTTCCTCTCATTGGCTGGAATGTTTTGAATGTACATTATCCAATTACATAGTTATATCACGTACATCACATATTTTACACCTTTACTCTCAACATCTTTTTGGTCTGACTGTGGTATATGACATATAAATATAAAATAGATACTAAACAAATAACTTTATTTTGTAGGAACAAGGATTTTTTTTCACTTGCTTGACAGCTTTTTAATGTAGTGCCTAAAACCTCCAATGCTTCTGTCATTAGATAGAATAAAATAATAGGATCAGACCTGAAAAAAGGGAGGCACAGAATGGAATCAACTGGTTCTAAGTTGCTGGGAAAACACCCTGTACACATGCAGAATAAAATGAGCAATTTTGCCATAACTCTATCCAAATAAAATAATCTTTCCAGCTACGTGATGCTACATGTAAAGGCAAGATAAATTAGCTTTGGTATCAGGATGAAATTAGCTACAGCATCGTACATTTCTTTTGAAATCAAATTAAGGCTTACAAAAATAAATGAGGTTATGCTCAGAACTAAATGGCTAATAGCTCTCTGAGGCAAGATTTGTGTTGCTTGTTACTTTCTGAGTTACATATTTATTTTCTGCTTTGGATGCTGAAATATAATCTAGCAGTCAGGCAAATACGTGAGTTTTTTAGTTTGTGTTTTTTGCATTCTTACCTTAAGTAATTTTTCTCAAGAATCAAAATAACCTCATTTTTGCAATCAATAGAAAGAATGTTAGGTTGCTCTACAGAGCAGCAATCACAACACAAATTACTGTCAACAGCAAAATCTGACCTGTGCAGCCAAGGAGTGAGGACTGTTAATGTTCATTCAGAAAAAAATAAATACATCCTATAGTATTTTATCAATTGGTCTTGAAATATTTATTATTTTTATTGAATTTATACATAATAAATCTTACTTTGTCTACTTATCTCATAAAAATGATATGCAACACAAAGGCAAGAGAAGCCTTTGATAATCTAGGTGGGGAGCTGAAATTCGGTAATACAGGGCACTCAAATCAGACACAAAGTGCTTCAGACAAGAACTAATTGCTGGAAATTGAATCTAGACAAATTCAGACCAGAAATAAAGTCGAAGTGTTGTAACAATGGGGACAGACACTGAAGTTCAACACACAGGGCTTATGAGGAATTCTCTACCTCTGGGAATATGATTGATTTTTTTTTTTTAATATATCCTCTATTTCCAGTACTGATGTGGGGTCTAAAGAAGAATTTTTCTTTAGTGAGTTCTAGGGCATGTATTACACTGGACTTCAGACCAGGTGATCACCATACAGCCATCTGAACTCAAAATCTAAGAATCTGCATGTGTAAACAGCTTTGAAATCCGTGTGCTGATGGGCACTAGTCCCAGGTAGAAGCTGAGTGTTCTGGGTTAATTTACATTTTGACCCATTTCATAGATTTAGAGCTTCTGCTGGAGAACACTCTCTCGACCCACTTTTGCAGTTGTCTCCATTTCTGACAATAGCTACATTTTCTTACGTCCTTTTCTCTTGCTCGCCATTCAGATGCTGTTGTACAAGGTGAACTTTGAAGAGACAGTCTAGATGCAGAAGCTGTCTGACAAGAAAAATGCCTATGGGCTGAAAATAGAATGGTTGATCTAGATCTGGCTGATAGATTGGTTACATGAAGGATATCTCAGTTGATTTTCAAATACAGAACAAGGACAAAACTCTGATAAAAGAGCATTGATTAGGAAAGCTTGCTAGGTGAAAGAACGGGTAACAGAAAGGAGATCAAAGTCACCAGGTAGCACAGACTTGACTAATTCTTGTCTACAGCTTTAACTGCTCCCACTTCACCATCTTGTTAGATGTGTGAGTTTTGTATCTTTTTGACAGATGGGCTAGAAAGACAAAACCTACAGGAGGATCTAAATTACCAAACAGAGCTGTCAACTTTTTGTATCACTTGTGTGTGACTAGAGATTCCCAGAGATTCAAGTAGTTTGTTCCCTTCACACCAAAAGTGAGAAGGAGTCTTCTTGACCCATTCTCACAGCTCATGTTTAGGGTATCAATCCGTTCTTCTACAAGGTAATAATTTCTTTCTGACAAATTTGTTTGTGCCTGCCAGATTCTTTCATACTGCATATGCAAAGGGTTCCCAATATGTTGTGAAAAAGTCTTCAGAAACTGACGAAGATTCCTTGGTATTACTAAATGGAATAGGAAAACTTAGCTGTGATGTGCAGTCTGTTTGTTCATGGAGAAATCCATCTTCCCAGAGCTCTGCTCCACAAACATTTCCACCTATCCCTTCAGTCCACACCTCCTTATGCATGCTGTGCCCTCACTTGATACTGACAGGCCATGTCAAATACTGAATTCCCTGGTTTCCCTCTCAATCTCAACACATTCTTCCTTACCACATCCTTCCCCTGCTCCTGGCTTTCAGCACTGTCGGCAACAGCATCAAAGCCTGCAAAGCCTCAAAAATAAAAAGATGGGGCAATCATAGCCTGAGGGAGCAAAGTCACAGACAGCTGGGAGTGGGAGGAAAGGTTAGGGCTTGTCATGGATGTGCAAAGATGCTCTCTCCACAGCACTGCTGAGGAGAGCCCCATGCAGGCTTGCAGCATTCATGTTATTCTTGCCCAGGGCTCTGCTAAAATTAGTGTCAGTCTCAAAGGAAACATGCAACACTTAAAGATACAAAGCTAAATTTTTTGCAAGCACTGACTATATGCTCTATGAACCAATGATTAAGAAGCATCAAACAACTGATTTGAAACAGATTTTAAGGATGCAGCCTCTAGAAATGTTGTTCTGTTGATCTGGTCCAATATCACTGGGGACAGCACAGCAAAGTTGTGTTTCCTCATCAGACCTGGATGGAGAGCACATTTATTTAAAGCTCTATCAGAACCATGCTGGTATTGAACATTCCCATTCAGGGCACAGAGAATTCCATGTTTGCCATAATGTCTGGTACGTATGTCAGTGTCATTACAGGTCCTTCTTCTGCTATGAAGAAAGCAACACCGAGATGTTCTGTCTACTTCTCCAGGATCTTTATCAAAATAGAAATTACCTTTAAAATCACTTCAGGATAAGAAAATGGCAGTCTTGACTTATTATGAGCCATATGGGAAAGAAGGACTTAAGCAGAGTGCTTCTGTTTCTTTCTGTACACTGAAGATGACAGTAGTCTGGTTGTTTTTCAAGTTTCTACATTAAGGTTTGCTTATATCTAGGTGAAAAAAAGAAAAAAAAATCGCAAACCCAACCAACCCAGATGACATGTCTGGCCTAAGCTGACAAGCATACTGCATGGGTGATTTACATTTAGAGCAAGACCCAGAGGTGTCTAAAGGAATCTACTTCAAAAGCAGAAGTTGTCATATTCTTAGTCTACTCCTAAAGAAAACTGGACCTCAGTGTTATTTTCTGGATAAAATACACAACACTCAGAGGAAAGGGCAATGTTTGAGAACAAACATGTGAAGTCCAGAGTTCAGTGAGGCACCTGATGTCATGACACCTTAAGCTTTTAGATGAGTGGTCAAAGCAATTTTGTTTCAGTCAGTGAGTTGTATGAACAGCATTTATACAACTAATAGACATTCTTCCACAAGTTACTAGTATGTGCATTGATTGTAGATGGCTTGGCTTTTTGGGAATTAGGTTTACCTTCTTCCATTTGATGCTTGTGGCAGAGGTGCTGTGTTGGGCGCTGTTTTCTAAGCTGACGTCTTCCTCACAGCTGCTGGAGCCACAGCATGTCCCTTGGGCATGTTCTCTGCCTGAGCTCCTGTCTTTTGCAGCTACTGTCATTTCAAAGACTTCTCATCACAGTGCTTGGGGAACATGGGAAATGAAAATGCCTCCTTCTGCGAGATCTGCTTGCTTGAGGTTAACTGCTGTTTTATTTCCCCAAGCAAATGTTTCTTGGGGATATGTTCAAAGAATGTCATGTTTCATGGCTGAGATATTCTGTTGATCCTCAGTTACCCTCTCATGTAGATCATGGACGATTTTGTTCCACAGTGGCAAAGGGTTCAGATTTTCAGGATAGGTGAAAATAAATTGAGGAAGTTTCTTCTCTCCATGCTAATCTGCATATCAAAACTTCTAAACATTAATGTCTTTCTCTGTAAAGACAATGAAGCAGTCACGTGTCCTGCCTGATATTGATGGCCACTATGAATGGCCTTCTTGTCAAACAAGTTCCTCTCCACTGCTATTAACTCCCTCAAAGAGAGCAGGGAGGGTTGTTATATTCAACTGCTGTTGTTTCAGCATATCTAATAGCACAACAGTTGAATAGTTATTCAGAAACCTTATTTCTCAAGGGATCGACGCATTTTGATCACTTACCTTTCAATTTAAAAAAATAGATATGCACATATATGAAGGAATGTGCATGCCTCTTTGTACTTCAACTTCCAGTCTGAAAGAGAAAGCTCTTCTGAAGTGAATGCCATGGGAAAAGCTGAGGAAATGTACCAATTTTGCATTCTTACATGATTTGGGAAAAGCTGTGGAGCAGTGTGGTATTTCCATTTTGTGTCTCAGAGGCAGCCAACAACTTTGGCTAAAAGCCAAAACACGAAAATTATTTTTAAAAATACATTATAAAAATAATCAGCTATCCCTGGGAGAAGTGTGCTCCCCTCCTACTAGCTCCTGTACTTCTGGTCCTCTGGTTTGCTTCCTGTGGTTCTGGCAGTTTGCCAACGGAGACTTCCAAATCTAAAATAAAAAAAAAAGAAAAAGTTAGTGGCACATATCGATACTGAATTACTTCATTAAAAAGCCAGAGAGGAGCACTTGCTATGAAAAAAATGTTTTCACTTTCCTTTTGGCAGTGTATATACATTACCTCTCTGTTCAGTGGCACTCCCCAGGTACTGAAGATGTCTTAGTTAGATCTGTGTTGTAACCTCACATCACATATGGCCTGTGTAATGTCTCAGAAATAGACCATTTAGTACATATTCTTGAAACTGAAGTTTAGGTAAGTTACCTGTCTAACGCCCCATTAAAACTTCCAGAAGGAGAAGACATCTTTTTGCTGTCTGAATGAATCTTTATGTATACAGTGGTTCAGGAATTAATTTCTTTGACTATGCCGTTTTGAGGTGCCATTAGGTTCAGAAGCTCTGAATTGTTGTCAATTTGCAACAAGTGTTCCTTGGGAATGTGGAGTCCTTCATACTACCCTGCTTATTTCACAGTGACAAGAAGCTTGGTGTGCCTTACTGAGCAGAGCAATTGAAGTGCAAGGTGAAAATCTTATCCAGAAGGCTAATTGGTAAGATGACATTACAACAAGGAACACCCAGCTGCCAGGGTAACACTCTTTTTATAGTCCTCCATGACAAAAAAAAGCATAGCAGTGGAAGCAGAGGACTTGAACACATGGGAAGAACTCGACCCTACAATTGCAGACTGGATAAATCTATTAAATTGGGTGGGAGAGAAGGAAAGACCCAGAAAAAAAAGGACAATGGAATAATACAAAATACCGATTTCGCAAAAACTGATTGACCTGAATGAGCTTTCAGGAAACCAGTTACTTAGAAAATGTCAATTTACTTAAAAAAAAAAATTAATTTACCTATCAGGGCCCCAATTCCCTTACCAACAAGCTGTCACTAGCTGGGTTCCCATTCCCCTGTGCCTCCTTGTGCTGCAGCAACTCTCACGGGTAAATATCCCAGACACAAATTCTGCAGTTGAAGGGGTATGACTTGCACAGAGCTCTCAGGAATGAAACTGAAGAGGCAGGTTATTTTATTCAGGAAAAACCCCCTGAAACTTTGCTCAGCACTCTTAAGACCACTGATACTTTCCAGTCATTCTCTCACACTTTCAGCTCTCCTTTTCCCTAGCTGATGCCCTGCAGACAGCAGGGCTCCAATCCTCACCCACTAATTCCTGGAAGGGAACAGCCCTGCAATGGTAGCACTTGTTGGGAAACAGACAGCTGTGGCCCATCTGCAGCCTCCTCACTGACAGAAAGACAACACTAGGAGAGCAAAGACAGACCAGAAGGAGACAAAATGCTGAATTTAAAGAGGAGAGCACAAGTGGAAGCAGCACTGAATGGAGAGACAAAAAAGGCAAAGGTCACACTACGGGGGAGCTAATGTCAGAAAATAAAAGGTGATTGTGTTTTGCTGCTTTACTTCATCCTCCTTTCTTTATGTGGCTTTCCATTATATTTTTCATGTTATCTTTCCTACCCTTGTTTTCTTCCTTTCTTGACTCTTGGCTTTTTACAGCCTGTTTTTCAGTGTGTTTTATGTTTACAGAAATAGATCATTAGCCTTTACAAACTGAAGTTAAACACTATTTGAAAATACTCACCTGATTCAAAATACTCACCAAAACTTTGCATATTGCATGACTGGGGAGACAGAGTATTACTGTGCTTTATGCAACATTAAAAACACACTTTTAAAGTCTAACCTCACAGCAATAGCCTTTCTCATCTTTAATTTCTCTTTGAAACACTTTCTCTCTCTGACCCAGTGAGTCCTGAATTCCTGTTTCCAGATTCAGCAGCTTGTAGTTTGATGCACTTCAGAGGCTGAAGGTCCAATGCACTGAACTTTGCCAAATGAGTGCTTTTGCCATTATTTTACTGTACAGAAGGGGACTCTGTGATGACAATGACTCTTTTTCTCTAAAGAATATGGAGACGACATCTTCAGAAGATGTTCTTGAACTGACCAACACATGCAGGGGGAAATCTCCTGGGTATTTGTGTCACCTATGGCTTCTGCCTTTGCTTTGAAACCACAGCACACTTTGCCAAGCCCTGGAATGGGCATTGGCACCTATCTTCTCTGCCACATGTGATTTCCTTTTGTGAGATAGCTACCTATTAGGCCTAGCCTCACAAGTTAATGTTGCCCATTTCACACACAACTGTTTATAGGGAGTTACCTATAGGCAGCAACCTCTGCCTTCCTGCAAATTAAAATTAATATCTCAGCTAAGCAAAAAATGTGTTCTATAATTTAAAGCTGGGATCCTAATTACATGTGGAACCGTGTGTGAATGGACTTTTGAAATCACTGGAATTCATTTTATTAATAAAATAACACACATACTGAAGTGTCCCCTTGGGCCTCTTTTCTCTTTTTCTCTATCTGTAGAATGCCTGCAGGAATTTTCCTTTGTTTACTTAATTTTCCAAATTATACAATGATTTTAAGTTTCAATTTTCTGAATTTATTGTGAACTATTTGTGTGTTAATGTGCACATTTATTCCTTTGGAAGGAGGTTACAAATGATCATAGTAAATTAAAGCCTCTGTTTCATTTTCACATCACGTATTTTGTATTCTTCTTTTCCCACCCTTCACACCTGAATACACACATCCTCCAATTATTCACACAGCAGTGTAAATGAGAGGCTGGACAGCTTAGGGTACTTCCACACCAAAGAAAAAGTAGTAAGGGACTGAAGGGGACACTGAGAAGATCCCTCTTAACCTTCCCTCCACACTATAAATACATGCCTGCACATCTCTTCTTGTTTCTCAAATACCAGTCTGACTATGCTTACTTGAAATTCTTTTCTACACTTCTGCGATAAATGGAGAAGGGTAAGGAGGCTCATTACAGAAGAAAAAGTACCATACATGTTGCACATACTATTCTTAGGAAACATGGCCAGGAGCTTCTCTTATGTCCATTCAAGAGATGCAGTCTGTGTTTCCCATGGTTAGCCCATGTTGAGTTTACAACCTGCAAAACAGGGAGCTGAAGAACTCTTCACAGCTGTCTGATACCTGCAATTCCCACTCGTTTTAATTCAGCACATCAGGTTGGTTCTTTTTTGTTGCCCTAACAAACCTTGATTATATTTTAATGAGAAAGCTCTTTCCCAGCATGTAGCCTTAATTTTGCTTTTCAGCAGGTGGCTCATGGTTTAGCTCAAAAGTCACCACGTAAATCCTGACAGTAGATTATACTAGTTAATAATATAACACTCAGACCCTGGGACTTAATGAGTCATTTTCCTTTTATTATTAACAAATTCTGCCCAGAGAAAGCCTGGGTGAGGAAAAGAACTTGGTCAGAGCTCTTTCTGGATTCTGAGTTCCTCTGACCCATTATCTTTTAATTATGTCTCAGTTTTGTGCTTTCATAGGGCAGTGATTTTAATGATTTTAATGAGCTTTAACATAAGTGAGCGAGATATGCAATTTCTCAATTTCAATACACCCTATGAGATATTCGGCTTCCTGACTCAGGGGGGCTGAAACTTCTCAGCACCTGACAGAATGAAATCCCAGCTTCTATGAAACACTGCTGCGAAGAGTAGCTGAGTCCCATAAACCCTTTAAAGTTAAGTCTGCTTCATTTCACATGTGGAATTGGACCAGCAAAGGTTACCAGTGTTTCAACAGCTGGGACTAACACCATGTGTGAACAGCTGGTTTTGAAACAGAGTAGCCCACACAATGAGTGCAAGAAAGATTACACTGAGCTTCTATATTGATTTTCAAGGTGGTTAGAACAGGAAACTGAATTCAGAAATGACAGGAGGTTTAACAAGTTTGTTGTTTCCAAAACAGTTTGGTAGAAATCCTAAGTATCATCTGCAAACTAAACTTGCAGTAACAGTTGTTTTATAGGGCCTTCTTAGCAAAGACTAACATCCAAGTGACAGGAGAGCCAGGAGTTTTAATTTATGTCTCTGCAATTATCACATCTTTCTTATTTGTGTAGCTGAGGGAACAGAGGAGCTTCACAACACGGTGGGAAGGGTCCACAGAAGAAGAGCCAAAGACACATACATAATTTCCTTCTTTTCTTCTTCCAGAGCTTTACTTTTCTCCTGAGTACATAAAGAAGGGTGTGCCATCAGCTGAAAAGACTAAACCAGCATTAGGCTTTTTCCCTGAGATTAGTTTTATGTTAATACCACTCTACTGACTCCATCAGAATTGCTTCTGCTGTATGAGACAGGAAAACAGGAATCTTTCTCCTCCCATTACACATGCTGGGAATATACACAAAGGAATAAGTTTAATGTTCTAATGAATATTAATTCTATAAGAATCCAGAAATTATATGGGAAATATATAATACAGAAATTTAGAAACATTGGCATAGTCTGGTGAAAAGGAAAAGCATTTTACTTAATATGCAATTTGATAGCACTATGATACAAATATATTGTGAGATAATCTCCCACAAAATAGCTGTAATAGAAGATGAATAAACACTATCTGTATGCTTGCAGACTTACAGGATCTCAGAGATTCTTTTCAGGGTGTACTCACTGACCAGTAAAACATCCTGTGTTGTGTCTTAGTACTGTAATAGAAATTGCGAATTACGTGTTCTTAAACAGCAGTTCTCAAACCCGTGAACACAGAATGAAGTTTAACCTCAACAGAACACACACTGGAATGAAGGCCAACAAACATCTGAACCTGGCAAGCCAGTTTAGCTTCATATACTCTCATGTCAGTATGAATATGTACTAGCAAGTTGACTTGTGGCAGTAACTCTCTGCACTCTTGCTCTGAATACATAACTTTATCTTTTATAATTGCATTGAAATACAATTTTATTGTAAGTTGAAGATGCTGTGGTGGTAATTTTTTGTTTCTGGGAACAGCAGAGAGAGGGTGGAGTTGCAAACCTTACTTGTGTACCACAGGGTGAAGTGCATGTTTGACAGCTAGTCGAGTCCTGACTGGTGAGCTTTCCATCTGCACTGCTAGTATTTGTAGGTTGCTATATTTTGAAGTGCCTACACTGCTCTCAGAATGATCTGCTGAAAGACAACACTGTAGTATATACAGTCCTGCTCATGCCTAAATTATCCACAACAAATTAATGAGAACCTGGTGCTGATTGTGTTCAGGTCATCCTGAGGCAACCACTTACTGGGCTTAAGGGGTTACTTTTAAAATACATATTACTGTCTGAGACAACAGGCTTGGACCCGTGTTTAATTAATGATGAGACATATTCTAAGTGTTTTAATGTCTCCAGCTCAGCATCTAAGGTCTGCTTCACAAGAACATTTAAAAAGATATTGAGAATGAGTAAAGATCCTCCTTCATGCAAATTCTGCTTAGTAGGAGGGGATGATTAAAAGGTGGCAGAAAACCACATTTTTACTTTCTGTGTTCTAGGCTTGTCTTTCTTCTGCTTTTCATAGAATCACAGAACCATTTAGCTTGGGAAAGACCCTTAAGTTTATGAAATCCAAAAACTAACCTAGTACTACCAAGTCTATCACTGAACCATGTCTTTAAGTGCCATGTCCTCCAAGCCCCTGATGTTTGAGAAGCCTTGTATCTGCTTTACCTAGTGGTCATTTATCTACAGCCAAAATAGTTTTGCTATGCCTGGTGAGAACGGACAGAGCATAGCAAGGTGCTGAGCAATCGTTGCACCCGTCACTGTGGGAGCCCCACAGTGTCATCACCGCAGCTTTGGACATGCATGGCTTCTCAGGAATCCCCTGGTGTCTGACCACATAAGCATTTGCTAATACCACAGTGGCAGAGATGCTTTGTGACTGACCAGCCAGCCTTGCTTGCCCTACAACTACATACCAAAGCCCCATTTAATTAAACCTTAACCCATCCACTTTGGAGAGGTAAGTGGACTGGCATACGAGATCTCACAGGGTTGCTAAGGAGGTACAGTGCTCTAACAGAGCAACTAGATATGAACTGGGTCCCCAGGCAGCCTGACAAAACAGACCTCAGCAACCCCTCACAGTCTGCTTAGAATTAATATCTGTCTTGGTCACAAGGGCCCTGACTGAATGGCTCAAGAAACACAGCATGCTCTGTATCTCTCCACACTGTAGTAGCATAATATCTTCAATAATGCATTTTAATGTACTATGTGGGTAGGAATACTTTTAGTCAAGGTTTTACAGATAGCATGTTTTATTCTAGAATGTTCTGGTTCTGTTGATTTTTTTTTTAATGAATTTTAATTTTGTCATTTAATGGTTGTGATTTTGCCACTTTATTTTTACCAAACAGTTGTTAGTTTTTATACCAGAACATTCGGTACAGTTTATCATGGGAGGATGATATCTGTAACAGAACAAGCCTCTTCAAGACAGCTGTGGCAAGCAGCCTTCTGATTCTCCCCAGCACATCCAACTGCCCCTTCACGTTCTTCCCTAGATGCCCACTGTGGTACAGAGCTAGTTACTGCCTGTGTCCCACTGAGTTGGCACTTTCCACTCAGCAGGCCTCTCTGGGTACCCATCTGGAAAGAAAGTTTTCAGGTATTTCTCTTAGAAACAACTGCCTTGATGACAGTACCTTACAAGTCTCTTGCAAGTACCAGCTGGGCCTGTTGGAGTGGGTCCAGAGGAAGGCCACAAAAATGACCAGAGGAATGGAGCACCTCCACTGTGAAGACAGGCTGAGACAGGCAGGAGAAGAAAAGGCTCCAGGGAAACCTTATTGTGACCTCTTGACACTTAAAGGGGACTTACAAGAATGATGGGGATGACCTTTTCGGTAGAACTCGTTGTGATAGGACAAGAGGTACAGTTTTTATACTCACAGGGGGTAGACTTAGACTAGATACAAGGAAGAAATCTTTTATAAGGGTGATGAAACACTGGCACAGCTGGTGCCACCAGAGAGGTGGGGATGCTCCATCCCTGAAAACATTCAAGGTCAGGTTGGATGGGGCTCTGAGCAACCTATCTAGTTGAAACTGTCCCTGCTCATTGCAGGGGGTTGGACTAGATGCCTTTAAAAGTCTCTTCCAACCTAAACTATTCTATGATTCTAAGTAGTCTGTCACTCAAGAATACTCAGTGGATTTGTTTGCAAGAAAGGGAAGACTAATCTTCTATCATTGCAGGTTAGTTCACACCTTTGGGTAATAAAAGCTGAGTGAGCAGGAAAAATGATCAATAAAATTCTGACTCATTTTGCTCTCTAATTTCTGAGCACCATGTATTTTCTCCTGTCAGGTGCCTAACACTTCTTTCTCTCCTGGGAACTGAAGCCTGTTGATCTCATCCTATGTAGCACTGGTCTGGAAAGTGTCGATATGCTCAATATGGCCAGTATCAGAAGAAAGTTTTGTGGACTCTCAACAGGAAATAGTTCAGATTTCCGAGTGTAAGACTTGGCATGAAAGAATTAACCTTTGCTTTGTCTTTGACTATTTAGGTTTTGCTTTCTTCTTTTCTTTGTATATCTGCCTCTATGATTTTGAAAAGGGCTGTTAAAGGCATTGCTATTTGCAGCCAAGGTATTTTGCGATTATATTAACACGTTCCTCCTCTTTATCAACCTAAATCCAGCATGAAAGGAGCTTTCAAACCGAAGTTTCTTGTGTTGCATTCAGAAGGAATCAAGGTGGGCTTGCCCTTATCTTGAGTTGCACTTCAGACTCCATCAGGTACTATCCTTGACAGCAGATATCAGGATGGGTTGCACATGGAGAAAGAGACAGAGAAAGAGAGGCATCCAAGCAGGCCCAAGGCCACTCGCAGAATTCAAGACTAATGCTTACAGCACATGCAGTCTTAGAATAGCTGGACAGGTACCAATGCAATGTGTTCCCACTGAGTTAATTTAAATATTGTTTACTAAGTGATAGACTAGCTCCATTTTTTACATAGTCTTCATAGCAGTCCAAGAGTGTTTGAATAAACTGTGGAAAGCATACTGTGGACGGTGTACCCGACTGGAAAGGGGTTGAAACCAGACACTTAGCGGGCTTTGTCTTATCTCAGTTGTTTAGGTGCAAGTAAACTCAGAACACACATGAAACGATCTGTGACACTGACAGTCAAAAAGACACATCATTCAAGATGAAGAACTCCTGCAAGCCCTACAAAAAGATAATCGGTATCAATTCCAGTTTTTTATCCAGCCTGAGCATGAACAAGCTTCCCTTTCTCCCCCCTCCTCCCTAGACTAACTAGAAAAGTACCTTTTATTTTTTTCTGTCTGCCATCCCTGAAATATTTAAGGTATCTCAGAAGACTAATGTTATCACAGTGTTTGATATGCAGATACCCTTGATGTGCATGCACCGCTTGTGAAAATGATGAGAAAATAGAGAAAGTAATCAGAAAACACCATTTATACACCTGGCAGCCAATGGGAAGGGACATTGGGAGTGCCTGTGGACATCTGGGGGGATATTGAAGAAGACAAAGCTTTCTTTCAGCTACAGCGAAGGGAAAAGATTAGGTGGGTGTGGACAGGAGAAAGCATGATTGTTTTCTCTATGTGACAGGAGGGGTTAGGGAAACTGTTTATTTCTTTGTACCAGTACAGGAAATGTCTTTGCTTATGCATGTATCTGTGGCACTGGAAGAGGCAAGGAAATGGATTTATTTAATTTTTTTTTTTTTTTTTTTTTTTTTTT
>VZRR01006421.1:0-162963 GCA_013398015.1 Oreocharis arfaki | reverse complement strand
TGGAGGGTCTGTCCGGCCGGCCCGGGGCCAGGGGGATGCAGCGCAGGACGTGTCTGGGTCTGGGTGTAGCTGATCGGAGAAGAGAGGCAGACGCCGCCCGGAGAGGCCGAGGAGCAGCGGAGGAGAGCCACCCTGACATGCCTTTTCCTCTCCCTCCTCTCCAGCGGCCATGTTAACCAGAAAACCCTCAGCTAGCGCCGCCGCTGGTGCTGCCTACCCAGCCGGTAAGGGGAGCGAGCGAGGGCCGCCGCGATCGCCACCGCTGGGCCGGGCTGCGGAGGCCCGGCGGAGGGGGACGGAGGCGGGGGAGGGCTCGGGCGCCCCGCGGCTGCCGCCGCAGAGGGGCCGTGTGTGTCGAACAATGATCCGCCCTCCCCCCGCGGCAGCCGAGCCCCGGGGGCCGTCGGAGGCTGCTCGCTGAGCTCCGGCGAGCCCTGTTGTGCGGGATGGCGAGTTCGCCTCGGGGGAGCGGGGCGGGGTGAGGGGGGCCGAGAGGAATCACGTAGGGAAACGACCCTAGGAGAACTGGGATCGCCGCGAGTGCCGGAGCGGCTGCGTTTGACAAGGGACAGCGGTGCTCGCCGCCGCTTCCCGCGGCAGACTTGTGAACTCCTGGCGGGTCCCCGGCGGCGCCGGGATTTCGCCCTGCCAGACGGCTCGGGGGGAGGCGGGGGGCGCGGGCAGCCGTCCAGCCCCGAGGCGTGCGCGCAGCAGAGCCGGCTCGTTCTCCCGGCTAGGCGCCTGCCGGTGGCGGGTTAATCTCGGATGAAGGGTTTAGCCGGGTGAGCACGGCCCGCCCGCGCTATTAGCCGGATTCGTGCGTGTGTGCGCCGCGGCGGTGATTAGCTTTTTAATGGCTTCTGCCCGAAGCAAGACGGGCGGCGGTGCCGGCCGACCGCTGGGGCCGCTGCCGCCGCCCCGACGGCCTCGCTGCCCGCCGTGCTCACCCCTCTGCTCTCCGCAGGCAGGGCAGGGGACAGCGGCCGCCCGCTGCCGTCTTCCCCGGGCACCGGAGCCGCGGTCTCCCGGGCAGGAGCTGGGACCGGCCCGCCGTCGCCCCTCGCATTGCCGCCGCTCAGGGCCAGCAACGCTTCCCACACGGTGAGCCCGGGCACGGGGAGGGTGTGGACGGGGTGCGGGGAAGGGGCGCCCGGCCCCGGCGTCTCGCCGCTCCGCTCGCCGGGTGTCCCCAGTGGCGGGACCGAGCGCACATGGGCCTCCCGAGGCGCATGGTGCTGGAGCAACGTGCGTTTAATTTCTGCAGGCTCCGATGAAATGTGCTTGCTTGTTGTGAGGCTGGGACCCTGTAACTGCACACACTGCTTTCTCCCTCCCCCGTGCCCCCCTTCAGTCTGGTTTTGTGTCTCATTTTCAGTGAGAAATTCGATCTTTCACACTCGCATAGAGAAGATGTTTTGGTGAATGCGTTTTTTGAGATGAGGTTAGTCACTGTGATTAAAGTGTCGTATGAACTGTGGTGAAAAATGAAGACTGCTCCCCCCTTTACACGTCTGATTAGCTCAGGCCGATCGCAGTCTTCCCTAGAAATAGCTATCGCTGTGCTCGGGGACAATGATTGGATGAATCTGCCTTTATTGCTGCAGTAGTGTACCTATAAAGAAATAACCGCTGATGGCATGAAAAGGATGTTATTTTCCGGTTCTGTGATATCTCACGTTATCTCCCACTCCTAGTTAATCTACTAGGAATGAAACTTCCCGAGTATGCCACTATATATGGATAAGAGAAGGTATCTCTGTCCTGAAGGCATGACAGAGTAGAGAGAGGGGTCTATATACTGTCATGTTAACACTAAATATCTGAAATTTTTATTGCATACATTTCCTTTTAAATTCTGAAAGATTTCATACTGACCTTGAAAGGCATTGATGGCATACTTTTCATAGAATTAATGAGTTCTTCGTGGATGCTCACATACTATCTTTGTAAACATATGGCAGAGCTTTAAATGGTAATGTGATTATGGGCTAGTGGAAGGTGAAACTGCATTTAGATATTAGTGTTTCAGTGACTTTCCATGTAGCTTCAGGAGTAAAACATCTTATTCAAATCCATTTATAGAAAGAATTGACTTAATTTTTAAAAAAAATCAGTATATATAGGATATTCTCAAAAGGAATGAAGAGTATTCTGCAAATTCAAGGTGGAGCTGCATACTTGCGATCAACTTCATTGTATATTTATGTAGCTAGTGTAAATGTCTGAATTGTTCATTAGTATAAAAGGCCAGTTTTTTTCAGATTTGTATGCCAGTTAGGTGCTGCGTGATTTTAGAGTTGAGGCAACAGCTTAGGGGGTTTTTTTAATAAAATCAGAAAAGAAGGAGCATAGTACAAACAGTCTGGGCACCAGTCATGCAAGTGCATTTACAGTAGGGCCCACAAATACCAGGGGCTCACATGTGACAGAGCCCAGACTTAATTTAGGACTTGTGAAAGCGTGGTGGTCCAGCTATTTATCTGTGACTACTTACTAATTTTGGAAGTACCGAATTTTGGTATTTTTATACAAAGGTTTTTGTGTATATGTCTTATATGTAGTGTCTGTGCATATATATGTAAAGATGCAGTCTTTATAAAAGTATTCAAAGGTTGTTCAAGTGTTAGATTTCTGTGTTTCAAGTATTTTTACTAGTATATGACTGTATATGTATGCATATGTTTAGATGTAGCATATATGTGTGTGTACTTATGGGAGCACACAGTGATCAAGCATTATGTAGCTGTGCATCATGTCCCTTTAGATTCTGGCTGTTACAAACTCTGCCTTTCCTTTGTGGTAAAGGGCCTACTCTACAGTTTTTATTTAGCCTTGGGTGCTGTTGCAGAAATACCTCATACTGCCTTGCTTGATTTTGTAGGTGGTTATTTTGTGGTTGGCTGACATAACTTTTTGTGGCAAGAATCAGATGTGACATCAGAATGCTGGATTTTAACCTGAAAAAAAAAAAAAAAAGAGGGCAGTATCTGTTCTGTGATCTTACTGTAAACTTAGCCCTACTGACCTCAGCTGACACTGACAGATTGAAACCATTGGTTTTCCATCCCACCACTTCCTCCAATCCTTGAAATGGGTCCTTTCAGTTTTCTTAAATTATTTTCCTTCTTTGTGTTCATTTGCTTATCCTGTTTTCATCTGTGTTGTATCTATGTGATTTCTGTGATAGCTAAAACCAGAGTATTTCTGTTTGTGTTTCAAACTTTCAGAAGGTATAGTGTGCTTAAGTGGGTGAACTGCTGGTGTTTGGATATAAGCATGCATAGTATGTGTACTAGTTGCGAGAGAAACTGAGATTGAAGTTACATTTAGTTTAAGCTAAAGGGTTTTTCTTTTAATTCAGACAGAGAAGAAATCAACTACCTGTCATATTCCTTGCTTATGTGATCCAGCCTCTGCTGAAACTCTGGTCTCCTACTGTCAAGTGTAATGTCATTGTTTGGTAGATTATAAATAGCATGGGTAGAAGGGGGGAAGATGCTGTTTTTTACAAGCTTCATAAAACAGAGCAGAGGTTTTGGCAGCAGTCTTTGCTAGCACAGCAGCCTTTGTTGCTAAGCAGGCGGGGTTGCGTGTTGTACCAGGGAAAGGTTTTGTTTGTTTTTTTTTTGAAGTGGCTTCATCCTAGGCTTATTTGTGTCTGCTTCCATCCCTGGCTGTCTTTCTTGCTTCCTGGTGGAAAACACGAACCCATTTCCATTCCCTTGTCTTCTTCATTTTCCTCTCCAAAGTCATTGCTGTCTCTTTTGAAGCCCTAAGTTCTTGCTTTGATGATTGGAACCTTTTTCCATTCACTCTCGTATTTCATTATGGTGTTCTTACGTCCAGTTGACGTGCTGCAGTGGCGATTATCTTGCTTGCCTGCTGCTCTGCTTGTGTAAATCCCAACCTGTCTGTGAGTCCCTTTTCCAGACTCGTCTCTGTCTTCTGCCTAGCTCTACGTCTGTTCTTTCTTACCTGAGAACTTCTCAGTACATATATTGAAGCAAGCAGTGCCTAGGAAGGGTAGAAAATAGTTAACTGTGAAAACAGGTGACTTGAGGAAAAAAAATTCAAGGTGTGAGCTGTGGCAGTGAGTACTTGGGTTAAAGAATGCATGTAACCCTGCATTCTGCACTGTTCCTGTTTCTCTTGCAGTGTAGCACTATTAATGTTTTTATCCTCCTGTCTAGTACTGTAAAACAACCCATTTACAATACATGATTCAGTGCCCTCCCTCCTTCAAGCCTTTTCTAAGATTTCTGTACAGCAAACCTATTTTCTTTTGCCACCAGGGTTGGATGTTTATCTATGTACTTTTGCATCAGTCCTTCAGTCATTATTTTGATTTTTTTTTAATTTAATTTTTTAAAATTGACTTAAAATATAGTGGAACAGCGATTCCTGGACTCTGTTAATACAAAGATCTGGTAGGTCACATGCTGCCAAGTTTTACTGGTCATCTGTGTTAAAGCAGGTAAAACCAAAGCAAATACCTTCCTATTGTGGTGTTTTCGTGTATTAAATTGCCACAGAAATGCTGTCACATTTGAGTGGAAATAACAATGTAGTCATGACCTGGATTTTACTATATCTAGTTTTCTTTGGGTGTTTCTTCCTCTGTGTAAAATTTGCATCTAGGGGGAATATGAAGCTGTCTTAACTTTCAAGAGCTATGGGGGTGGCTGTGAAATTTGGATTCCAGCAGATGGTGACTGTGGTGCTGTGGGGACTGCAGTACTTCTGGGCACATGTCTCATATGCATATAGTTCACCTTAACCAAGGGGTTCAATTTAGTGTGCATTGGCTGTCCTTTTGGGTTTCATCATGTGTAATAAATGCGAGGTGTCCCAGAAGTATTCAAACTCACTGCAGCCCTAACAGGATGAAAAAATTTAAGGATCAGTTTCACTCTTGAGGCATAGTTGAGTCTGTGAAAATATTTACTATATAAAATTAAGGTTAACTTTTCAAAAAATAAGCTTATATGGACCCGATACAACAACAGCAAAAGTTCAAATGGTGTATTCTTTCTACCACTCTTGTTGAGCCAGAAGCTCAACAAAGGCTTAGTCTTTTTTGGTGTATAAAACCCATACTCACAATAAAACCATTAGGGATAATCCAGCATTATTATCATTGTACTAATTAGCAGGTATTTTTAGTTCTGAACAGAGGAATGCTGCTGAATTAGTTTATCAAGGAAAAAGAAGGCCTTTTGTACGTTTGCTCAGGCTTTTGTTTTGTAGTCAACAAAATAGGCAGTGAAGCATGCTACACCTGATACCATATGCCTTTCATGTGTTAGACACGGTAGGGCTGAAACTGGCACGGCCCAGAAATGCTGTAAAGAAAGGGGTGTATAGTGTCACAATTATTCTTTAATTAAGTTACTACTTTAGAACACTGTTTCTCCCTTTGTCCTCATCTGTGCAAAGTAATAGCAGATAATGACATCTTATTCCTGTGCAGTATTTCAGTAGGCCATCATGATTGCTCTATTATTAAGATTCATTTTACAAACCTTTTTAGATTTTGATTGACAGCAAAATCTTTTTTCTGTGGTTTTGCTCAAAATAAAATGATAATATATAGCTGAATCATGTATCTGTCTTGGATAGTTTTATAGGGTGTTAATAATCACAAAAAGTGACTGTTACAAAAATGAAGTATGATACAATTACATAATATCTTGATGCATTTGGAAGATAAAGTTGAGAAGAGGTATATGCTCCTGTGGGGTTCAATCCTGTAAGTAGTCTTGTAGAAGGTCTTGAAACAGACCGATGCATTGGGTGAGTGTTAATGCAAAGGAATTGTAAATGGGTTTGCCCATTAACCTTGGTAGCAGGGTTAGCCTCATCTTTATGCTACTTCTGTGTTGTTAGAGGTCTGTAGCCTAAGTATAGTAAGTTATTGTTCTACTTTTGTTCCTAAATCTGTTTGTGAAGGCAAAACAAACCAAAAGAAACCCAAGTAATACCACCCTCAAATTAAAGTTTTGTTGCTTATTTATTTATTTATTTATTGATTGATTATAGTTTAGGATGTATTTTTGTTTTGTTTGGTCTATCTACTTCAAAGAGTGTTTTCAGCATAGTCATCAACTTCCATAAACGGAACATACCGAAGTAAAAGTAAAATCTTAATGGTGGTTTTGAAGTTATGAGAAACTACTGAGAGAGGAAAGAAACATTGCAACATTTGTTATGTAATTGATGATGCCAGAAGATTCAGGAAGATGAGTTCAAACTCATCTGTTATTTTGATGTATTTTATAGACTTACAACAGTAAGTTTTGGATTATGTGTGCTACAAAAACATGTAAATCTCAGAAGGTGTGGATGGGTTTGAGCATAGACAATACAATATAATAAGTAAGCTTCATGAGTGCACGCAGGTGATCTGTTATGTAGGTTGTTGGTTCTGGAATTTACAGGTCCATCTGCAGAAGCAAAATGCAGATGTGTTACAGACCTCTTAGGTTTATGGTTTCGGTTGAAAGGCTGATGGAGCTTCTGCGTACTAAGAGCAGTTTGGTACTGGACTAAGAAGGCTCTAGTCTTTTGTAGCTTGCCAAGCCCATTAGTTGTGGTTCAGGAACTTACGGTGTTGCTGGTGAAGCCTGTGGAGCTCATGAGCAGTGCAAGCTGGAACTTGACAGCAATCTCAGACACTTGGTAGCCAGAAGTAGATAGGCAGAGCAAAGGACTGGTGCGAATCCAGCCCTTGTCCAGGTTGGAGGTAGAAGATGACCTGGTGGTACTTGTGCAGGCAGTACTCTGAGATGAGGAAAGTCCGTTTTTCCTATGAACTTTGTGGTTGTGTCGTTTCTGATAGCTCTAAAACTCCTGTCGGGCTTTTTTGAAAGAAGAGTTTCCAGCTCTTCCATGCAGCTTTTGGAATACAGCCTGTGATAATGTGGTGTTTTTTCTTCCACAAAGAAAGCCAGTGCTACTGTCTGCATCTGCATTTGCATTCCCAAGCAGCAGCTGACTGAAACTGGCAAAACCAGTCACTTTCTATTTGGGTTGAAGTTGGAACGCTGCTGGTGATTTCATTCTGCTGCTTGAAAAAAAAAGCCAACTTGTCAGCAGCAAGAGAAACCATGAATCTGCCTGAAGATGCAGGAAGCAGAGCTACATGGTTTACACTTTAGAATGTGTTCACAAACGCAGTTTTAGTAAAAAGAACTTTTTAGTCCCTGTTGAGAAGGAATAACTATATGGGTTTTTTCCAAGCCCTGAAGAACTTCTCAGTACATGTATTGAAGCAAGCAGTGCTTAGGAAGGGTAGAAAATAGTTAACTGTGAAAACAGGTGACTTGAGGAAAAAAAATTCAAGGTGTGAGCTGTGGCAGTGAGACTTGGGTTAAAAAATTCTTAAAGATGATTTTCTTCGCGATACTCTTTCTTCCTCATTATCTACATTAGTATTGCCTACTCCCACTTTGTCTAGGTATGTTCTGCTTTGTCGTTCAGTTAGTGTTGGAGAAGAAATTTTTGTACCTGGAGTTTCTTAGCTTGAGTCTTTGGAATTGTATGTTTGCTCTGCTGCTTCATTATGCCTTTCTTGCACAGTTCTGTGCTGCTGCATGTGCTGAATGTATTACACATGTTACTAACTAGGTCGGGTTCTTCTGAAATGGGTGATTTAGCAGCTCTTGGGGCCGATTTTTTTTTTCTTTGCAGTAACTGCTGTTTATATAGAGGATCAGGGCAACCTTCAGGAAACTCCTACTGCAGAATGCCTCAAACGACCTGAAGGAATTGTCTGTAGGCATAAGCTCATTAAGTCCTCTTAATGATTTAATTTCTGCTGCTTTTGAGACATCAGACGAGGAAGGGAGTTTTTGTTGATTTCCTGTGTATCTTTACTGTGCTTAAATGTTACAAACATCTTTTCTCTGAATTGTGATAGTGTGGTAATGTTTTCTATGAGATTGATCAAATTTGATAGTGTGAGCCTAAATTTCTCTTCAAACAAACATACACAGTCAAACTGCAATGATGAATGAACCAGTTATTCAACATGAGTCAAAAAATGAACCAGTTATTCAACATGAGTCAAAATGGAATCACAAGAGCAGTGAACTTGGCAGAAGCAGTCCCCGAGAGCCCTTGTTCTTACATTATGTGAGTTTCAGAGCTGCAAATATCAAAATACTGTTGAAAGGTGAAGCTGGCGTCCGGCTGGCAAGTCTTTGGGAACAAGTTACTGAATTTACAAGAATATGCTTCTGCCATATCAGGCTGATGCCTTAACAGAAGCACAAAGTATGCTCGAGTCTCCGTTGCATGTCTGGGTTTTCTCATTAGGAAGCACTTCTGCTCTTGGGGCACAGATTTCATTGCCTCATATCACAGCACACAACTGTCATTTTCTGATTTCGTTTCAGCAACCTTACGTGAACAGGGAATGTGTTATCCTTAGCTGCCTAGAAAAAATACGGTTCAGATGAAAAATGCTCTCAACCGTGGCTTGATCATCTGTCTGACAGTATCAGTGAACTTTTCGTTAGTAATTTGACATAAATATTAAGACTTGTGAATCAGCTGGAGAGACAGCAAGGGAATTCTTCTCACATTTGTGTAAGACTAGGCAGAAGACAAACTAATTATCCTCTACTTTAGAGCAAATGAGGAATTCTAAGGACAGCTATTTTAGTGGCAGGTATGCTTGTAAATTTCTTGTTTCTTCTTAAAAATAACAGGTTTGGAGCAATAGTTGTTTTCATACCCTGGTACTTTGCTGTTTGTTTGCTTGAAAATGCTGAATGCTGCTGTTTATTCCCAAGTAAGCACTGTCAAGAACAAATATAATTTCTGAAGTCTATTAATGCCTTTTTTTCATTCCTTTAAAATAAACTTACTTGTATGTTCCTCAAGGCAAAGATTTGCTTTCTACTCAAGTCTCCATAAGGCCCCACATCTCATTTTGGTTAGAAGTTACTGTTAGACTGGTTTGGGAAAGTACTAAAGGATATGCTTATTCTTCATTGATTGGAATGTTGTGCTGAATTGTGACTGTGTCAGTTGCAAGCAGTAAGTTAAGTTCTTGAACTTCAGAAATGTGTGGGTTATTTTCCTCTTTGTGCATGTCACAGCACATTCTCTATTGCTGAAAAATGTATCTGGAACTTTCGATATACAGCAAATTTAGGAACAAGCAGGCATTATATACTGATCTCTAGCATGTATAAAACTGCTACTATTTTCTATAAAGTCTAATGTCCCTCAAGCATGCATCTTGATTTTACAGGACTGCTGCCTTGAAGGTTCCTTGGCGAAATTGTTAGCTTCTCATGGTAGCACGTTTGTGATTGCCTTGTTGCAGACATTTTGGAGAGTCATGAAAATAGCATTTGATAAAGAAGAATTAGGAAATTTAATAGCATCCAGCAGTATGACAGTATATGTGCTGTGTTTTTTAGATTCTCTATAAACACTTGACTCCTAAGAAAACGCTTCGTCTTGAGGTGATTTAGGCAGAATGGAGAGTTGCAGAGTGAATGTTGAAGCATGGCGTTCATGTCTTTCTTGTTAACTGGGTATGTATTTATTTTCAATTTTAGGTTGGAGGCAGTAAGCACACAATGAATGAGCACCTACATGTTGGTAGCCATGGACAAATCCAGGTTCAGCAGCTCTTTGAAGATAATAGTAACAAGAGAACGGTTCTGACAACGCAGCCAAATGGACTTACAACGCTAGGCAAATCTGGATTGCCAGTGGTTCAGGAGAGACAGTCAGAGAGTGCCCACAGACGACAAGGGAGCTCCAGCTCTTTAAAGTCTACGGATGGAACAGGGAAGGTGAAAGCCTCTGTTATCACACCAGAGCAGGCAATGAAGCAATACATGCAAAAATTAACAGCTTTTGAGCATCATGAGATTTTTAGCTACCCTGAAATATACTTCTTGGGTCCAAATGCAAAGAAGAGGCAAGGTGTGATTGGTGGTTCAAACAACTGTGGGTATGATGATGACCAGGGGTCTTACATACAAGTACCCCATGATCATATTGCATACAGGTATGAAGTCCTGAAAGTTATAGGGAAAGGAAGCTTTGGGCAGGTGGTGAAAGCCTACGATCACAAGATGCATCAGCATGTGGCACTAAAAATGGTGAGAAATGAAAAACGTTTTCACCGCCAAGCTGCGGAAGAAATTAAGATCCTGGAACATCTCCGGAAACAAGATAAGGATAACAACATGAATGTTATTCACATGTTGGAAAACTTCACATTCCGCAGCCATATTTGCATGACATTTGAGTTGCTGAGCATGAACCTTTATGAATTAATAAAGAAAAACAAGTTTCAGGGCTTTAGCCTACCTTTGGTTCGGAAGTTTGCCCACTCAATTTTACAGTGCTTGGATGCTTTGCACAAAAACAGAATCATTCACTGTGACCTTAAACCTGAGAACATTCTGTTGAAGCAACAGGGTAGAAGTGGTATTAAAGTGATTGATTTTGGCTCAAGTTGTTACGAGCATCAGCGTGTCTACACTTACATTCAGTCACGGTTTTACCGTGCACCTGAAGTCATCCTTGGTGCTCGTTATGGAATGCCCATAGATATGTGGAGCTTGGGCTGTATCCTAGCAGAGCTTCTGACCGGTTATCCACTTTTACCTGGAGAAGATGAAGGAGACCAGCTGGCTTGTATGATTGAACTATTGGGCATGCCTTCTCCAAAACTCTTAGATGCATCCAAGCGAGCGAAAAACTTTGTGAGCTCTAAGGGTTATCCCCGCTATTGCAGCATCACAACCTTGTCTGATGGCTCTGTAATACTTAATGGTGGACGCTCTCGGAGGGGAAAACTGCGTGGCCCACCAGAGAGCAGAGAGTGGGGTAACGCATTAAAGGGATGTGATGATCCCCTCTTCCTTGACTTCTTAAAACAGTGTTTAGAATGGGATCCTGCTGTCCGTATGACACCCAGCCAGGCTTTGCGGCATCCCTGGCTAAGGAGACGTTTGCCAAAACCTCCAACTGGGGAAAAGGCCTCGGCAAAGAGAATTACAGAGGGTACTGGTGCTATAACTTCAATTTCCAAGTTACCTCCAACTTCAAGCTCAGCTTCAAAACTGAGGACTAATTTGGCACAGATGACAGATGCCAATGGGAATATTCAGCAAAGAACAGTGTTGCCAAAACTCGTTAGCTGAGTTTGAAAAACCCAATGCTGTTAATATGAGAGATACAATGTGGCTGAGCCTTATTTGTATGAAAAATTAGCTCAGATATGCATTTTTATTTGCTCAATAAATCTGTTCATTTGTATCTTTCAGCACTCATTTTAAATATAAGAAATGTTGATTTTTTTTTTTATAAAAACACGGGGACAATGCTTTAAGTTTTTATACTTATTTTTTAAAATGTTTGTCTTCTACAGTACAATTAGCCTTACTGTAACTAGTGTGACACAGTAATAAACATCAGTGGCAGGCCACTGGTTACAACATGACTGTCATGCATTGCAGCGTGGTATCAAAGGTATTAACCTTTCTCTTCCATGGTTCATATTAGTTTTAACCCGGGGTAAATTTGAAAGACTACCTTTTGGATTTTATGGGTTTGGTCTTGATTCTGTGAACACTCACATCTGTGACTGACTCGACTCCAGGGAGAATACTCAAAGAATACAGTTAAGCGCTTGTAAACTTGCAGTTTAAAGTGGAGCCATAGCATGTTCTATTGTCATTTTTTATGTGATAGCCCAGAGAAAGTCATGTTATCACTAATGATACTGTCACCTCCTATGGAATGCTTTCTCTGTTTAATGGGCTTTGATTAAAATGATCATTTGAATATAATGCAAAAAATAAGAACACCGGGGCTAAAATTACTCTCTTACCTTGCATGCCGTGTGGTAGAGTGAGAGGAATGGGTAGTCCTGGAAAGCGTGAAAATGACAGTATCTCTGTTTCTCTGAATTTGAAAGTGGCTAGTTAATTGGTAAAGCAAAATGTTCTGAACTTTGTTTCAGGTCTGTGACATTGAGCATTCACACAGGTTCTCTCTTTTTCCTTTTTTTTTTTCTTTTCTTATCTCTTCTCTTCTGTTTTTTCTAATGTGCAGCTTGATCTCCCAAAATCGCATAGGCAGAAGTGCTCATTCTGTCAGTTTTATACTGTAGCTTCCAGACTGTTAAACTACATGGATTTCAAGGTTGCTTTTGTTTCTTCTGACAATGTTAGAGTGACTGTGACTTCTGTACTTCTGTGGTACATTTACACTTTAGATCAAATCTGCATGTAGGGACAAACACGATGTTACTTCATTGCTTCCTATAGAGGAGTACTTCCCCTTAGACAGCTTAACTGTAGAAGGAAGGATCCTCAGTGGAAAGCTTTTCGGTTGGAAGACACCATCCTAGATAGTTTCAAAAAAGGGAAGATTATCAAAGGAAAGCTAAGCACTTGGAATTTGACTTAATCTTTGGCATTTGTAGATGAAAATTTGAAGGAACAGTTAGAGATGCGTGTAGGTTTGTTCGTGTGTGTGTGTGCTAGTTCTTGGTTTTTCATTTTTACTTTTTACTGCATTCATGGAAGAAAGATGGTCTTTACTGAAGAATAGTATCTAGATCTATGAGAGAGAGATTTACATGTTGTAGCATGTTTTCAACAGGAACAGTTTGAAATCTGAGATCAGTATTTTTATACCTACAGTGGCTGTGGTCTACATTGGATGTATCAAACATATGAAAAGGGAGTTTTAAACAAAGTAGAACCTGTCTAATCTGAACAGGTTTATGGATGTTAGAACAAGACATACTAGAATGGATTGCATTAAACCTCAGTAACTTTACCCATAAACAACATTTATATGCACAGATTTTACTGAGTTACTTGTACAAATTATGAAAATTACTTAAAGCATGGTCCCCTGAGAGGCCAAGAAAGTTTCCGGTTAAGTTCTCCCTCATATTTGTTAATTTACCACTTACAGCTTAATTTTTGTTTGTTGGTTTGTTTTATTTTTAATTTAATGTAAGACCAGGGGAGGGATATAAATTGAAAAGTGACAGAATTCTCAGGAAACATACTGATGAACTTCTTGCCAAAAAGTCAACACCTAAAGAAGCTCCAAAATAATTTCTGAGTATGGTATTTGTTGGTTGATAAATGTAAAAATTAGGCTGTCAATCAACCATTTTTCATACCTTTTAAAATAAAAAGGTAACTTCCTGCCTCTAGTCAAATTAAATTATTTAGTGTTAACCGTTCACAACTTTATACAGTATGTGTAAGTGCAATATGTAAACATGTATGATATCATGTTAAAAATGAAATATAATAATACTTCTAAGAAAAGTGGGGTTTAGATTATGAATATCCAGTAAATTATGGTCAGTAAATTCTAAGTCTGGAAAAGAGATATATTAATTTTAATGTAAAATTAGCTAACTCTCATGACTGTGGGAATACAATACTGTGTATTTTTCTGCAGTAACAGGGAATCTTTACTTCCTCCACCACCTGCTTGGCTTTACCACTCCTTTCTACCTTAACTCCTCCTGCAAGAGTCAGGAATTAGGGATGCTGATGTTAAGGGTGAAAGAAGAATCATCTCCCTTGATATTTTTTTAAGCATACATTGATACATGTTCCTGCATTTCATGGCAACTTAAGGTGAAAACATTCATGATTTTCATGGATCATTAATGGGCTACAACCACTAAATTTTCTTTTTCATGTAACCAGTTCTTAATGCCAATAATGCATTTATGATCTACCTTCTTCGTAAATGCTACCGGAAACTTAAAGGCCAAAATAGAGTGTGAAGAGCTATTTTTTTAACCCAGATACAGTGGAACTTCCTCTATACTAAAGGAGCAGCTACATCGAGGTTTTTAAGTGATGTAGCTGCATTTTATTGTAGCTTATTTATACCTGTAAAAAAAAGGGGGGGTGGGGAGGGAAGGATGTTGCCTCTTGCTTTGATGTGATTTTATTCTAAGGGCTCTGATAATTAGGCTGATAGAAGTTGGCTTGGAAACAGTGCTTAGTCTCACATGTTACCATTGTCTAGGGATGTCTGAGCTATTTTCAGATTTAGTAACAGCACAGTGTTGTCTTTGGTTGCAGTCTCACTTGGCTCAGTTTCTTGCACCACTGGTGTGTTCATTACCACTTAAGTGTTGGAACAAGAGAGTGATGCAAGATGTGTAGATTAAGGATAGAGGATGGATTGTGCCCTTGGTGTTAACAATGTGCCTTTTGTTACAAATGCATCTTGGCCTCTTTAACCCTTGGAATACTGCTTAGTAGGGATGAAATCTATTTTTAAGTGCTATACATGTCTTAAAACATCCTGTAGATGATCGAGGCCTTAATAGAAACAATAAGGCAATCACACTGCTGGGGTGGAGAGGACACTGTTCTTGTAGTACCGTCTCATTAAGGGGTTAAAGATGGCCCTTCCTCATTGGTTGTACTTTAACATCAAATTGATTTTTTTTAAATAATTTTTTGTTATAGTGACACTAGACAGAAATCAACTGTATTTGTAAAAATTTACCTCAAACTCTTTAGTTTTATAGTGTGATTTAATCCCAGGGCATTTGGTATGAACCAAAGTGCATTCCTTTTATATGTGCCTGGCTCTTATAAAGGTGGCCAGGGATTTTTACAATTTGGGTGCAAGGCACTTAAGCCACTTTTAACTTGGGTGGTTTGGAGTTATAAATGACTTAATGGGAATGTTGAAAACACTTAAAAGACATAAGTAGCATCGGGCAATATTAAAATCTTTAGGAAAGGGTGTGCATTATTTAATGCTCTCCATTTGTTAATTTTTTTTTCCATCAGTAATATTTGTGATAAATACAAAAAGAACTCTTTACAGTCAGCAAAGATTAGAATATTGCCCAGTGTAATGCTATGGTAGCATTTAAATAAAATAACATTTGTGAATTATTGTTTCTAGGGGCTTGTACATCTCTGCTACAAATTGTAATTACTCAGTTCAACTGATACAATTGCGTCTAAGCAGTAGCTTGGGTTTTTATTGGGCAATGACTTAGACACGTGACTGTCATATGCTGCAACTGTGTGTACTGAAAACATGTGAAAAATGATTGAATGTGGACTGTGTATATATTTATGTAAAATTTTCTGTGAGATGCTGCTGTTGCCACTTAACATTAAAGATGTTTTAGTGGGTTTTAATCCTAGTGGCCAGTTTTATGATACTGTATGTATTGTACAGCTGATGACAGGAGTTAAGACTGTTCTAGTGAATATTTGTTACATTTTATTGTTGTGGCCAGAGATCATTTCAGAATAAAATTTTATGTCCTACTTTAATTCTCTCCACTGTACTTTGGGTTTTTTTGGAGTCATAAAGAGAGCCCTTGGAATGCTGACATTTCTTAAATGCAGAAGGGCCTTCTCAGTCAGTGGCAGCAGTGCCTTTGTCCCCGAGCTTGCTTGCTGGTATCTATATATAGCAATAATCTGTTGCTGGAGGATGACTCTTCTACTGCTTTATGTGTCTTGACAGCCTTGAATTTTGCCCAAAGGCTGCTTTTGCCCTGAGGTTTTAAAGTTCTTCTCAGGACTTAGAAAGTAATGTTTTGTATTTTTATTTGCCCCATATTTGAGTGAAAAGATCTTTGGCAGGAATTCTGTGGACATGGCTGTTCTAACTTTTTTTTTAGCTGCTTTTGAAAGATTTTTTAAAATAAGGATAGATCTGATTTTATGAGAAATACTTGATTGAGACAGGTACAGTGTGTGTTCTTTTTCTTAAATCTGCTTTTGAAAGACACAAATTTCTGCACCGATACTTGTGTCGGACTGAGTTTTCAGAGCCTGTCAGACTTTGTCAAGTCCCAGGGTAATGAGAACATACTGAACAAAGCGGGTAGGCTAGACTGAGCTAAGTTCTGTTCACAAATACATCCAGAGTAATTTCACTGTATAGTGCAGAACTGTCTTTGAAGTGGTTGGCCATGTTCTTTACTTGGTGATGTCCGTGTGCACCCAGAGCAGTTTCTCTGAAAAGGTTTCTGGTTCAGGTGAGCCCAGGCTGAAATCAAGGGATTTTAATTGCACTTTTTTAGTGTCTGCTATTCAGCATAGTTGGGAGATTTTAGAGCACAAACCCCACCAATATTAAATATAGATAAATACAGTTTACAGCCCTGAAGAGCAGTCAGCCAAAAATGACATCTTTGTGGCTTATTTTTTTGTGATTTTGTTCTTCCGATGACAAAGCTTTTTTTGGTTTTAGTTAGTTAAACCTTTTTATGGAAAAAAAGTTTAATTAGCTAACTCCTGCCATCTAATCCTCTTGCCAACTTTTGCACTCTTTTGTCTCCTTTGTTTTTTCATTTGAAGAAGTGTCAGGACCATCTCACTTGATTTCAGTTGTCTGGAAGTTGGCTTTTGGCCTGTGCCATTTGCTGAGACACCCAGTAGCTGGTGGGGAATTTTTGTTGCCCGCTGCCAGCACTTCCTTCCTAGTCCTTCAGAGCTCAGATCCCTCCCTAAAATGGAGCCCTTGGAATCCCACCCTGAATGACAGTCTGTAGTTGCTGTTTCTCCAGTGCTTCCTTTTGTGAAAAAACTGTCTCCCCTTGGATATCAGCTGTCCATCTCTTGTTTTTTACAGAACACCCAGTGAAGAATGCAAGTGTAATGATGATCAGGTACTGTGTTGTTCACTTACAGAAGCTGCTGCTTTCCTTTAAAATGATGTCTTATCCCACTTTTTAAAGATCTGTTTATTGAAAGATCCAGCAGGAATTTTACTCTTCCTCAAAAGTTACGAAATGAAAAAGGTACTATGGAGTGTGTCTGTATAGGGCTGCCTATGGTCAGGAGTTGGTATGGAGAGGGGAAAAAAGGCACTTGTGAGACAAATAGGGCCAAGTTTTGGGTAAGCATGATCCTTGTGGGGTTCAGTGAAGGTTTAAGTATTTCAGCAGTATCAGGTTGAGAATGGGAAAGTTGTAAAAGCTTCTCAGTATCTTAAACAATTGATAAACTTATTTCAGTGGAAAAACATAAGTCTTTTGAAAGCCTGTCATTTTAGACTCTATGCCAATAATTAAAGGATAACATTGAAGAATCTTTTCTCTAGCTAGAATTTTATGAACATTATTATACATTTCTTTTCAAAATATGATTTAGAGTGCTGTTACGCTGTTAGCATAATCTTATGTTTTATATTTTATTGTTCCTGAAAAGAAGAACATTCCTTGTCTTTTTCTTGAGTGCGTGGTACTAGACATCTTCCAGCCATCTTATACGTTGTATCAGAGTGAAAGTGGCATTGGTAGAACTGGTTTCTGTCCCTTTGCAGAAATCCTCTGCCGCTCTTGGAACTGGGGTTTCTCTGTGTCATTTTCCCTCTTTGATTTTGTCTGCTGTTTGCTTGCCTTGTTCATTTGTTTGTTTTTAAGAAGTGCTTTGCAGCCTCTGGCTGTGGTGAGTCTTGGATCTCTGCCAACTATAGAGCACTTTGGGATAGGGAATACTGCAAAAGCAATGTTTCTTTAGCTTTTTCCCAACAATAAACAGAAAGTCTAGCTCAGTACCAAACTCCAAAGACAGGGAAAGCACATTCCCCTCCAGCTGCTGGGTCCACACCAGCTGTTAACCTTGTTGTTTAACTTCTGCATGAAGTTCAGTGGAAATGCCAGGTGCTGCAGAATGAAATGGCTTGTGTCCATCACTTTGAGGGGGGAAAAGAGACTACAGTGGTCATGACATCTTTTTTTGAGAAAGTCTGGGATAGCAGTAGAGCTAGGGAAGGTTTATTTGAGAAATTCTTGTAGTGGAAGCTCTGCGTAACACCATGGGAAGTGGCAAATACAGTGTTCCTGCTAACAGAGTGGGAACTGTTTCCTCTGTTTTGTGGGCTGTTTTCATTTCTTTACTGTGGTTTGGTTATCTGCAAGCTGCACATTGCTATGCATACCTTCAGCACCTAAAGAACTGTCTGGAGCAGCTGCAAACAGTGAAACACTGTTTTATAACTAACATTGGCACTGGGAAATCCAAAGGTTCTCATTCAGAGACTGTCTGACCCAACATTGTAGCACCCATGAAGTCCATTTAAGACTATCTAAAAGCTGTGAGCTGTTAAACCTTGATTGAACATAGTATGGGAGAGAAACGTCCACGGAGCAGAAAAGCAATTGACAATTGTTTTATTAGGACTTTTGAGCAGATATCAAGTATTGTACTGATTAATTTAAGACTACCTCTTTATTTAATAAAAGTGGTCTGAATAAAGACATAACACTAAGATTTTTTTTTTTTCAGCTTCAGTGTGGCAGTAAAAGTTCCACATCTAATAATTTTTTTCCCCCAACTGTGTGGGTTCTTGCAGACACTGCAAATATACTTTTCTCAAACCATCTAGGTATTGAGATCTACTCTATTATCAGCTCCTGGCAGATAAGCAGGACCCAAAATTAAGGAATGTGTGTCTGTATACTATATATATATATAGGTATGTATGTGTGTACATATATATGACTCTTTGAAAAACAAACCCAAAAATTCTGCAGGCATTCTTTGTAGTGCTTTACAAAAAAAAAGAGATGTAGCTTTGTTTTCCCTTCGCCTCTTGGAAGCTTCAGTGTAAGTCCAACACTTTTGCATTACAGGCACATCAAAGCCATTTCTCAGTGCTGTACTCGTTTCACCATCAGGGTGCACACAGTGAACCTCAGCTTTCGTGCTGGAGGCAGAGGGTGCTCAGTGAGCAGGAGCCAGGTGTCACCCCAATGACAGGTGGTCCTGTCACATTTTCTGAAGTGGATCTTCATCAGTGAGAGAGATGTTTTGTAGCTTACCCTGCCTGGCAACTGAAATAATTCCTTTGTGGTTAAAGCCTGAGTCCATATGCTTAGACTGGGTTCGTAAACTTCAGCTGAGAAAGAAATCCTGAGGCAGAGTTTGTAAAGTCCACAGCTGGAATTAAAAATGAGTGTCTAAGCATCCTACTACTTGTCTCATCCAATTGTGACTTGTAAAATGGCCTTTAAGACTTGAAAGCCTTTTCCGAAGGTCTGTGCAGAGAGTGCTTTGCCCAGGACAGCCCTCAACTGATGGCCCTGTCTATGCTGCACACAGATGGCAGTGCCTTTGGCTACCCTGGGAGGCTGGCGCTCCTCCAGCACTTCTGGTTTCCTCAAGGTACAAAGAACACTTCACGGACGAAACCACTGAGAAGCGTTGCTAAGGCGAGACTAAACATTTGTGTCTCAAGGGCCGTGCACAGGGCACAGGAGACCGTGCTGCTCCTTGCCTGGGTGTCATTCCCATGGGCTGTTCTGTCCTGCTGGACCTGCTCCTGCACAGGCACCTCCCAGTCCTGCCAGCACCCGTCTCTGTGCCCTGTTGGGGTGGACTGGCAGGTCTCATTCCTCCTGAGCTAGCCCATCCCTGCCTACAGCTCCGTGTGCAGATTTCTTTACAAAGGCAGTGAACAGCTGGTCTGGTGCTTCCAAGGTGAAGTTGCTGCCACAGGGTACCCAGCAGGGTGATGCAGCCCACCAGTGTGAGTCCATCTGGGCAACTGTGAGAGGGTGGCACTGGCCCTGCTCCCCATGGGGTGCTCCTGTCCCTAACAGTGTGGAAGCAGGGACGTTTTCCCTGTCCTTTGGTGCATGGCAGAGCCGAAGTGTGATGCTTAGGTGAGTGCTCTCATGCTGCAGGAAGAGGAAAAAGTTCTCCCTACCCTGGGACTGGTAGCATCAGGCAGAGCAGCTTAGCACCTGTCAGGGTGGGATGTGAGGAAGCTGTAACACACTGTTCCATTGGCACAGGGGGGAATGTTTCAAATCAGAAGCGTTTGCAGATGGCCTGTCTTAATTAGCTTTGACAAGTACCTAAGTTACTTGAAGTTACACCACAAACAGGATCCTGAAGCTTTCATTTTTGTCACTTTTAAATAGAGCTTTTTCCCTCCTCCTGGTACAGCATTTCCATGTTTTGTCCATATAAGGCTCTTGAGAAGAAATAAGATCTTTACGTAGCTCAGGAGCTATATTTTGATTTGACTAAACGATTTATAATTAGGAGGTAGCTCCTGCCAGCACTCCTCATGTGTTGTTTGAAAATTGCCTGCAGCAAATCAATGCCAGCAGAGCTGACAGAAAAGCACACTGGTGCCTTCTCAGAGCAAGTACCTTGCAAGCCCAAATTTCCTCCTTCCTCCTAGTGACTCAGACAAATTATCTTTATGGCCAATGACTACAAGAGTTACAGGGTTTCGCTCCAAAGGGCATTAGCAGAATACTTACCCATGCAGTTATTGATGGTCTATTATGTGGGAGTAGTGGTGCTGGCAGCCTTGAATGAACTCTGTGTGAAAAGAAGCTGGAGGCAAGTGTGCCTCTACCTTGGAAGGATGTGAAGCAGAAGCCTTTCCTCACCTGGTAGAGGACACTTGATCTGATTGCAAAAAAAGGTGCTTCTGGAATGGGCTCACATGGGCAAAATTAGAAACAGAAAAAAAAAAACGGCTGCTATGGGCCTTTGAGGAGATATAAATGGGGTTTTTTTCCTCCTCTGATAAAATCATGGCATAACAGGCACTTGGAATAGTCTAGCCAGGAAGGTGTTGGGCACACAATCCATCCCCAGCTATAACTCTTTGTTCCTGGTGTTTTGGTTTTCACTTGGCTGAAGTGGATCTGATAGTGCTGGGCAGACAAATTCCCCTTTTGGACAAAGCTAAGGAGATCCTTGTGAGCTACCCTCTCTGTAGATGGGCAGGTTGGAGAGACAGCGAGCATTGTGGTTGCAAAAAAGTGCAGTAAGTAGTAGACAAGGGATCACTTTTCTTCCTCATGGTGATTTCATCCAACGCTCTATTGCATTGAACTTTGGTATCAAAAAACAATCACCTGCTTGAGCCATGAGTTCCCTATGTATTTAAAGAAAACAGATACAAGCCACATAAATTTGGGAGATTAAAAATACAAGTTACCTGTGGAGTACTATTTAATTTCCCTCACGGATCTCAGCTTTCAGAGTTTTATATTTTTATATTTCTTTTCTGTCTTCCAACCAAGACAAGCAGAACTCTTCTGGAAGCATAGGGCCTCAAGGGCACCCATTGTCACAGCAGATATCACTTCATAAAATCCCTTATCTAAATTTACTGTTTCTCTACTATAAAAGTAGTTAGCTTACTAGCACCTACTGCTTCTGTTGAAAGACTGCTATAAAACACTGTTTCTCTGATGGTTAGAAATGTGGTTCTAGCTTAAAATAGTTGATGATTTTTTTTCATGCTATTTGTTCTTGTGCCAACATTGTCTTATGGCTTGAATGATTCTTCTGCCGTGCTGGTATTTGGACGTATATTTATAAAGTGTAATCATATCCCCCTCAGCCTTTCTTGTGCTAGGCTAGTGCTATTAAGCTATATTTGTCTCATCAGTAAAACTAACTCCCCATGTGTGTCCTACTAGGCCTCTGCACCTGTTCTAGCTTCAGTTCAGCTTTCTTAGAGCTGTGGTTGGTATCCTGCTAGTGGTCCCACCAGGGGTATGCACAGTACGAAAAACACTCCTCCCATGGCCCACTGCCATATTTCACCCAGAGCATCCCAGCATTTTTCTTCTCTGTGTCATGCCAGCAACTCCATTTGAGCCATTCTTCAGCCCTTTGGCTGCTCCCCTTCCTCTCCTTCCTTGTGCTGTGCACAGATGATGAGATGCAAGTTACAGTAAAATTTCTCTTGGCTGGTATGTATCTACTTGTCTTTGTTCTATTAGATTTCCACTGCTTTGTGAGAAATGAAACCTTGTAATTCTCATGAGTATATGTAATTTGAGCAGCCAGAACTTTTAAGAAAACATTAGAAATTATGTGACTGTAAGGAAAAAATAATCATATTCAGCATTCATTTTTCAGAGATACATTTCAGATGTGATGCACTTGGCTCTAATCAACACTGATGCATTAAAGTGTTGCCATTACACCGAAAAAAAAAAAGGCAAAGATGTTTTGACTTCTGTTGCCAAGTCTCATGACTTCAACTGGTGTTTTTCCTCAAATCCTCTCTCCTAGAATTGTTTTTACAAGTTAAATTTTCTAACTTTTACTGAAATAAGTTTCTAGTTTCAGAAAGAAGTATGTTGTAAACCCCAAATCCAGAGAGCAATTCCTATGAACTTAGATGGAACAGATTACAAAAAGAAAGCAGGTTTAAGTCCTAGACTACTGAATTTGCAGAGCATGTAGCAATATTGCTAAGGTTTTCAGAGTATTTAGAGTCTTCAGTGCTACCAAAGCATATGAAATAGTATGATTTGAACAAAAAATCCTGGTTTTCTACACATTTAATTGAGAGTTGCTTCATGGACAGACATCAAGTCGGAAGTTGTTGGGACTTGCTTAGCCATACCTGGCTGTCTTATATTGAAATGTCTTATGCTGAGTGCTCAGGTACACTGTTCTACTGTAAAAAGACACAAAGAAGGAAGATGATAACAGTAAAGCAGCCATGGAAAGCAGGAGACGATTAAAATTTCTGAGGTGAATATAGTGCCTGTGAGGAGCTGATAATAAGGCTGAACTTTGCAGTGCATGCTCCTATCATGGGTCGTGTGAAAGCCACATATAGGCTGGCCGCTGCTTCTGCCAATTCCCACTCCTATGTCACTCATGAAAGGGGTGCAGCTGGTGAGAGGGGTTGGATATGCCAACTTGCAGGCTTGAGTAGGATTCACAGAGAAGTTTAAGACAAGATTCGAAGGCTTGTCTTCACAGGTGGTGTGTTTAGACTGTACTGACCCCCACTGCTGTCTGTGCTGTACTGTGTTCATCCCAAATGTAGGGATTTCGCTAAAAAAAGCAAAGCCTTGTTGGTGACCAGGGAGGAAGCCTCAGTGTAGGTGTTCACTGCCTGTCCTTTTTATACTGCTTAACAGTGAGCTAAGAATGGAGTTTTCTTGCAAAGAAAGGCTTCTGCTTGGGATTGCTTCTGCTCTTTCCTTCAGTACAAAGCTTCCTGGACAAGCTACAAGAAAGCAGTGAATGGAAGCATGAGACGATATTATGGATGACTGAATTAAAGTTGGAAAAAACCCCATTTTTCAAGCACATTTTGAATATTTATTTTGAAATATTATCAAAAGCAGGAATTTTTAAATCTGAGGTTTTCTTTTGGTTTTATTCCTGCACTTTACGTTTTTTTTCATTCCTTTTCAGCACTTGCTGCCTTTTTTTTTTTTTCCCCCTCCAGGATCCTGGAGAGAGAAGAAAACAGATTAAAAGTGAAAGAAGAAAACAGATCAAAAGTGAAAGAAGTCAGAGGAAGTCAATTTAAACATGAAGCTAAAAACAGTGCAAAAATTTTGCATAGAACTTTCCTTTTCAGACACACAGAAAATTTGCTGGAAAAAATCAGTTAAACAAATGAAGCATATCTACATTTGGATTTTCTGTCCAGAGAGGTTTTATCTGACTAAAACTCGAATCTTACTAAGATTTTATAGTCTGTTTAGCTTAATACACATAAACGTGTTTTATTGCCAGGGTGGATTAGAAATCATGTTCAAAGGGCTTCTGTAAAGCTTGTAATTTCTCTGAGATCTCACAATAAGGACCTTAAGCCTGAAAGAATTCACTTTGTGTGGTGACTGGAAAATGTGACAATATTATGGTCTGGCTTCAGATGAATGACAGAGGAGATGGCAACCAAGGCTCACTGCTGAATAAGTCAATATTCACCCCCAAGGGTTTGCTTTATTTTTCAAGGAGGGCTTAGGGAGCTTGCAGGTACATTTGCTTCCACAAGCAAATGTACCTGCAGATTAAATCTGTTTAGATTAAATCAGTTTAGGAGAATAAAGGTGTTTCTGTTTGACAATGAGCATAGCCAGGTGCAACTGAATTCTAGTCCAAGGCTAGAATGGATTTTTGTTTTGGCATTATTTATCCACTTAATAACAATAATTTTTTTTTCTTTTTTGTTGCCTTTCATGCCAAGGTTATCAGGAAAAAAAATCAACTTGACTTTAGCCTTCAAAATGGGCAAGGGCCAGGCTCATAAAGCAACCTGCTCTAGGAGCTGGCTGGTTTGTGTATGTTGGGTGATGCAAAAAGCCAAGGTGGAGGAGGAACATGGTTTGGTTACTGACAGCTGCTGTCCAGCTGATGAAATTTGGTAATAGCCAGTGACAGGCAGAAACTATAGAAGGTACAAATGATAATTCTTTGGGGAGCTCCAGAGATAAATAATTCATCAAAATGAATTTTATAGTAGGGGTCAAAAGAAATTGAAGACAGCCTGAGTGTTAACTCTCTGAGGGAGAAATTGACAGATTGTTTTTGTAAGAACTATGCAGGGGGGGGAAAACAGGCAAATTAAATGTAAATGGAGAATACAACATTGTTCCTACTACCTGGATCCGAAGTAAGAGAGACAAAGGAAATTTTAAAAAAGCATTATTAAGGAAGTGTCAATAACTGAAGCTGGTGCAGGATAACAGTGCCAGAGAGGTTCTGGGTAACAGCAAAGGAGAGTGAGTTGTCACAGGTCCATACTGTTGCACAATGTATGTATCATATAATCACAGCAGAAGAATGTCTTCTTAGTAATCAGCTCAGTCACTTGCCCACTTGCTCCTCCCAGTTAGGAGCCGATTCATCTCCCCAAAATATTTCATGTGTCCGAGTCAGGACACGTCTGTCTGTGAGGGAAGGACAGAAGTGCCGACACGGGACATCATTCTGGCTCCCACAGGTGCCAGGGACTAACCCACAGGGTGGCTAAAACCATTCCCTGCTGACTGGGCTAAGTCACCCTGCATTGCCTGGTGCCATTCTGCAGCTGCATCTCGGAGGCTGGTTTTCCAGGAGGAGGAAAGCCATCATATCCCATGCAGCTCAGAGTTCCTGAAGGAAAAACAGTGGTTCTCCAACTAAGCAAATTTAATGTCTGTTTCTCTGGAACTGCTTTTAAAAGCATTTCTTGGTGAAGCTCTTTTTGAGCTCGCCTAGCACAAGGTGACTATTTTTCCACATACCAGGCTATAATTCTGCAACTGTTTGTGTTTGGGTTTTATGTTTGCCTTAGTTTGTGAACTCTGACTAGTCAAGTAACTTCATCCAGACCAAACTTGGTATTTGAATAAACACTGGCTTAGGAATAAGTTGTTATAAGCCTGTGAAAATGGCATGGTGCTTATGTACAGTACAAAATTTTCCACCCAGTCTTATATTTTCAAAAATGGTCTCTAATTTTGTGTATTCAAATTTAGTCACCCAGAGGCTGACTTTCAGAGGTCTCGCCTGCCCCCAAGTTTGAGTGTGTCTACTTCACAGTCCCCAGAATAGCTTCTCCAGGCCAATCTGCTTCATTGCAGCCCTTGTTTTGTGCTATTCTGGATTCGTATTTTTTCATTGTCTGAGAACTGCTGTCTGCGACATATAAAATGTTTTCCACATTGTAAATTTTGTGCTCTCTAAGTCTGGGACAGTTTATTTTCTGGAAACTTTAATATTGTCTTAGATTAAAGGTTTCCTTCCTATCCAGACCCAGAAAAAACCCCAAAATACTTTATTTTCCTTTATAATCACATGTAGACTGCAACTGTGCAAATAAAAGGAGAGATGCTTTAACTATTTTAATTATTAGCTGAATAACTCAGAGAAAATCTCTTTTCAGCAAAATGGGGGAGGAGGATCAGAAAATAAACCACTTAAAACATTACATTTTTTTGTATGCTAACTTTGTCAAAGGCAGGGAGTTTGCTGCTTTCTCTTCTTCCCCTTGTGTGCTTGCACCTTTTCACAAGGAGGCATTTCTCTTTTCTAATCTGATAACAAGTCAAAATGTGATTCTCTCTCTTATGTGCAGAGATTTTGCTGTGATTTAGGGAAAAAGGATATGCATGGGGTGATGTACCAGTTTCCAGAAATAAATAGAAGAATACTATGGTGAATTGTGCTGATCGCAAGATAAATGCTCTCTCTTATTACTGGATTCATGCTGGGTGCAGGTAGCATTAAAAGAGGCTGGAAAACCACAAGGGACTCTGCAGGGCTTTTTTCCTCTTCAAGACAAAAAAGCCTGCCTCTCCTGTCAGTTATACACAATTGCCAGAGCCAGATGAGAAGCAGTGACATGACAAATAAATGGCTGCAGCACATGATAGGACCAGCCTGTGGCTAAAAAAGCTGGTGTCCAGGCTGCTTCTACACTGAGAGCAACCAAGCCACTGTTTTTACTCTGAATTCTTCAAGATCCCTCCATTTCAACCACTAGGTAAAGTGAGCATCACTTCCATGGCGATATCGCCTAGAAAATGAAGAAGGAGAGAAAGCTGCTGCACCATTTTTCAGAAAGCAAGAAGCAGCTGAGGCCTGTGCAAGGGATGTCAGCTGCCGATGAAGAGGAGCCTGTTTTCTTGACTGAGCAAGTAGCAGAGTGTGAGAAGCAGAGTGTGTACACAAAGTTGCTTGCTGGGAACCTACCAGGCATTGACTGACAATTTTGCAGATGTATGTGCAGACAAAGAATAGAAACTCTCATCCCTTATACCATGAGGACACACAGTGCCAGCTTTTGCCCATCCCCTGTGATGCCCAATGGTGTCTGTTGCTGTCTGCCCTGTTAATTCACACTCCCTTTGAAGAACAAGGGATGAGGGTTAGTGCAGCTCTGGTGAAGCACAGAGTGGTGGCAGGATCCTGCATTGTACGAGGCAGGGGCAGGGGTCAAGGTCCTCCCAGCTGCTCCATTCCATAAGACTGACCACAACCTGCACTGCACTCCTGCTCCTCAGCTTGGCCAGGGAGTCCTCAAACAAGCAGGCACTGAACCATTGCTTGTAAATAACTCAAACCAAAACAAGCAGAAATAAGCCAGGAGCATGAGTTGGAGGAGGAAATGGGCTTCCCTCAGTGTGAGACCCTCTACAGAGAGAAATGGCAGGCAGAAAGATGCTCCTGTTGTCTATGTGAGGCAGGTGTCCTCCAACCAGGATGCCCCAACCCATGTGCAGGGAATCCTGGAGGATATGGGTTGTATCCAGTCCACAGTAAAAACCACCAAATGCTTACAGTGCAAGCATAGGATTCCCAGCAGACACAGGTTACTGCTGGACCATGGCTCTTGCTAACAGGGAGAATTCCACTACAGAGTTATAATAGAGGAAACAAGGATTTTCTCCATTTTCCCTCTCCTTTCCTTTACTTGTAGGGGGAAAATACAGTGCTGCTCTTCCTTTTCAGGGCCAGACACATGGATATGTACTGACACTTCCTAGCTGCAGCATAGGATTAATCTTATGTTTCTATATAGGTCTTCCTTCCTCTCAGCTGTCTGACTTTTGGTGTCAGTGCAGAGATGGCAGCAGGTCCCACTGTCCTCATCAAAGCTACTGTAGCATTACCCACACAGAATGCCTCTGAAGTGAGGCACTTCCGTCCCAGTATGAGAGCGCCTATCACAAACCTGATGCTCCCGATCAGTAAATCCCTCTCGGCGCTCTGCTCTTGCTTCTGGGGTAGTAAAACAAAGGGATGGCACAAATCCTTTCCCACTGTGAGGTTTAAACAAGCTGTTCGCTTGCTAATGTTATCTGGACATTACTGGAGGGCAATTTTGTTCGTCTAATTCTCCAGAGAGAGATATTTGTTCACTAAGTTGGTGCTAAATAGGGGTGTTCATTTTGATTTTTCTGCACTGAGGCCACAACAGCCGATCTGCAGTGTTAAGTGCTTCAATCATTTTTATGGGTGTGGCTTTTCTCCACACATTTGTGAAGTTTCTAAAAAAATTAATTTCCATTATTTCCTCTGAAAAACAGGATTAACCTGTAGCAAATGTTTATAGCTAGACTTCACTCCAAGAATGGGATGTCTGCTCACTTAGATATGAATACGTTGGCAATGTGACACGCTGATATGTATAATGATGCAATCTCATGAATTGCTCCCCATAAAGCTTGTCTAACCTTTTACTCTCCGTATTGATCCTGAGAGTGACAAATTCCATCTGAGGAAGGCAGCACTTCGAGATATTAAGGTGTAATTTATGGATTCATTTACTGGGGTTCCAGAATTGATTTTCTTAAATGTTATGGAGCATATCTGATGCAAGTCCCCTGTGATTTGGAATAATATAGTAAAATATCATCAATTCCTAGTTCCCTTTGTAATCATTTAATGAAGGCAGAATGTCCTTTGTTAAATGGGCCTTTTCATTCTCTGGGTGAATTAGGTGCAACTATAATTAAACTTTCGGTTAGAATTGGAACTAAATTAAAATCATATAAATAACAGAATCTTCAGGATTGCTGTTTCTAATTAATAAGGTAACTGCTCTTGCTGGAATAGATTTTTGATGATGCATTAATAACTCCCAATTTGTATTACATATTTACCTAAGACAATACATTATATTTCAAATCTTTAACGGAAGACTCCCTTAAGGAAGGTTCTAATAAAATACTCTGATGATATTGAGTAGTTTTAACTGTACTGCAGATTCTCCCAGTACCTTCTGCTGCTCCTGAAGGTTGCTACAATAAAAATCCACATTGCAATGTGGTGCAACATTTTACCTGGAACGGTGTTCCTGGAGTGCCTTGAAGAACCTGGGTCCTTGAAGTGCCATGCAGAGTGCTAGCACACTGGCTTGTGTAGCATGCATACCCACACCCCCCTCCCCACAACAGCATAATTTCATTGCATTTTTCTTCCCTCCAGGGCTGGTTTGATATGTACTTGGGAGGCTTTGTATGTCATTCTGCAAAGTAGTCGATGTCTAGGGTTTAGGGTTTGGGCTGTGTTTCAGAGTAATAAAAGTATTACTCTTGTGTCTTATATTTAAATGTTTGTAAGCATTTACTTGTTAAATCAGATTCCTCCACAGATATCATGCTCAGCATGTGCTTGTTTTCAATGTGGAAAGAAAGTGCTTCATGTAAAACTTTAACTGTGTAACATCCAATTAGTCTTACCTACTTCTTCATCTCTGTAGTACTGCCACCAGCATTGGTGTCATGGTGTTCACTGCCCCAGGGTGACAGACAGCACGGGACCTTGGACAGGCTTCACTTGCACCCCTCTAAGCCCAAGCATTTCCCTTCAGCTTCCCTGAGTGGTTCCAAACCCAACTGGGTGACCTGGTTGCAGGTCACTCCAAGTGACTTTGGCTTCTCTAATGTAAATATAAGATGCAAAACAACAGCAGAAATCATGATTGTTAGGACATAACGGTTGGCAGTGAACATAATCCTCACTTAGGAGAGGATAAGAAAAGGGAAAGCAACATTATGGAAGATGTTAACCACTTTTTAAAGATACTGTGATGGTGAGGCTAGTACAAAAAAATCGTAGGGAATATAATTCTCTAATGGCAAGAAGCAGTTTTGGGACATCTTTCTATCATTCTGATATCTAGTTGCTCATTGCTATCATATGTAAAATGAAGCACAAGTATTTCCACGACTGTTGTACAGTCTATGTAACTACACTTTTGCAACCTGCCTTTACATTTTTGCATAAGAAGTGTTTTAAAATACTAGACAGCCAGCACCAATGAAACAATAACCCTCTCTGATTTACTGAAATGTATAGAAGTATAGAATTTTTATGCCAGAATATATCTGACAAAGTTGTTTTTTCACCAAGCTTAGGCCTTCTTATAGGTGGATACACTCTAGACCAGCACAACATGAATCCAACGTCAGTAGCAATGAGACAATTGCACACAGCATCTTTTGGTTTTTTATGCTCCTTTATTGCAGAAGAAAAGACAATTCTCTCACCCTTTGAGCACTGCAATCATTTCAACAACTGAGCTGAATCTTTCGAGGGTGGTGAGAGCAATAAAACACTGTTGTGATTTGCATTTATCTGCTCAGATCAAGATCCCAGTCAGCCTTCTGGCACAGATCTGCTGGAATGGATTTCATCATCTAGGGGCTGTTCATGCTGTGTTTTGTAATCAAGGCATTTAGTAACTGTAATTCTGTGAGTCCTGTATATAATTTTGTATGCACTGTTATAATACTTGCCATGCTGGCTTGGCATCACTTGTGGTGGATCTCACAGGCTCTGATCTGCCCTTGCATTGTACAGACCAACAAGGGGGGCAACCTGTCTGGAAAGATTCTGACAACAGCCATGTCTGTGCAAAAGGTCCATGTAAAAGTGGCAACATTCACTCTATCTGACATAATCTTTTGACCTTCCAGGAGAAAATAGCTTTCTAGGACTTTCTCGTCATGTAACTGCCTTTGGACTGGATAAGTGTTCTCCAATGCTGCGACTTTCAAGAGATGCTTTCCTGTAGGAAAGTCCCAATATCCCCAAACTGTCTACCTTAAGCCTGGGCAATTTTATCATAAGTCTTCAAAAAATTATAGAAGAATAGTTTATGTTGGATAGACCTTGGGAGGTTGTCTGTGCCAATCCCCTCTTCAGACCTTGTTTAACTTAGATCACATTGCTCATTTGTTTGGTTGGGTTTTGAAGGATGAAGACTCTCCAGCCCCTCTGGATACCCAGTCCAGTGTTTGTTCATCATAGTGGTGAATTTTTTTCCCCTAATGTCTAGTTAGGATTTCTTTTGTTGCAACTCATGTCCAGTGTTTGGACAAACATGCTGGATGTAAGACTTTCATGCAATGTGACACCAGGCTTCATCTGCTGTGTCTGTACTGGTGGAGTTGGAAGTTCTTAACCTGTAGGACTACTTGGTCTGTTTGAAATCAGCTGTTGGTCTCAGTCCAATTATGTCACCTGTGTCACAGAGCTGCCAAGGTCATATGAACTTGTCAACTTTTCTAGCAGACTGAATGAAGAAGATAAGGGCTGAAAGGACAGACAAAACCATCCCCTTCATGCTCAATGAGCTCTTTTCAGAAAGGCTTAAAGGATACTTGCCAGCAGCCACTGGTGCTTTGCTGGTGTCTGCCTCGTTTCATGTCTCGCTAAGGAGAGGGATGCCTTTTGTCAGGGCAGTCATTGCAGCACTACCTGTGAACAGCAGAGGCTGCCTCTCTGCACTCACCAAGCTCCAGTGACTGCTGCCAAACTGGTGCTCTGTGACATGGCTCCCAGCCCATCTGTCTCTTGCATCAGGCCCAACGCTAGCCCTAAGCTAGCACGATGTTGGCCATACACTCCCTGTCCCATCACACACCTCTGTGCAGGGAAGGGAGCACAACAGTTGCAGTCCCGATGTGAAACCTGTCCATTCACCAGCCCACCTTCTGCAAATGATGGGTATTCTCATCTGCTCTTCTGAGGAGTGTCAGGAAGAACATACCGTCAGATCTTGGCCCATTTTAACTATTGCACACACTTCATCTTGCAGATCATTGTAGGGTGGACCTGCCTTCTTTGTGCAGACTTTATTTCAGTATTTTCACCTCAACCAACTGGGGTCCCTACAGACTCTGCTGTGACAGCTACTGGTGCAGAGTCTGCAGTCCAGATGTGTCCAGCTCTAGACACAATTTATTTTGCTATGACAAAGTTGGTTTGCATTTCTTTGGCCTTTAACTTCCTTGTTCTTTGTCTCAATGATAAGTGATACAAAACAGGAAACATCCTTATTATGGTAGCATAGCATTATAAAGTAAATTTTAAAAACTGTGTAGAAAATATTTAAGGGATTTGAGAAGGCATTGTGCCAAGAGCCAATGCAGTACACTAGGCATGGGGGGACATCATAGCTGAGTAAATGTTCAGTGCCTATACAGAAAAGAGTATATCCAGCAGAGATAACCTTATTAACCAAAATAAATTGAGAGTCAGCAGAAAGATTTTCATCTGCTCATCTATAAAGCTCTTACCCATAAGGCCTGATCCTGGGCAGCTGCTTAGGGCAAGCTCTGACAGCACAGGCTTTTTTGTACTGAAGGCACAGGATGTCTCTCTGCTGCTGGGCCTTCTGCAAACAGAAGCATGTCCCTTCTTTCCCAAAACTTCTTTTACTAAAATGAGAGATGGTCTTTGTAGGTAGCCTGGAGACACTCTCCCACCTCTGGATCCTTTTAAAAACCTCTCTGAGCAGACATCGTTTGAGTCTAATACCATTTGATTTGTGTTCATTGCTGAGGACTGAGGCAGAGAGAGGAATTGTCCTTGATTTCAGACATTCCTATGTCATAGACCTGTCTTTAGAGATCTGAGAAAGACTCTGCTGCTTCCTTGTCAACCTTCAATCCTCAAAAATGATCAGAGCAACTTTTTTTTCAGTAAGCAATACCTTTTTAAGCATAGCGAATTTTCTCCTGTTACTCACTGTAATGTTTTCTGGCAAGAGAGAGGGCATATGATTGGGGTCAGGCTTTCTCAAGTCTGATTTTGTAGATTTTTGGTTTGTTCTTTTTTAAATCCCTTCTCTGACAGGTAAATATATGGCAAATCTAGCTTGGTAGCTGCCAGAGTTATTCTTCTTTACTTTAGCAAATGCTTTCCCATCTCTCCCCTTTCCCGCCCTCTGTGCCTAAAGTCCCAGGGCTGAGTCTGAAACATAACCAAGTCCAAAACAGAGACCAAACCCTGTGTGCGATTCACCGGCAGAGATGGGCAGTTCTCAAGGCAACAAGGGCACAAGAAAGTCTGAGGACTGATTTCACTGAAATCCTTCATGTATTAGGGAATGCAAGAAAAGCACCATGGTTGCCCATGTCTTGGCTGGGATTTTTAGCTAAGGCTTCCTGCATACCTCTGAAACACTGAAGAGCATTCTGGACATCTTGGGTATGCTGCCAGACCTTGGCTCCTACATAACTCCTCTGATTCCCAGCATACTTGGAACACAGACTAACTTCAAGGGTGTTGGTAGGTTGAAAATCCAGCTGCACTTCTGAAGTTCAAACATAGGCTAGGGAATCCAACTTCAGCTTTGATTTTTTTGGAAAAGTATGCCTTCAGTCAACAAAGTGATACAGGGCTTGGCCTGGCTTTCTTTCAAAAGCCAGGAGTGCATTATACAACTTGTGCAGTCTCTGCTCTGATGTGAGCCTGCCTTCAGAAGGCTGTGGCTTTCTCAGATAAATGGAGCCTTATCTAATTAGTTATTTATATATCAACAGTTCCCACAGAGTGCTGAACACTGAAAAATTATATCATAGGTGTAAGGAGGAAATTAAGCCTCGTGCCTTGAAATGGAAGAAGGCATTAACAATTCTGGCAATGACTTCTTACTATGTCCCTTCACAAAGGCTCTCTGTGATCTTTCTTGACCCCTAGGCTGAGCTCTGGAAAGTAAGTGCGGAAGCCCCAACTCTGCACTTTTTTCAGAGGCTGATACCTTCCAGCTTCTCATTGAATCCGCTCAGCCCCCTTGCAGTAGAAGTGCAGCCCAGCTAAGCCAAACAGCCTCATCTCAGTTTGGAGCAGTCTGTCCTTGGGAAGGAGACAGGGAGAGATAGATTGCGACCCTCTCACAGCGATTGCGATCTGCCTGATGCAGTCCAGACTGCTGTCTGCTGCAGATTTGATTGAGCTCACCAAAGACCTCCACAAGCTTCTCATTTTAGATGGCAGTCAAAAGGGTGAAGGCTCTCTGTCCTTTTTGCAATCCAGTCTGCCACTTAAGCATTTCCCCCTTTCTTTAAAGGTTAAAATTAAATGGATATTTCTTTACCACTTTACAGACAAATGCTTTGATAAGTAACTGTTCAGTGGCCATTGGGATGAATACAGAATGTGGTAAATATACAGACAGATGAGTTTTTAAAATACAAGATTTTGTTTGTAATAAGGAAGAGGAGGTGAATTTTTGATTGTTAAATTTGGCAGGGGTGGGTCTCTTCAAGTTATTACCTTCTGTGCCGAGTGAGTACTGACATTAGATAGTCAAGCTGCATAACGCATGGAGATTATTAGTATTCAGTAAATAAATATGCCTGCAGTTCTCCAGCCCTGGAGTGAAACTGTTCCCTCTGGCTGAAGGAGGCTCCAGCTGCTGCACTGACAGAATGAGCCAGAGGTTAGGTCAAGGTATTGCTCAGGGCCAGACTGCTCCCCACGACGAAGACTTCCCCAGGGACACAAGAGCCTTTTTTCCTCAAAAGATTCCTTTAAAAGTATCTGGAAAAAGAATCACAGTCTCTGCTCTCAAAAGAGTGTATGTTCCCTCTGTATTTCCATAGAGACCGGTGTATCACTGGATATTAGGAAGGAAAGCAAGAAGCTGGATGTTTGTTAGAGCCACCCAGCAATGTTTCAGGAAAACGAAAAGGGTTTGCATAAATGTGTCGGGAAACCTCTGCCAAAAACACAGACAGAAAGCTGGCAGCCTTTCTGCCAGGCTGTTTCAGATCTCCTAGGATCTTGCAGTTTGAAAGAAAGAGAAAATCAAATTGAATTTTTAAAAGCATCAAATTAAACACCTCATTGTGTACGCTAATCGGGTAATGCTGACACAAACCCATCTGGGACATGCTGATACCAGGGTGTCCATAAAGCCTGCTCAAACTGGTGGCATGTGCATCCTCTCGTACTGCTTCCACAGCAGAACCTCAGATGAAAGCCTTTGCCCTTCCTCTCCCTTCTTAGCTTTAGGAGGGTGATATAGGCAAGGTCAATACTCAGAGTGCACCTTTCCTGGTTCTTTCACTTGCTGGAAGACCTTTGCCTGTTATTGTTTCCATTTGAAAATGCCTGATTTCATTCAGTGCCGTGTATCATGGGTCACTTCAGTCAGCCTCTACACTAAACCATATTTATTGCATTCTGCCATATTACAGTTGACTGTACCCTGCCATCCCTTATCTTTATAACAACAATAAGGCCTTAAAATAAAAGCAATTTCATTTTGGATAGAAAAACGTAATAAGCTCTTGAGTGAGCCTCTGAAAGGTCACAGTTGTTCTAAATAAATATTAAAATCGATGTGTGATATTGGTGAATTTTGATGAGAAATCTTTATTAAAAACTGGTCTTCATTTTTAATAAGAGGATCTGCAAGCCTAAACATCGAGGGTCTTTGTGTATATGTATATATATAGGAGCATACACACATCTCATTGGCACATAGCAGTGTTTGTTGTGATTCCAAATCCTGAAGTTTTTCACAAACTCTAATGAAAGAAAATATAAGTTCTTCATATAATTTAGATCCAGGTAGTAAGATGATTGTAAAAGGCAAGGGGAATTTTTTTCATAAGCCTCATTATTAGAAATGTACTGCTGCTAGTATTTTCACTTAATGGCACTTACCTAAGCCAGTCATGGCAGAGGTGCCATGCAGTGTTATGGGTAGAAAGTCATAGTCTCAGTCTTCAAGTACATGTGGTGTGCAAAACAAAAGGAGACAGGAAGAGGGGCAGTGTGAACGCTCTTTTCCTCCCGTGGGAGTGGAAGCACCATCTTGCTGCCTGACTGTCCTTCCTCAGGTTGTTTATTCTAGGTAGTTTGTGGGGAAGTACGCTTTGAGGTGAGTGAGTGAAAGTTGCTTTCATGATTGATGAAAGAGGTTTTTCTGATGGTGAGGGGAGAAGAAGAGAGGGCAAACATGGGCTCATGGGAGAAGTGGAGATTCAGGTGACCGAGGATCCTCCAGGTGATGGAGTGACAGTAACCTTTAAATATGATGACAAGATGGAAATTGTATCCCAAGGGGGTTTGAGAAGTAGGATAAAAAGTTTGATGTGGTAGAAGGTGAAATTAAGCTAAAGCTCAGTGGAATGGGTCCCAAACTATTGAAAGACTGTATTTTCAAGAATATAGCAAAAGCTTTTCTTTCTAAGTAGCATTTATTTATTTTTGCATACCTTTCAGCTTCCACAATCCTCAGCTTCTCTGCCAGGTTGCAAGCAATGAACTTCTTCTTCTTAGAGCAGATCCTATGCATTTCATGCAGGTCCCTGTGATAGGTGATGCTGGGCATGGTGGTGGCACTCCAGGGATGAGCTGGCTATTCAGTGTGGCGTGACAAGCTTCAAAAATGTTGTGCCTCCTTGCTCCTGTTTGACTCATTGTACCAGAAATGTCTTATGTCCAGGTTTTATTTTGTTTATTATTTCATTGTCCGTTTCTATTCAGCAACCTCAGATACTTCCCATTGAAACTGCTCTTTGTCTTTTACATTTCTTCACTCAGAATAGGGTTTAAAGGACAGCTTTGGTTATCTTCCTTTTGTGATACCCTTTCTGCTCCTGCCACAGTTTAACTTGTGACACAGTTTACACAATATAATGAGGGTTATCATTTGGGTGATTAAATCACTATGTTTAAGTACTCTGTTTGAGCTTGTTGCCATTGGAACAGACTGTGTGGTTGCTGACATTATCACAATGGATCCCTTAAATTTGACTAGTCCTCCTGCTTTTCTGATCTTCTCAGGCTGTGAACTGTGGATTACGTGTTTAGAACTTGGATTTTGTTGCAGGGAAAATAAGGACATTATTTTGTCTCTCACAGCCTTTCAGAAATGAGAAATGCTGTTTAAAAAGCTTTGCCTTGCAGGAGTTTATGGTATGGAACAATCAGCACACAAGCTATGGCACATGTTGTGCAGTACATGCCATTACCTGCTCTTTGTCTTGGACTAGAGAGTGGAAACCAGTCTTGTAATCAGCCCCTGATTATGCTATTTGCTGTTGTTACGTGCTGAAGGAAGAGAGCATCTGCTGCTTCTTTTTAAACACTTGTTAATGAAGCAAGCCTTTCTGCCAAGAATATAAGTGAAGGACTGCTTGTATCCCAGCAAGAGAAAACTGGACTGGGAGATGTATCTAAGGTTTGTGTGAGGTGTGAAATCCTCCTGGAGATGGGTGGGGGATTGTAGTTTTATGGCCAGCCCCCTGGGGAAGGGACAGTCCTCTACCCTCTCACAATTCAGAGGAGCCGTCATCTGCTTTGCAGCCCTTCTTCTGCAGAGGGTTGTTGCTGGAGTGGTGAACACTGAACCCATCAGCACCTGTCTTCTGCAGCCTTTGGCTGCCTTGCTGTTTGTCCTCACTAAGGAACCTTTGCCTTCTGATTTTCTTGCTCTACTTCTGTCTCCCAGCAGAGCCCTTTGACTTGTAGTAGTAATTTGCTGGGACTCGGTGGCTACTTAGTTGAAATAGCAAAGCTGATGCTTCCTTGTACTTTCCAGTGGTAGCCTAGGAATCTGGCAAGGAGGAATGAACCATCCAGCTTCAATCTGCATGTTCTTTCTGGGCAAGGGCATTGTGAGCTATTCTTTTCAGAATGTGACAGTCTCACTGTTTGCAACTGAGCCTCTCCTTGGAGCATTAAAATTTTTTTGGGATTTCACTTTAAAAAATAATGGAATAATGGCAAGCTACAACATCCAAACAACTTCTAAATTAATGCTGTTGATGCCAAGTATATCAGCACTAAGCCAAAAATCCAAAATCTTGGACAACAGATCATTCAGCTAGTTGATGTGTATTCATTAATTGTTATGGGAGTAGGGAGGGAACAATGCGCAAATGGAAGGGAATTCTTCTCTTCAGTTAATGTATACAAATATTAAAATGGGACTGGTTTTATTTAATTGTTAAATTCCAGAGTTGTTTTGGTTTGTTTGTTTTTTGTTTTTTCAAAATCATACTCTTAGTCAGGGCAAACAGTTGGAGAAACAATAGTTAATTTAATTTATCATCTTTTGCATGCACAGCTGTGGATGGGAAGGAAAGCTCTGTTTAGACCTAAAAGACCTTCATGATTCAGCCTTGCTAGCTTTAAGCCATTTTAAGAAGCATGCTTGGTTACTAATCTTTGTGTGAGAAAATTCAAAGCTCCTCGAAAGCTGGAAATGTTGAGTTCACAGCTCAAAGTCTGTTCCAGCCTGGGGGCTGGCTCCCTGTGTCTTGTCCTCTTCGTTGCTTAGCACTGCCTGTCTTTCACAACATTTAATCACAGCCTTGCAAGACCATACAGAGAGTGGGCTACAAATAGCAACTTGCAGGGGAAGAGTCTCAAGGGTTTTCCCCTCCTTTCTGACAGCTGTCGCTGAACAGTGACACAAACTTTTTGTTTAGTGGGTGTTCATCTCCTGTAAGCGCTAAAATAAAGCCACCCAATTAAATGCCTTTCTGAGTGTTGTTTTACTACTAATCTTGTGGTAAGGGATAAAGGGACAAAAAAGGAATATTGTGTGATTTGTTACCCATTAAAAGGGTGACTGGTGTCTCATCTTGCATTTATACTCTTAACCTGAAGTTTGCCGTTAACCATTGAATCCATGTGAACTCAGTGAAATGCAGATACTAGCGTATAAGCCAGCCACCAACCAAGCTATACCAGTGCATGCATAGAGGTGCTAGTGGCTTGTTCTCTATTCTTTAATGATGGTTCTATGCAGGAAAGCGTGAGAGGAGGAAATGGGAGTGATTCCTATTTCTGCAGCGTTTCTTTTTGGGATGTTGCAGGAGGAAACCCCTCCATGGGTTTCCATGACGGGGAACTGGAACTAAATAATCTTTAAGGAGACTTCCAATCCAAGCTATTCTATGAGTCAATGATTTTATGAAAGATCATGTGTCTAAACACCTCCCAGTCCTATCAGTTGTGAGTACAACATCCTTCAGAGGGGCACCAGAGAGAACAAAGGGAAAGGGGAAATGGATTTGTGAAAAGGGCACCACCATTCCCGATCCAGGCCATCAGGATTACCAGTAGACTGTGGAGACAGGAGAAGGAAAGGAGGGATATATGGGGGCCATGATGAGCAGTCCTCAAATGCACTAGCCTGCAACAAAGTAAAAACAGTGGTTAAAAGAAATGAGTGGGGGGTCAGTTTGTATGCTGAGGATCAATGATGAGAGAAACACAAGCATGATTTTTTGCTGATTCTTTTGCTGCTTTGAATATTACTGAAGTGACTTGCGTGCTGCCACAAAAAGAGATGCTCAGTTTTTAGGGAGCACAAACTACCAGCTCAGTCATACTCAGGCTTTTACAACTGTGTGCCTTGGAAACTAAGCACTACACCATCTAAAAACTGCACCTTGCTAAAGGCTGAGTGAAATAAGTGCTGAAGTGAGTACTTCAGCCTGAAAATCCATGTCAAGGCAGAGATCACTGAAGACATGATTGTGCTGTCTGCAGGTGGCTTGGCCTGAGCTTGCTTCACTTTAGAGCCTACCTTTGATAGCCAAAATTACTGAACATGAACAACAAAAAGTAGTTGTGTTGTATGTGAGAAAGCTGACAAGAATTGAAAGGCTGAGTGGAATTGCAGATTTTCTTTCAAACCATTTTCACTGTAAGTGGAGAGCTTTGGAAAAAACAAAACAAAGCAAAACAAAAACCACCAAACATTTGCCATTTTGGGCTATTCTGTTTTTGACATCTTAGAAAGTATTTCTGCTAAAAAGATTCCCAGACCTGTGTCCATATCTCCTTTCAGTCATATTAACCCAGGCTGTATAGAGGAACAGATCAGTTCTTTCTTGTTTTATAATTGTGATTTCCTTTTAAATTGTTTAAAATCTGCTTTGTTCGTGGTAAAGAGGACTATGTTTTCTTTCCACCCAGAGAATGGCAGCATGATGCAAAGAAGCAGGAAGACAGAAATGTATTCCAGGCTAATGTATTCATTAGCGAGGGACGGGAGTCACAAGTTTTGCCCTGAGACTTAAAAACCAAAGTGATGAGAATCCGGGCCTTGAGCACCCTTGATGCAAAAGCATCTAGAGAGCCAAAAAATTTCAAAGACTGTCTGCACAAGACTCTATGTGTTAGGGTGGATTCTCACAAAGAGAAAAATCATACTTCAAAATTGCTGCGTGTTCAAATTGTCCTGTAACAATATTCAAAAATGGGATTGTTTGGGTGTTTTTTCTTAGAGCTCTCTACCCTTGTGCTAGTATTTGCCACTCACCAAACAAAGCACTGTTTTCTTCAGGGCTGTTGCTATCAGAAGAAAACCCAAACCTTAAAAGTTTGGGTTTAAAGTGCTGGTGTGTGTTTTTGAGTGTGTATGTATGTGTCTTCAATACATGCTGCCGCACCTGAAATCTTCAACAAAACAGTTTGTTGAAAGGACAACCCTGCAAAAGAGAGGAAAGGTTATTTCCCTACATTATTTTAGGGAAACCAGGTGCCCAAGAAGTTAAGGACTGGTCCAAGGAAAAGGACTATTTCAAAGCACTGTGTCTATGTGCTCACTTTTCTGGGATCTCAGCAATTTCTAACAGCAGCTTAAATGCTGCTTATGAAATCTGGAAGAGAGTTTTACTCACAGAGGATTCCATTTTGTACACGTGAGTCCATATCCTCCTTCCCCAAAGACCTGTGTGACTCAGTGGCTTGAGGAGCCTGGGGACTGAGTGGTTGGGTTGGTAGGGACCCATCAGATGTCCTGGCCTAAGGCGTGACACGTGTATTCCAGCTAGTTGTGAGACATTCTCAAGGATATTTGAATATTGTTATCCTTCATTGGCTGTTCCTGGTTTTATACTATCTCATATCCACAGTTATCTCAGTTATCCATCTCCTCAATGAGTCATTGCATTTTCACCTTCATGTCATCTTGGCCGGGCTAAAATATAGTTAAAACCTTCTAGACCAATACTCTCCTTTTTCTATTGCTATTTGATCCTGGACTCTGGTTTATGTTTAACTAGGTTTTAATTTAAGTTTGACCTTTTGCTATCTAGAAGATGCTTCCTGCACTACAGTTTTTCTACTCTGCCTGTCACTTCCTGAGACAATCTTCATTGAATTATTCTATATTTTTTTGGTTCCAGCTGCCATGTACTTACACTGATTCATCTATTAGAACACAGGTTAAAAATAATGTTCTTAGGGACTTAGTTCTCTTGGGTTTTTTACTTATGGTAAGAAGAAATTATTGCATCTGATAAATATCATGTCTGTATATTGGTATAGAAGAGCTATGTGTTCATGCAAGTTCTTTTCAGGGAGAAGAATAGTATAAGCAAAAATCCCAAACTGCTTTATTTTTCATTCAGTTGCATCACTGCTATTTATACCAACGCCTTAAGCTTATCTCAAAGTCACTTTTATTAAAGTCACTTTCAAGCTCACCCTAATAAATGTCAGTTGTATTATTTACTCTCCTTCTGAAGTAAAAGTTAGTTGTGATGGTCATGAAAGTTGTACAGGTCTGGGAGCATAAGCCAGAATTTTATACATTTATCATTTTTATGTATATCAACAGCTATGATAAGGTTTACTTTTGGAGGGGACTTTTTAAAGTCTGCAAATTAAATTTCACACAAAGAAGCTTGTCTTAAGTAATGAAAACATTTGTCCTTGTCTTTCTTTGTCACTGAATCATCTTTCCAGCCAGTGCTTTTTCCCTTTTCCAACTCTTTTCTTTTCTCGGCTGCACTATTACCAATGCAGTGCAGCAATATTCTACAGATGACAGGAGCGTTTTTGTTGTTGTCAGGTATGAGTCCCCAGGGTGCACATTTCTAGGTTTTCCCCGCACTGCCAAGGACAGTGGTTTCTGTGCTTTTCCAACAGCCCAGCAGCAGCATGGTGTGGTGCTGGTTTCCTGGGCATTTGCCCGTGCCAAGAGGGAGCAGAGTCACCCGGGTTTACAGCGCCGGGCGGCGGCTGAGACCAGGCCAGCTTGGCCTTGCCCTCTCTCCGAGCCAGCCCTCAGTCGTGTACGTAACTGCCCTTGGAGGGCTGTTTGCATAAGGCTTTGCGTGTCTTTGATACCGGATTTGAGGAACAGCCCTTAGCTTTTCAGAGGAAATCAGAGAGCCATTTGCAGAGCTCCCAGTGCTGGGCTGCCTTTCCAGCCTCTCAGCCAGGAAGAGCATCCTTGCTCCCCTGCCAGGGCCAGCCCAAGTGGGCTTCACTGGAGGAGTCCTTTGACATCGTGGTTGCAAAGAACATATTAAACCTGCTAAGAGGGAGGAACTGTTTGCTAATGGGTCTGAGGCAAACTGGTTAAGTCTTAAATTCATGAGTAACATACCAAGATGACAGGTTTTCACTGGGATTGGATTTAAGTAGCGTATGTATGCAAATCCAAACTTTTGCAGCAAGCTTCTGTTATAATTTTTGATGTCAAAGGTGACTGGCTTGATTACAAAAGGGGAACAATTTTAAATCACCTTTGCCATCCTCAAACAAACAGTAAGTAAATTCTCTGAGCCCCAGCTCCCTATACAAATAACAGTGCATCATATCAGACATGCACAACAGCTGCTACCTGTGTTCCCTCTAACCACAGGAATGCAGAAAGGAGTTCTTAGAGCAAAAAGCATTCAGTTCTGCACTCCTTTTAATAAAGAAGCAGGGTCCATTTGAAGACCGTGTGCTTTAAAATCCACGAGAGAGACAAACCTGATCTGCTGCTTTTTATCAAAAAATAACATTTTAAGTCACTCCAGTGTGGAAGGTGCCTTGGCCAGCCGGCTGCCGTGATAGGCTTCACCACGAGGAAGGCTTTGAATAGATGGCACTGTGGATGTGGGGGAAGGGGGCCTGCCCCAGCTGGGTAATGAATGTCTTGCACTTTGGGCTGGAGTCCAGAGGGTGAAAGTCTGAGCAGGTCAGGTTGTTGCTTCCTGGTCTCCATAGCTGGTTTTTCTATTACAAAAAGGAAGCTTGTTGGCGGGTATGGGAAAGAAAATGTGCACTGCTTGGTGCCATGCTTTCCCTACCCTGGATCAACATGGAGATGTCCCTGAGTCCTCTCATAAAAACCTCATACAGCTGTAAAATGAGCATGTGCATAAAAAACAGCCTTATGATTGTAGATGGATTACTACTGATAGAATATGAAAGAGAGAAAGGTTTCATTTTGTTGCTGTCTGTAAAGACAGACCAGAATGGACCTGCTTAGGCTGCCTTTTCTGTTTAGCTAAGTGTAAACTGGCAGACTTCAACCTCTGAAAGGTTTCTAAGTTGTAACAGAGTGAAGCACTGACCACAGACATGCACTCACAGGTCAGTTCCACATACGTGTACTTTAAATACAACTCCCCAAACTACTCTGTTCGTGGCCCTGAAGCTTGACATTGGAGTAATTAGATATAAGGTTTTGTGCTTGTCAGCCTGGCCTCCCCCAGCTGAGCCTTGCAGTAAATACGCTAGATTTCTGTACGTTTGTGAATTCCAGAAGCGAGACTGCCAGCCGCCAGCTGTAAGTGTAGGAAACTACTTATCCCTAAGATGGTAACAAGACAAACTGGCACCTTTTTTTTTCTTCCAGGATTATCTATCCTCATCAATCACATCTCATACTTGTAAACGAAATTAACAGCTTTCCATGTCAACTGAGTTTTTGTTGCCCAAGTTCAGTGGTGATCAGAAAGAACCAACGGAAATGTTTGCACATATAAACACTGGGCACCTTGGAAACAAAACAGAAGAACCTGACCTGCTTGTGCAGGATGTGAAACCAGATCCTACAGGGAGGCCAGAGACATGGTAGAGCAGCTAAAGTCACTAGAACACACATATTCAAGGATAGGCATTGCTCAGAAATGGAGGTATAATCAAAGTGACATTCATGGCTGTCAATGAACTTCAAGGATCTGAGAGTGGAAGGAGCAAGAGATGTTGTAGTTAATAGAAAGTTCTTTTTGGTCCAAACAGTTTGGAGAAAGGAAGTAAAACCTCTGCTGAACAGTGCTGAGAAGGGGTTAATGCACTTCCTTTCCTCTCTCAGCCATCACTTAACTAAACCTGCAGCCTTAAGGCTTCCTTAGCCACCATGGTATTTCCTTTCTCTTTTCTTGCTGCCTCATGAATCTCCACCTGAACTCATCTTTTCAGGACTCTAACTGGATTTCTCCATGCCTTTCACTGGCTGGACTGAGCAACCTCTCATTAGTCTGCAGCTTATAAATAATGCATTGATAAGCTTTGCTCTTTGTTTGCACAATATTTGAGCCATCTGGCAGCATGTGCATTTCCTTTAGTTGGTGTAATTGTCCTCTTTGTTAAAAAGTATGCTTAACCTTTACATTTCAGAAAGGCAAATCTTGGGAGGCTCTAGAGAGAACAAGATGTCATCTCTGCCTAATATGAAACGTTTTCATTGTGAGAGCAGCAAAGCCTGGCTCTTACTGGAGGGCCACCTTCCCAGTGACCCTCCAAGCACCCATCCCTCTCCACTGCCTTGCCAGCACTGGTGTGGAGTCTCATCATGCGTGCCCAGATGTGCCTAGTGCCCTGAGGGGGAGTGTCCTGCAAGGGCTGCCACAGAAAGAGCTTGGCCACCACCTTGGGCAAGTTCCATGGCCTTCTTTGTGCTCCACGATCCTCCAGATAGCACAGAGCTGGGAGGATGAGGATCACAGTATCCTGCCTCATTGATCGACTGAGGAATTTTATCCCAGTATTGATATGCTTGTTTATAGTTGTAAGAAGTCTCAGCTCATATGAAGGGGCAGAAGAAGCAATTTTTTAAAAATTTGAAAATGTTCCAGACTTTGAATAACTGAGGGACTAAGGCATCCTAAATATTTATCCCTGAGAGATTATACAGGTTGATAATGGTTGAATCCTTCTTGTCTGGAACCACAGATGGCTTCATAGCTAATGTGGCTCATTACACTCATTACATTGTCCTTACACTCTCTGTAAGTCTCTGATGTATAAAAGTTATCTGCCAAGCTCCACATCCACATGGCAGGACCCTTTCTTACATCCAACACTGACCAAGGTGTGCTTTCTGTGTCACTGTAAGAAAGTCCATACAAATCTTTTTTTTATTTAGGTTATATTGCTGTAATTGGAGGATCAGGATTTAAAAGGGAAATGGACCAAATACACTGTTAACCTAATATTAAAGAACATAAAATTTCTAGGAGGTAAGCCAGGCGGCCAGTAAGTACCAAGGAGCACTCTATGTTTTGAAGAATAATAATGTGATTGCAAGTGTCTGTATGATGCAGGGCAAATGAGTGGGTTTAAAATGTCTTAGTGTAGATTGAAGTGAGATGAATCACTGTAATTTTCAAGGACAGCGTGTCTCTGGTGTGGAAAAAGCCAGCCGGTACATCCAAATGCACGAATGCAGGAGTTTGTGTATTCAATTCTTCTCTCCGCCAGGGACTCCTCTGCAGGATGCCTTTTATGTCTCAGATGTAGAGATGAAATGGAATTAAAAGGTCAAAATATTCATCCGTTTCACTAACAACAGCCCAGTGCTCATCTTTCTTGCAATGGCCTCATGGAGAGCTTCCCAACTCAACCTTGATGTAGCAGGCTGAAGAGCTTGGGAAGGTGGGCTAAACATCAGGTTGTGCCAAGCTGTGTGCTTCTCTGCCTACGCTGGTGCCAAGGTCTGCTTTATGTTGGATATGGAGGCGTGAGGGGAGCTGGGGGCTGTAGGTGAGTACAGTAAGGAGAAAGAGATAACTGTGAACACCTTGGTCTGCTGTGGGTGAGGACTGCAGATGTCTACAGAAGTATGCTTAAGCAACCCCCCATCTTGACCTCTCCTTAAATGTCTTGATCAGTCTCTAATTGCTCTCTTGCCTCAGCACAAGGCTTCCTGCTTGACAGAGGCTGTGGAACCAGAGCGGCGCTCGGGGCTCAGCTGCTGCTTCTGTCCTCTCCCAGTCACATTAAGGACTTAGAGGTGTTACTGCTCTCTGAGCAGGTCTTCTTGCTACAAATGATAGATTAAGTCAAAATGTCATTGTTAACTTTGCTTCATCTGCCAGCAACTTTGAATAAAGCTGATCAGAGTCACAATTCCTCTGCTGACAGGATCTGGCAAGAATTGATCATTAGCTCAGTTTTTCCCTTGTCAGTAAACTTAGAGGTGCGTCCCACCAGACCCGCTCTGTCACAGCTCCTGCTGAGTGCTCACATGGCAGCTGTGGTTTGGCTGCTGTGCCATCAATATGCTGGTGACATTCTGCTCCGTGACTTTTTTAAAGCAGATCCAGATGGTATAATTTCCCTTTTTCCCCTGAACCTGGCCAAGACAGATGTCTGGATGAGAATCAGCTGGCAGACAACCTGGCAAGAGGAGGTGTGAGGTGCAAGGTGCGAGGAGATGGGCAAGACGAGCAGCCCAAGATGCAGTTGCAAGTTGTGACTGCACTGCCACAGCCCAGCTGTGACCACCTTTGCCAACGAGTTTGGCCATTTTTTAGTATTTCCCAGAATCTGCTGGCTTTTGGATTCCCATCTAATGATCTTTCCAGGCAGTATCTTCCTACACAACACCTCAAGCAACAGGAGGACCGTGATTTTTCTAGGTCTCATTTTCAGGTTAGAGTATTACAAGGTGCTGCCCTGGCAGATGCCTGTGACAAGTCTGGTGAGGCTACATCTAGGGGCTGCCTGGCCATGATGAGGCCATAAGCAATACCTCATGTATTTCTAGCTGCTTCTGGAATCTGTTCTACCCAGTCTACCTCATCAATTTTGTTATGGCATTTGGCCAGCTCTTAGTAACAATTTGAAGTGCTTACCAACCTAAGTCTGGGACATGGAAACAATCATACCAGACTTTCTACTTTTCTGCAGAAAGCTTGGATTTGGCACCACCACCTTATTTCCTCATTTTTCTTTGTTTAGGTTTGAATATTTTTTGCCCCTGCCCTCCCTCCCACTTTTTTTTTTTTTTTTTTAAATAATATAATTGCCTAACTTTTGTTTCGGGAAGAAAGGATCAAAAGAAATTCTTGGAAACTCAGAATTTCTGCTTAAACTTTTCAAAATAGGTTGAATTGATTTTTGTGTTTGTGGAGACCTTATCTGAAGAAGATAACCATTCAAAACCCAACAAACTGGTTTTTTAGATGAAAGTATGTATTATACGTACAGTTTTGGTAAGTATACAGAATTAAGGTTTTCCAGTAAATAGGCATTTGAATCAAAAGATTAATGATGTACAGCACAAGTCAGCTGAGATGGTGATTAACAAACATGTCCAGTGTGAGGGGATGTTCATACTCTCTAGCACTGAATTGCCTAAATGCATACCTAAAGTATATCGAAGAACGTGAGATGATTATCTTCCCTCAATGAGCATTTTCAAGAGCCACTGGTACAGTATTTTATTTCAGAGGAATACCTCCAATCTGTACTTTTTTTCTGGTGGCCCACTACTGTTTACCTTATGAAGACAGGTATTTTAGATTACACTTTTGATTTATTTTTGATGAACAGTAGCTGGTAGGTTAGATCAATGTGTGAGGAGGAATTTGCTGCATGGAGGCTTAACAAGATGGTGTAGGACAATCTATTTATTCAATTTATAGTGCTAGAAACACACAGTAGCTACTGGCTTGTTCTGACCATAAATAATATGTAGTTTTCACTTTCAGTACTGAGGGAACCTGAGCGACAGGAACCTCTATTTATTGGCAGTTTTACCTTCCTTTGTGCATCACTGATAGTGGAAATGAAACACAGTAAAAAAAAAAAAAGAAAACTGTCCTATAAGCTTCAGTGGAGCTTTTACATATTCCAAGAAGTTCCTGCAGGGTTTTTCCATCTGCCTTTACCTACCAGGGTTACAGGAGCTTATCCACCCACAGCAGCCACAAAGAAGTGTTTTCAATATGTAAAAGCTTCCCTGAGCAGTAGACCCTGCTAGAGATGTCCTTTATCCTAAGATTGTAGAATTTGGGATGTTTGTCTCCTACCTTGCAATCTTAATAAATTAATTTGATTTTCTGTGCATTGTTTCCTCTCCCTCCCACCAGTAAAAAGCAAGGAGAGATTTTCATGACCATTTAAAAATGGCTGCAATGGACTGTAAATTATACATTTCTAAAGAGTACATTTTGTGTCAAAGAAGTTTTTCCTTCTTCTTCTCCCCACTTTTGTACTGGTTACACTGGTTACACTTCGTTGCTGCTTCAAAGTTTCCTTCACCATGCCTTTTCCATAATGAATTCTTTTTCATCTGGCCTTTGTGCGGTACTGATTTATAATGTATATTTCCTTATAAATCTCCAAAGAGCTGGAGGTGTCTAAATGAACACTTCTGTCACATGCTCAGAGGGTGCTTTTATGGTTTGGAAAACCTCAGTCTGCAGCTCAAAGTCCCAAATGGTGTACTCTCAGAGCATCCTGGTGTTTACAGAATGATGGTGAAGTGAGCAGAGATGTTTAATAAGAGAGATGCTTGAGACTTTGGAGCAAAAATAGTCATTGTGAAGTTGAGGGACAGAAAAAGGCCTGTGCCATGTTTGTAGGTTCTTTTCATGCAAACATGCTGGCATTCTGCAGGGAGGCAAATTTCTTCCATGTAGCTCTGCTGGTTGATTTTCAGGATCTGTGTTTTCAGGGACTCCTGCAAAACTCATACAATCATCCAGGAAAGGTTTTTAAATTAGTAATACAAACACTGGCAAACAGTTGTAGATGAAATCAACTAATACTCTCTGTAATAATCTCTTGGGCTCTATCTCCATGGCCTGCACAGCACGGTGCCCTGCAGAGATGGCTCACATGCCAGCATTGCATATGAGCTTTATCTTGATCATAAACCTAGGGTGAGAAGGGTGAGTGAAATGAGTCCCATGTTGCTTTACATGTCCATTTATGAGCCTAAAACATATGCACAATGAACATTGTCTGCATTTTGTCCCTTCTTGCCCTAGCCAGATGTTTCTGTAACCTGGTTGGCTGCTGTGGGAGATGGAGGGGCCAAGGGAGAATTCTCAGTGCTGGTGTCAACTGCAGGTTGGCGTCACTCGTTATTGCACAGCCGTGCCCTTTCGTGAGAAGTCAGTCAGCTTCACTGACAGCTGATCTGGAGCCAAAACACCAAAAGGTTAAGTCACAGCTTCTCTGTGCCTGCTGCTGCTCAGTTTCCCATGGCATGGGGAGGGATGATCCTGTGGTCCCAGTTTACCCTCTGGAGTCCTTCCTGAGCATTTGCTTGGCTGCAGTGCTCTACCATATTAGGAGTGTATGGAGCAAAGCCCAGGAGCCTGGATCAGGAACTCTCCTGGCAATCTCAAGAGCTGCTGCTATATTTAGTAACAGGCGCATGGGAATAGCAGCTTAAATGTGGGAGGGGGCTGCTGGAATGCCGAAATGTGTTTGAATCCACTTGACTCTTGATGGAAACTCTCAGACTTTGCTATCTTTAGACGGTCTTGTACAGAAATAAATTACATTTCCCTGTGGTTTTTTTCAATAAAAAGAAAAGCAATTTAGCTGCTGTATACCTCCACCACAATAGTTCTGATGAACACCAATTACAGCAGAGCAAAATAAAGCCCTTGTTAAATGTTTATTTACCCTCTTGTTTCACTCGCATGCAAACTAATCAGCAAAAGTGTATTGCATTTAAATGCAATTATGGCAGCCATTATAATGCGAACAACTTAGTTGTAGTGGTTATTTTTTTCTTTTTCCTTATTTTCGTGTAATCATGAAGATGAGCAAAAGATGCACCTTGTGTTTGAAATGCCCAAATAGGAAAGTGAGATAGTACTGTTAGGAGCAGGAAGATTTTAATTTGCAATTAGCACAATTTCCTCACTGTAAACAAATGAACACCCTTACATCTAATGACCACAGAACAAGAGAGACCCGCCTAAATTCATACAGGATTTAGTGTGGTAACAGTCTGATGCATCTGATGAACCACACTTTAACAGAACTGCACAGCTATTCTTCACCCAGAAAAGCAGGTTTCCAGGTTTTCAGCAAAGAGCACTGTTTTGTGGTTTTCTTTCTGTTGTCTGCCTAGGCTGAGTGCTGTCTTGTGAAGGTCAAGTGACTCCTCTACGGTCTGATACTGAGTCAATAGCTAAATATGGAACCAGGATTCCCCTAGTTCCCACTCATCTACAAGTCACTCATCTACATGATCTCTAGGAAAAGCTTGTGGGGCCAAATCACCATCAGGAAGGCTGAGGGAGGAAATTCAGTTAAACCCCCTTGTAGAAATTTATTTCCTTAATGTATCCAGAGAAAGGTAGAAGTTTGGCACTAACTGACCCATGGAGGGGTTGATTTTTTTTTTCTCTTCTTCTGAACTAGTTAAAAAGGAGAGTTTAGAGAGCTCTGTGATCCTGCTGTGGGTTTTTGAATGCCTGAACCCATTGCCCTGGCTCTCTGCAGCACTGCAGTGTTACACCCACTCTGTTACAGCTCCACTCTCCAGCCCTGTAGGCAGTGAGCATGGCAGAGGCTGGAAAACCTGATGCAGCTCATGGCAGATACTGTTCCTTGTTTTTCTTCTGGGGCTGGTCAGCTTCTCGCCACACATGAATATGACTGGACACTCCTTCTCCAACAAAAGACTATCTGCCTTTGTTTAGCATTTGTCTAGCGCTATCTAGCTCCTCCACGTATGCAAGATATACTTGGTGGATACAGAGATTTATATGTGCATATATTTTGAAGGTATACACACACATCCACATATGTATTTGCTTTAAACCCACTGCTGATCTTTGGTAAGATTTGCCTATTTTTGTGTTTTCTTCATTCTTCATTAAAAAAAAAACCCACTTCTTAATGAGTGTATGATTTGATAACAATATTGTCTGAGCAATATTTCCATGATGACATTGTGACCCAAGCCTGCAATGCCAAGAAGCACTCCTGCTCAGCCTCCTGCAGGCAGGAATCTACAGCCCAGGTTATGTAATGCACAAAAACCTGCCTCCTCCTGAGGCATACAGAATTACAGTAATTTGGAAATTACTGGAAATGATGGTAATTCCCATCCACTCTTGGAAGTGCAATGATTAATTCCCGGGTCCAGAACCACCACAGGAGAAGTTCCTGCTTTTTTATTGGGCTTTCTTTGTCCCACTAGTTATGGCAGATGCTTCAGCTTTATGATGGAAAACTGATTTTTTTCTAACGTAAATTCCTTTCCCTGGTTTCCTCCACTACTTGACTGACATTTCATGTGCATACTGCTATATCAACATGGAGTTTTTCTAAAAACCAGAAGGTAAATACAGCAAAACAATGAGGAGACGTCACAGCTTCAAAGGGAGTTACCTCAATTGCTGCTGGCCTTTGACCTGGCATAAGTCAGTATCTAAGGAGTTTCATAATGTTTCGTTTTCCTTACAAGAAGTCATCCACTTTCTTTCTGTCTGAGCTGCTGCTGAGGAAAACAGCAAAGAAAATTATGCTTTTTCCCATTAATTAGATCTTTTTTCAAATCCCACAGCACTCTGAATAACCGGATGCGTATTGTGTATATAGATAAACAACCATTAGTACAGTTTGTAAATATGCAGTATATACCCAGAGTGTGTCCTGAAATTCTCCATACTGTTGCCGAGTGTGTCTCTGTCTGGAACATGAACAGCATTGACCAACATGGGGAATCTGGGGATTCTGGATCTCCCTGCCTCAAAACAGAGGCTGTGATGCACTAAAGCACTCAGTAAACGCTGCCCTCTCCATCCACAGGTCTCCAACATGTGCGTCATGGTAGGCAAGCAGGTGTTTATCTTTGGCGTATGGCAATTTAGCAAGTATCGAGTACGGTTGTTAACAGCCAAACCTCTAGAATGAATGTACAGCAGGGGTAGGAAGTGGGTGGATGCAGAGGGTTAGTCATGCTTACATCCTGAGTCTTTGAGGTCCAGGAATAATTAGTAGCTCTCGCCCGTTGGTGTGTATCACAGAGATGCACTTGCACACTCTGTGGCAGGGTTCACTACTGCTCAAGAGCCACCTCCCCACAATGGGGGCTCACCCTTTGGAGTCAACACATCTGGGGAGACGCATGGATCCTGAGTAAGCCATCTCTGGCAGAACACAGTGCCACACACAGGATTAGTGCAGCTACATTCAGTGCAGTGAAAGGCAGATATATAGGTGCAGCCCCTTCCCTTCACCTCCTCTGTACTGCAGGTGATTTTAAAACTGAATGCTGTTGTTATGCACTATAAGAACAAATGCTTAAAATAACCTAAAATAAAGGAGCAAATCACTTTGTGAAGAAAATCACTATGGATAAGCATCTTTCTGTTTTCCTGTGACATGGTCATTCTGCTTAGCTCATTACTGTTGTGCTGTATCTGTTGATTACCTGTAACTGGAAACACAAACTGATGGAATAATGAACACTTCTAACAGTCTAGAAAGTCTAACAATCATGTTAAGCTGACTTTCAAAATAACTGTGTTGATCTACCTGACTGAACAGAGGCACGACAATTTCCTGAGCAGGAAAATCCTTAAGTTGGCACAGGGTGATTTACTAGTTCAGAGGCCTTGATCCATGGGATATGAGAGAGAAGTTAGGGAGCGATGTTTCAGAGGTGTTAGAAATGTTTCCTTCCTTTGTCAATGTTCAGCTGTCCTTTTCCTCAGAGTACTGACTCAAAAGACCAGGAATTGCACTGTTCAGAGGTGTTTGTTTGTGCCAGGTATTCAGCTGGGCTTCTTATCTCTCTCTGTGTCTGTCTGGGTTCCTGTATCACTTCCAGTGATATTATCCATACCAGTAAATGAGCAAATGTAATCACAGCTTCCGCTCCTCTCCCAAGGAAATAAAATCTAGAATTTCTCCCTTTGTCTGATGACTGCAACCGGAAGAACTGTTGGAAAGGGCCATCCTCAACAATGCTCGCCTCCACTTCAGGCAGGGATGGTTCTTAGCTCTGAGAGAATTGTACATCACTGATCTGTTCTCCTCTGACTTTTCTCAATTGATGTTAGTCTTACTTTGCTCAAAATGGCTTAGGATCCTTAAAACCAGTCTTCTTTTAGTACATTTTATAGTATTTGTGACTGGGAAGATAGATAATGGAAATACTTGCGGAAAAAATAGGAGCCTTTGAGACACCATTCTTGGCCATTTATTTTAGAAAAACTGTGTGATCGAGGGAAAGTTATTATTTCCAGTGGGCTTCAAATATAGCTGTAAATTTCATACTGGTAAACATGGAAGTTTCCCCCTCTACATCCAGAACTGATCTGAGCTGAAAGATACAATAAACACACCTCCCATCAGCAACCAAGAGAGCACTCAAGGTTTATCATCCCTTATTTCAGTGATGAATGATGCCTCCGATGATCAGTCTCAGAGAGTGTGAATAGTTAAGTGAATAAACCCGGCTGCTCCAGCAGGAACAAGAAGTCTTTAGGTCTAGATAAAACACTAGAAGCATTTGGGGTTTTTTTCTTATGTTGGGTTCTCCATTCCTGAACAAACACCCTTCTCTAGGGTGGCAGGGAGGGATGTCATCACCTTAGTCCCCCTCTACATCAGTCTTCCTCATGCCTGGATTGGTATGGCACTTATGTAGTCATTGCTCCAGGCATTTAACCATGCCTTGGCACCCTGACAGAGTCTTTTTGCTTGCAGTCCTATTCCAGCTGTTCCAGGATTTCTAGGCCAGGCCTGAACCCTGGAGTCCACAGACATCTCATTAGGCAGCCTGCAACTCCATTGTTTCCCCTACTGCATTTAAATTAAGCCTGCTCACAAGTTTTGCATGTGAAAGTATGAGAAACACTCAATAGCTCTTCTGTGTTTGTCTTCTGTCAAGTTAAATAATCTCTTTGACAGCCTCCCATGAGCTTTCCTTGAGACCAGTGAACCCCACTGCCCCCCTTGCTGAACAGGGGTGTGCAGAATGGCACAGGCACCTGCTCGCAAAACCACCACAGCGAAAGTTTTCTCCAACTGCCAGCAAAAACTGCCTCACCCAGAACTTGGTGTGGCTCCAGACTGGATTTTCATTTGTTCAGCCATGGGCTGCTTGTCTTGCTTTGAGTGGCAACAGGTTGAAAAGTCAAATTGGTGTGGGAAATTCAAACTGGTAAGTATTAAGGTGAGATCTGAACTCCCTACCAAAATTAAGGGCTTTGAGAAACTGGTGATCTGTAAAAAACATGGAGGTGGGGGGCAAGGGGGAGAGAAGCAGGACTTGCCAGAGAAAAGAGGTGATTTTATGTGTCACACACTTAATTGCATGTGAACTGTTCAGCCTCAGAGATGGCAATGAGGCTAAACATTTTGTTGTTTCCTGTGGAGGCTGCATAAGTTTTCACTGGAAGTCTTCAATACCCTGCAAGTATTGAGAGTTGAGATGGGAAATTTTAGGATTTAAAGTGTAGAGGGATCATCCAGGAGGAAAGGTCTTTTCTTTGAGAGGCATGATTGATAGCTGAAATCCTGGGAACCGCACTCATCTGTTTGCAGAAAGCTTCCCCACAGCACACAGCTAGATTTTTGCCCTCATAAATATTGTCCTTTCAGGACATATTTGCTAAATCATGTCCAGTGCACTATCATTTGCCAGCCTCATTTAACGTCATTAGTGCTATGGCCCGGTTCATATTGTTTAAAATGCGTAGTGTTTCTTGGGAATGGCACATATGATATTATGCAAACTGTTTAGAATAGCTTCACCTCAAGCATTCAGCATGGGTGAGTTAAAAGGAATTTGAGAGAACTGCATTGTACTGACATGTTACATTAAGGTCAGTAATTAAGTAATGTGTGTGCACTAATACATGTAAGACAGTAAGAGAAATGGATTGTAGCAAGCACCCTGGCTCTCAGGGGTGTGTGGCCATGTAGGGCCATATTCCTCACTGCAGTGCTGCCTGCTTTGGCAGAGTCAGAGCAGAGCTGCCCATTTTTTTCCCTGTAGTGATGGCAGACATATGCTTATACTGAGCACGCTGCCATACTGCAACATTGAACAGCCATCTACAATTTGGGTGAAATCAGCAGTGCTGTGTCTGTTCATCTGAGATTTGATCTGGCCAGATATCCAATAGATGCTTCAGATTAACACAAGTGTGTGTGTGTTTGTGTGTATACTTATTTTTTAATTTTTCCAAACTGTAACTGTACCCTGACAGTGCCCTCTCCCTAGCAGCATCAGAATGGTACTGATAAAGTGTATGCATTTTACCCATGCAAACCAAATACAATTTATGAAAAAAAGTGTATGCAAAAAAACGCATGCCAGCCAATAATTTTGATGGACTGTGGGCACTGTCCTTTGCTGCACAGAGAAGACTGGGTGTTCCAGGCTGTCCTTGCACATAGTCAGGGCTGGAGCAGATCTCAGGCTGTATGAGTGGCATTAACTGGCTCTTACCCCACTTCTGGGTACAGAGAATAAGCATTGTGGTGGTCTGTTCCCTTCCTTTTTGTTACAAATACAGCAGGGGATTGTGCTTGGCTTTATAACACTGCATGTGCTTCCTGGTCCCTCCTGAGGTGCAGATCACACCATCATTTCTGTGAGTGAAATGCCTTCTGCGCCAGCAGCTTCTACTGAACCTGCTAATTGTTAAATATCTGTAATTACCTTCTAATCTCTCTCTCCCGCCTTTTCCCCCCTTCCTTTAGTACATTGCTACTGTCCTGCTGATCCAGGCACCTACCCACATGGGAGTCACTCAGTTTGCTCCTGGATCGAGCATCTCCCTGTAGCTTGCATTAAGTGTTTCAGAAGGGTGAGGCTTACAGTAACAGTCTGTATTCTTCCAGAAAGGGTGTGGTTTAGGTCAAAGGATAAGCATGTTGTTGTAAAAACTGTTGAATAGTGATTAAAACCATCGGGAAATTAATTGTTTATTCAATGAAGTGGAAGGCTGTGCTGGATTCCCTGGCAACAGACTGAGGCACTGTGTTCCAATGCGACTGCTCTCTTTCCCCTAAAGCCTAAGCACCAGCCAGGGCCATGGTGTGAGACTGCCCCAGGATGCCATAGGCAGGGCAGGACAGGCTGCCTTCACTGAATGGTGGACTGTCACAGAGGGGTGGGCAGTGCCATAGCATCTGCAGGCTGTTTTGCCATCCTGAGAGTTTTTCTCCCTAGAGAACCCCTGGCTGAAACAGCACGATTCCAATTGCAAAGCTGCACAAGCTGACATTCAGAGTAGGGGACTTCCCTTCCCCAAAGTGCAGCTTAGCCTTAAATAATGTCATATTCCATAAACTTTCCCTACATTCCCCCCTTTTTATTTAAATGCTCTGATTCTGTGAATTTCAGTTGGGGAGGTGCTGGTGCCTGGGTTAAATTTTGCAGTTTACCACTTTTGCTCATCTCATTGTGTTTAGGAAGATGCTGACAGTACTGATCAAAAGCCCCCACTTAAATTTCAGTCATCTGCCGACACATGAAATGTTTTGGATGCCTTCTGTTGGTGATTTACAAAGCAATACATGAAATAAAACTGAAGAGGAAACCATCACAAATGCCCATTTCACGTCTCCCTCTCTCTGTCTGTCTCTCACGCTTTATTGGTATAATTATAGCTCGTCTCCCCATGTTCCCTTAGCAACAGATGAGGAGGTGGATGGCTGCCTGTCCACACCACTGCCTTGCCCAGAGGACATGGCAAGTGGTGCTGCTCTGCCTTCTGCCCCGAGGTGGGATGCTGCCAGGAGGGTAGCTTCTGCAGAATGACCCACAGCCATAAGTACTCAGACATGCTGTTTTGAAGCACCAGGCAGGTTTCTCAGATGATCTCTTGGGGATTTTATTTGAGTTTTACAAGAAACATGCACACAGTGTTGCCAGGTCTTGCACATTTTTTTGTATTACTATGTCCTTGATCAGAATGATTTGTTTCTAAAACTGCCACCCTAGCACAAGGGCCTGGCTTAGGTCAGCTGGAGAAGGGCCAGCAGCATCCTGCACCTCTTCTCAACAGAAGGTAACAGCTGAACACAATTCTTGGGCCTCCTAGGCTACCAAAGGAGGCGATCCCATTTCCAGTTCCTCAGACACCTCCTTCCTGGCAGGTGCTGGCCTGGGGCCGGCCCTTCTTGCCTCTTCTGCAACCCTACCTGGCAGGGCTCCTGACTCCTGTCCCCCAGGGGTCACAAAGATGGAATTGTCTCACTGTCTTTGTGGTATAAGCAATGCAGTTTTCTACATCTTGTTATGCAGGCGAGGATGAGAAATCTCAATGGCAGCACCCACTTGCATTCCTTAAAGTCCCATCTTCAGATGTGTCCTTCCCCAGAAGTCCTGGCAGAGCATGACATGGGTCAGTTCTTTGGTACTGATAGCCAGGAAAATTGTGAAGTAACAAATAAGTGATTCAATGCCATCTAAGCTGTCCAAGCAAAACAGAGACAGAAAAAGGCTAGTGGAGTTGGCAGACACCAGCCATTTTATCACCTTCCTAAGCCCCTTGCCTGCATGTTTCTGTCCATTTGTTGTCATCTTCGGAGGAGGAGCCTGGACACCCCAGCTATGCTGTCATAGCTGCATCTGTTCTGGAGGTGTGAGGGTCAGGGAGAAAGCTGTTAGGCTCAGGAGCAGGGAGCAGATGGGAACCATTATGCCCCACAGCCTTATATCCAGTACAATACATAGGTGTCACGATGTGAACCAAATAGACACAGAATCAGAAGTGTTCCTGCCCTAGGGAAGAAGCTTCCTACAGGGGACTGCCTTTCTTAAAACGTCTTGCGTGTAATTGATACCATATCACACATGCCAGTCCCTGGGCCCAAAGCCCAGCATCTGCCTGTGGCTGAGTCCTGCTCAGAACAGGAGAGGAGGGGTCACCTGAGAGTCTGTGCCCTCAGTATGGCCATGGTCTGCATTGCCTGAAGGCCCTATGGAAGCTGAGGGGAGAGGAACAAGACCTGTGTCCTGCAGGTCCCATCATCCCCCACATCCCTGGATACTCCTGGCACTTGGGGTAACTTTCTAGAGCTGAAATCTGGCTTCTCTGCAGCTCCACAAGGCTGGGCTGAGGCTTGGCCACTCCCCACCTGGTGTCTCCTTGGCTAGAGCTCCTGTATTTACTCGCAGAAAAGACCTTCTTCTTTGGCAAGGAAGCTCAATAGAAATAAAGGCCCAGATGTTCTCAGAAAACCCCAGTCCAGGCATTGTCAGTCTCATTCTGTTAAGTTTAAAAAGATAAAGCCACTGGTATTGAAAAGAGCCTTGTCAAATTTAATCAAACCCATTCCTGTCTGGAAATGAATCACCTCAATTTAGACTGGAACAATTGTGTATGCTGCCTAAGACTTACTTCATGTTCCCCTCTCGGATTTTAAGGCACTCATAGAGCCAAAGCAAGCTGCAGCTGTCTGCTGTGTAATTCCATGCAAACTGCAGGCTTGGGCTTCATTCCTGCCTGTACAAGGGCCTGTTAAAGGTGCAGGAGTTCAAAACATGCAGAGCTGAAAGGAGAAGACCAGATTTCAAACAGACAGGTCTCCGACTAAACAAGTCTAAAATTACTCAGAAATGTGTTTATCTTTTTCAGAAATGTCAGAACAGTTCTTGGTTTTGCAGGATTGAGCATCAACCTTGCTTTCCCATAGCATGGCAGCATGTGGGCTGTACTGGGGCATGCCTTTCCTGTTTGGTGTGTGTCTCTGGATGTCCAAAACAGGAAAGTCTCTTGTTCTTGAGAAGGTAACATCGTTACATGATTGTGTGAGGCTGGAGGAAGGTTTTCTATACTTCTCCCATGGACAAAGTGACCTTAATACAAAATCTTATCATTTTATAATGCAAGGTATGCTGCAGTGCTACTCCATCCACATCTCTTCTGTGAGTCTGCTCAGTGTCATCACTGCTAGCTAAAGCCAACATAAAATCACAGGGAGGAAGTAACCTTCACCTGCAGACTGGGATGGAAAGGAAGGGGAAAGTTCACTCAAGTCTTGTTTCTGTTTTACCCATTGAGGTGAAATTTATAACACTTAAGTTCTGCTGAGCTTTTCAAACATGAACAAACAAGTTCCAAGTTCCGGTCCTGAAAACAGGACAGGGCTCAGAGACAACCCTGGGGAACGTCCAGGTGGTTGTTTTCAGGGAAGAGTGGTGCACATGGAATATTATACTGTTTGACTACTTGCTCCATTTCCTGGGTGGTTTGGAAACATGTTTCTCCTGACTTCAAAGACTCATAGGCAGAACTGAACGCCCTGTTTGTGAGTCCACCAGAGTCAGACTAGGGGCAAATATAGACCTGAAATAGACCAGCTCTGGCAGCCTGACTGTGAACAGAAACTACCAGCTGTTGACAGTAAAAAACTATTCAAAAAATGTGTAGTGCCTGGTGCAAGTTGGCTCCTTCCATCTAACATGAGTGACAGCTGTAGACAAGTCTTTGGAGAAGCAGAGCATGCCTTTCCCATTTCCAGAAACAGAACCTGCCTTGGCTGACCGTGGCTGAGAGCTGCATTGGTTTGTAAGCCAAATGCTCAGAGAGATGGCATAAAAATATACAGGATTGTTTATGATAAGATGTGGGTCCCAGTCTCTTTCTAGTTGAGCTCTTTCAAGAGACATGTCAAGTGTGTCCATTCATCTTCCTCCCTTCTCACCACCAGCTCCTCTAGAGTCAACAACAGTCAGTGTCGCTGGTGCTGACTAACTAGATCCCACAGAGTCAACACAAACACCACAGAACTTCCTTCTTTGGAATAACACGAACACCATCGAGCTTTCTTCCTTTGGAACAACCTCCCTGTTCCCCAGGGAGTTTCAGAGACCTGATGAGAGGCATTGTTGGCTTTCACTGGCCAGCTTGCTGACAGAGGAGTCAGTTTGCAGTGCTTAGCCTTGGAGATGTGTTGAAATCACGTGATCTCCTTGAGAGTTGGACCATCTGCCCCCTTGATGCTAAATAGCTTCACACTCCATTTTGTGCTCCGCAGGCACCAAAAACCAGTCCTCATCCTTTTCTAGGCTGCATCATTGTTGATGCAAACTGTTTGTCTACATTTTCGGAGATAAAATATTTCCTGAGGTCAGCCACAATTCTTCCCACCTTCAGGTCTTCTGAGCAAATGGGACCATAGAGTTAAGAAAGTATTTGAACACGTCTTTTTAATTGATCTAAGTGGTAACAAAATCTACTTCAGGGGCTTAATTTGGGAGTAGTATAAAATCCTATGGTAGCCCCAACCCTAATGTGAGTTAAGTAAGTAGATATTTCCGTACCTGCAGAATTGTGTCCATCTTCTCAGAAGAACATTCATCTCTTAGACATCTCAAATGCAGTGCAATGTTGCAAACTTTGCTTCTGCAATTTCAAGCCTCATATTGGCTCAAGAAGTCACTGACTGCTTAGGCTGAGAGATATTTTAGGGAAAGGATCACCTTGGCCAAGCTGGTTTTCAGACTTTTTTTCTAAATATCCACAAACAACCAGTTTTGGATATAACCTCTGGGTTTTGATGCACTTGGCTCTTTTCTGCTCTTACCTTCCTCATGCCTGTTTAGCCCAAGTCACTGACCCGGCTTATGCTGAATAAACTGTCTCAATGGGATTTTATGCAACATCAGGCAGACCTAATTTGACTAAATAAAGCACATGCTATCCCACAGTTATCTCTGTCAACAGTGCCTGAAGGAACAACTATTTTCAGTATGGTAACTAGAAGTACCATGGCTTATCTTGTAGCATAGGTCCAAATTACAGGCCACAGAAGGAGGTAGGAGAAAATCTGAGAGCATGACATTCTTCAGCACAAGGAAGCCTGGATAAATCTGGACATCTTTAACTGAACCTCTTTCTGTAAACTACATCCCATTACAGAGCAAGTGGATCTGTAATAGTCTCCTTTGATCTCTGCTAATACATGTACTTACTTAAGCATTGTGCGGGCAACAAAAGAAGTAGATGTTGTTTTCTAACCTTCATCTGTACGTGTCAATGTCTGTAGACCTTCTAAAACCTGCTCTCATTTTGTGTGGGGTCCCAGCCTACTCCTGGGTGTGATAACTAGAAAGTGAGCCTTCCAGACTGCCTTCTCCCATTCCTTGTTATTTGGTCAGGTAAAGAAATACCAGGAAAGAAGGTGTCATCAGGATTGGCTTTTAAAACTGTTTTAAAGTGCCTCTTTGTTCCTATGACTAGACCTGGGACAATGGTAGATGTGCCTCAAAAGTCTGCTAAAAATTAAAATATGTATTGACTATACCATAGGTTGTGATCGTAAATAGCTGGACTTCAGATGAAAAGGCCAGCTCTCTGGGCATCTCAAGTCTCAGAGATGGCTAAAAAAAAATTGGTTATATTAGTAAATGCAAAATAAAAGCTCTAATTTCTACATTTGAACATTGCTTATACCAGAGGATCTACATGTTTATATTAAGGGTATTGGATTTCTTGTAGGGTTTGCCTCTTCTCAGCACCTTCTTTGCTTCCTGGTGTAATGGCTGCTCTTACCCAGAGAGCACTTGTTTGTGCAGTGTATGCTTGGACAAAGGAAAACAAAGGCAGACTCATTTTTCCTTGGCTGACTGTTGCCTTATTTTATTTAGATATATTCATTTCAGCGAAAGGCTGGAATTATACTTCTGCCAAGAAAAATCTTAGTGGAAACCATGAAAAGCGCCTAAGTTTTGAAATTACATATACTTAAATCTTGGGAGGAAGTGTCACCTTGCTAAATTTCACAGTCTCTTACAAGGCATGGACCCCCTTTACAAAAGTCATCCTAATCTTTTTTCTTCCTCTTTGAAATAAGCAAAGGTCCCTATTTTAACCACTCTTCTCAAAAACAGTCAGACTGTTCTCAGCAGATGTTATAAAACAAGAGGCTGTGTGGTTTGAGTCACAAACCTACATGGAAAACTTCAGATAAAAACCCATGTGAGGTTCATAAACTACTAAGAGCACATGGTCTAATGCTACAGTAATGAGTTTTCAAGGGCAGGATCTGATGAAATAGTTAAGATTTCAGAAGACAAATTGCTGAATGCTTCTTGGCAGTAGCGGAATTAGTGTGGGGCAGATTCCATGGCCAACTTCCAGTCTTTTGTGAATGAAAGATTCCTCCTTTTTTTTCTTGAAATGATGGTACAATTAATATTCTAGTGATAGACTGAATCTCTCCACAATCAAGCCTAAATAATCTGCAGAGTCGTGCACTGCACATACCAGTTTGTGTTGGTGTATTAACTACACTTCTGTGTACACTTCTGTGTGTTATACCTTCTTACTAGCAATGGTATGCTGTAATTAGCCTCCCTGGAGTCTTAATTCCAGAAGCAAAGTTAGTAATTTCAGCTCATCTCTTTTCCAGTGTATGTATACATGTGCAAACACACATACACAAACAAAGTGTTCAGCTGCCAGAACTGTGTGTCTGAGGTGACAACAGTTTTAAGAGCAGAACTCAATAACCATTAAGCTCAAGAACAAGATCGACTAGTATTTCTGAGCTTTAACTTCTTTTTAACTTCTCACTCTGTAATTTGCCTAGTAATTTTTAAAATGACCATAGTGTGTGTCTGTCTCACTAAGGTTGTATGGGATTTCTCATGCTTACCAGGATATAAGCAGCTCTTTGTCCCGTCAATGTGAATTTCTTCAGAGCAACTATGGAATCCCCATGTACTCGGCATGAGCTGATGCACTGTGGATAATGGATTTCTCCCTATGAAACTGGTAGCTTTTAAATTCAGGCTGCATGTGATGAAAGTCATGCCACGTCCTGTCTTTAAGCTTAATTCCCTCTTCAAGCTACTTTCTCAGTCTATACTTGCGAGAGATCAATTTTCCAACTGTCTTCTGGAAGATTAGAACTCTGTGATTAATATGTAAATTAATTTTGTTCTTTTTATTAGCTTTATGTGAATTATGTTTAACCTACTGGTTCTCCATATTTCCAAACATGTCATACTCATCCATTTCAAGGATATAGGGTATTTGCTGACAGAATAATCAAATCCATACCACTAGTGTAATAAGAGTAAGTGAAGGGAAGGATGTGATTATATGACCGGGGTGAGCTGTCGTGGCATCAGTCTCACAGAAATGTTCTCCTAGATTTGGCAGTGCAATGCAAGGTTTTCCTTTGCAATTCCCAAGCAGCCCTTGGGAAGTAGCCCACTGTTGTCATTGCAGCTGTTTCATGGATAGTTCCAGTTGTTCCACTATTTATTTTGTAATCTCTTCTCCAACAATCAAGGTAGCCTGACATGGCTAGGGTAGGGGGAGACAAACAGGGAAAAACATAAGGTAGACAGCATCAGCTTGTTTCTCCTTCACTCACCACCTCCCCTGCCTCTCATTTTAGCTAAGCCTCTCTCCATCCAAACCATTTTTCTGGTTAGCAGAAAATGGATCAAGTAACACATGCTGTGTCTCTGCCATGAGTCCATGCTTGAGGTCCCTGCCCAGGAGCCACCCAAAAGGTAGGAATGTCCCTTCTGCATCAGACCAAAGGGGACCCTACCCAAGACTGGTGATTTTCACAGCAGCAGATACCAACAGAGAGAAATAACTGCATCCAGTGTAGACATTTCCATCAGAGTTTGTAGTTTAGGTTCCCTCTGGAGAAAAACTGCCACCCATGTGAATGTTTGATGCACCTACCCTAAAGCAAATGCTTAAAATAGGGCTAATGAATAGCTCCCTAAAATGTGCTTTTTTCTCTCACTGGAGCATGAAGGAGCCGGGTTGAGAAGGTCAGCTGTTCACATCTTGATTATCAGTGTATGAAGCCAAGCAAGGTAAGTCCCATTCACACAATGTTTTAAGACAAAACCTTAGGTTTTCTCAGGGCTCTGTCACTAGGGAGGGAATAAAGGAAGAAAAACTGGAATATTATTTGAGTAAAAATAGTAAGTGCATGAAAAATTCTGAAATTAGCATTGTTGCCATGACTGTGCTGGTTATTTTGCTTACACTCTCTGAAATCCTTTGTCTTAAATATTTAAGGTGTAGGTTTTGGAGGCCTTTGCTGCGTACTGCTGCGTCTATGCACTGACAACCAACAGAGGTTCATTTTTATTGGTCTTGTTTTAGGCCTTATGGAATGTGTATATTTTATTCCAGCAAGCTCCTCTACAGAGAGGGTTGTTATTCAATAAACAAACATAGCCTGAAAGAAATAAGGCTCTCCAATGATGCTTCTCTATCTAAGGTATTTTTTGGCATTCTGGTCTACGCATAGAGAATATATAATGGCCCATCTCTGTTTTAGACACTTGTCTTCATGATGAAAGGCAGAAGGGATAATTCAAGCCTGATGTCTGGTTTGTATTAATTGAATTAAAAATAATGAGCTAAAATGCTGTTTTCTACCAGCTCTCCCTGAAGGATCAGCCAACATAGGCATAACTGTCTAGGTGCTGAAGTTGAACAGATACACACAATAAAAAAAAAGGAAAACAAAAAAATAAAAAAAGAAGAATTTGAAACTTTTTTTTAATCCAAGTTGTTCTGTTTTGTTTTTTTTAAACAAACTTTAATGTGATGATGCATAGCATGGGATATTCAGGGATTTTAGTATTAATGGGAGAATTCTGAATTGCCACTTTTATTTTACTAGCCTAAGCAGGAGAGGATAAGGTGCTTCTGTCACCAGTAAGTAGTAGTTGGTGAAGAATTTATGTGGGAAAGCTTCTTCTAATTCTGCTTCTGGCACTGAAGCAAGTCTTTTGTGAAAATGATAAGCAAAAACTTTGAAGGATAATTCTTGGTTGTTCCTTGTTAATCTCTTCTTTTCATGTACCAGAGGACAGGACAAACTGAAAACCACAGGTCACTGTGAGAACCACTGCAACTCTTAAACCACCATGTGATTGCAACTGGTATAAAAAATAGGAATTTAATAAATTAATTTCCTTGTACTTCCATATCAGTCAGCAGTGTGCCCTAGCAGCTGGTCAAGGGAGGGGATTGTCCTGCTCTGCTCTGCATTGGTGCAGCCTCACCTGGAGTCCTGGGTTTTTAGGAACCACAATATCAAAAAGATATGAAACTATTAGAGAGCTTCCAAAGGAGGGCCATGAGGATGGTGAAGGGCCTTGATGAGAAGCTGTATGAGAAGCAGCTGAGGTCACTTGGTCTGTTGGGCCTGAAGAAGAGGAGACTGAGGGGACACCTCATTGTGGTCTTTAACATCCTCACGAAAGGAAGCAGAGGATCAAGTACCGATCTCTTCACTCTTGTGACCAGGGAAAGAACTCAAGGAAATGGCATGAAACTGTATCAGGGCAGGTTTAGGTTGGATATCAGTAAGGGGTTTTTCACTCAGAGTGTGGCTGGGCACTAGAACAGGCTCTCCAGGAAAGTGGTCACAGCACCAAGCCTGACAGAGGCCAAGAAGCATTTGGACAATGCTCTCGGGTACATGGTATGACTCTTGGGGTGCTGTGTGTAGGGCCAGGGGTTGGACTCAATGATCCTGATGGGTCTCTTCTAATTCAGCATGTTCTATGATTCTATGATTTTTTACTTCCTGTCAATGCTTTTTTTCTCAGAGTAATCTTGGATTATGAAAGGCAAGTATCACTTGGAAGCTGTGGTCTGTCTGGCTTCCCTGCAGAAGTGCTTTGCAACAGCCACCACTGAGGTGTGTGTGACATGGTGTGTAAGATACAGCAGCTTCATCGTAATTCCACAAAGTAGATGTAGGGAAAGGTATTTGTCTACAATGTGTTGCAGGCCAACCAATAAAGAAAGAAAGTCAGTCAGTCCTTGGAAGACAGTCCTATGGCTGAAGATTTTTATATTAACTTGCTCCAAGACAGCAAAGCCAAGTATTTTCTCTTATGTCTAGTTTCCTGAATTAATGATCACCAGGGGGCTTTTGAAGGAGCATGAGTCAGTGGTTTCACTTGAGGGCACCAAATACATTCGAAGTAGAAATGAAGGCAAACTCTTTTGATATGCTTTGGGGATAAATACAAACTAAAAGGAAAAATCATGCTCATCCAGCCATCAGCTTTAAAGTGAAGTATAAACAAGAAATGTCAGCCTTTACACTCTTCAACTTTATTCTGAATCTTTAATATTATGCTGTTCTTTACATTTGTAAAAATTCATGCACACATAAATCACAAATACATGAAAATGTACTTCTTGTATATATGTGTACACATGTGTGTGAAAATTGGGAGTTTCAAACTGCATTGGGCACTTTTGACATGCTAACTTATGAATAATCCTCACTGAGTGTACCAAGATTCCACCTAAAGCATTCATCATGTTTCCTTTGAATCAGCATAAGGAGACCTGGAAATCTAAAAGAGTAAATGGCCACTTGTCACTAAATGATAACTCTCTTGTGATCTATGACAACTGGATGAAATTAATGTAAGACCAAAGACCCATTAATTCAGACGGAAATTTTTAAAAAGCTTCATGGAGCCTGCAAGCTCCTTAATCAGGGTGTTGCTCCTAAGATCTGTCTGCACTTTTATAAAATAATCCTATTAGCATAGCACATCTGGAATACATCTTCCAAGACTTTAAACTAGTGCAATCAAAGGTAGAAACCGTATTTCATCCAGCACAAATCTCTAAATCTGCTTGTTGTCTAGAAACACCTGGATGCCACATAATATTTACGGTCTATGCCACACTAGTAACAAGAGTAAGTTAGATCTTATTATTGCTGAGTGGTGAACCTTTTCATTGCGATAAAATATATTGAGCAAGCTGTTAAAAAGGAAATAATGGCTTATAGAAATATTATGTACAGTAATGCTTTGCAGTGGCTATAAAGCTATCCACCTCCCATTCATCAGTGAGTCTGGTGATTACTTATCAATAGCAATTGAGCTGCAGAGCTCTTTCTGGGGATGAATAAAAACCTGCAGAGACCCAGTGATCCACACAGCCCATTTATTGTGGTCAGCCAATGGGTTTTTGGGCTCACTATAGCCAACACTGGTTACAAGATGGGAAAAGGGAGAAAGAGAGGGGCGGGAATGTGTGCCACATAGACAATAGTTTTTAACCTCCAGGCAATATTGAGTCGATGCTATTTAGGCCTCCATTTGGTGAGGACTTAAGCATGTGCTTAAGTTCAAGCAAATTAATAGCTTCCAGCCCGACATATGATGCTACTGGAAAGCCCCATAAACATCTAAGTATTAAGAGTTCTCTTGGCAGAATTCCTTTACATTTCATGTACTTTCTGTATGTATACTTTCTTCACATAGTCTCTATCAAATGTAAGCAAGAGTTTTGTGAAACTGAGACCTCTGTAGCTGGATGTCCCCATGCACTAATTATTGGTAATGTGTCAGCCTAATTAATTATTTTGCTGACACTCAACAAGCACTTGAATTTACAGCTTTCAGGAGAAGTTGGGTAGCCTTTTTCTTGCTTTCATTGTAACATACCCTGTCTTTCTGTAGAAGCATATATAGTTCCATATGTTCTTTTCCTCTATTTAGTAGAAACTTTTATGCTTCAAAATTTCAGATGGGAAAGCCTGGGGGAAATTGCCCAGCAAGAATAAGTATCTTTTTGACCCACTTGTTTTTGAAGATCATGTTCTTCTGTTGACAGTAGTTCCTGGGCATCATTATGAGTCACACTTTCAAGTCACTGATGATTTCCTAAATCCATTTGATACAAATAAATTCCACATTATTGTTAGCCGTATCTCTTTTCCCCATGACTAAGTCTGAAAGGGGAAAAAAGTGCCCGTTGTGAAGTCACCACCATAAAAAAATGTCCATCTATGAGAATTTCCACGTCTTTCTGTTCTTCTTATCATCACTCTTGTGTGATACTACTCCTAGTCATTCCTCATTTTGGAATAACAAGCCTCTGATGAAACACAAGAGTCAGGATGGCTGATACAAATACTTTTTTGCCACCCCCTTTATGCTTCCCTGCATGGCTGTGGACAGAGGCTCTTCTGAGAAGGGCCAATGCAGGGGCATGAAAGAGCAGGGAGGAAAGCAGAGACCTGGGGACTAAGCAGTGCTGTGGAGGTCTCACTGTGACGTCAAGACAATGTGTGTATCTTCTCTTTCTGGCACAAATGGCTGGTGAGTGTCTGTGTTGCTGGCACTGACTCCATGCATGTAGCCTTCATTTGCTAGGGTTTTGCAGTTCCACCTGTTCTTCAGAAAAGATGTGTGTTTGTTGCCCTGGTACTTTCCTGAATAAACCCAAGGCTTGCAGGAATAGGGCAGAGATTACAGCCCTGCCCTCCTTGGCCTGCCCAGGAGCCCAAGATGGGGAAAGAGTGGACAAGGGCAAGTAGACCACAGACACAGTCCACGGAAGGTCAAAAATCACAAATAGGTAATAAAGTGGTAAGTTTGTCACTATAATCACATACCCTTGATTTACACAGATAACACATTTCCAGGGTGCTGGTTGCCAGGGTACTCAGAAACTGGATTCATTGAAATTAAATGAAAACTCTAAAAGGAAAATGTATTTTCTAAAGAAAATTTACACTCATATGAATGCATTTGGTAACACTTATTACAAGTGACTAAGCAAAGTATTTATAATCTTTGTTTTGCAAATACCCAACATATTCTCTGTTACATATAAAATTTAATTCCATATTTTTTCCAAAGGGCTGGAAAAATCATAATATTTCTTTTTTTGTTTCCTACGGCACAAGAGTTCCTCTTTTCTCTCCACCTTTCTGTTGTAGGCAGACTCTCATTCCCCAGAGGAGGTAAAGCAAAGATACCATAATGAATATGTTATAAATTCCACCTTAGGACATGTTCTACTTCTAGAAAAGGAGTTAAAATTAGAAGTGTTTCTTCAAATAAAAGTGTGTGTCACTTCATTTTATAGGTCCTTGGCGTTTTGAACAGCTGTATGAACTGGGGAAGTGCTGAAGCATAAAGCATCCTAAACACCTCCTCTGTGTGAGCTTGTGTGAGGGGAACCTGTATGTACCTGTGGGTGTTGGGGGGGAAATAGTCACCAGAAAACAGCAGGTCCAGGAGGGAAGAAATGTGGGCTTGGGAGGGTGTGAACACACTGGACACTGGTGGTCCTGCTTAATCTCTGAGAGCTCAGAAACTCAGGAGAGGCAGAGTTGCCTGACAGTGTCCAAGACCGCCCCACACTTCTGGACACTGCCATGAAGGTGCAAAAGACCACATTTACACACGATGTGAGTAGGCAGCCCTGGAGGGGTTCCTCAAAACCCATCCAGAAGCTGATGATTGCCCACTCCTGAGTGAAGTGTTGGGGCAGTGCCTCCCTGCTTGGGCCCCAGCCTGGGGGCTGTAAAAATTGAGTATACTGCCTGAATAAGTGCCTGCTATTAAAACTAGTAGCTTGGATTCCATTAATGATAAGAGTTGCATTGGTAAAAGTTGTTCTACAGCTATTCATTGGGATCTGCCTCCCCTGACTTGATCCCTGGAGGGACAATAAAAGTAGAGTGCATACAACACCTACATGGTCCTTTATTGTGTCCTGATAAACTCCCCCACCAGAATCCATGTCCCTCCCTTCACACCAGGATCCATGTCCCTCCCTTGACACCGGGAAGGAGCCTTGGAAAGGTCACATACACAATTGTTGGCAGAGCTAAGAAAAGAAGCAGTTTAGAGGAGCTTTAGTAATATGTCTCTTTTTGCTGCTGAAGACAGAGGGATGGGTTGATAGAAAAACTTAACTTTGAGATGAGAAAAAACCTATCTTTTAATTTTGGCAGCAAATTTATACCTTGACATGAGGCTTTCACAGGCAGAGATTCAATGCTAAACTCAAGCAAAAGTAAAGGCAGTTATTGGCACTTTAAAATGTCCTGCTGTGTACAAACAAATGACAAGAGAGACCCCCAGGTCCAAGGGATGTACAGAATAAATAGACAAGACAGTGTGATGCTGTCAAGGAAACCATAGCAGGCAGGGAAGGATTTGCTCAACATCACAAACATGGCAGGTCCTTTGCATGGCAAGTGCACTGACCCGACTGTGGGGCCATGCCCTGTAAATTGTACTTCCCTGTTTCTGTAGTTTTATGACAAAAAAAATCAGGTTTACCAGCATTTCTTCTTCATTTCTACCTTATCTTTATCTGACCTAATTTCAAATAAACTTTAAAAAAAAAGTAATCTATGTAAGAGCAAAAAGTTATCCAGTCTTGTCTCCCTATCTTGGTATGTATTGTATAAAATATAATTCCAGTTTCTTAAAGGGAAAATAGTAGTAGTGAAGAAAAGCACTCATGCACTAGGCTTCAATGAATGTGTTTTAATGGGAAAGCAGTTTACTGCTTTGGAGTGCATTCCCTTTAAAGTACAGTGGGACAGCTTCTGTGATGGCTTTCTTGAGCACAGTTGAGAACATGAATTATTCATGATTTATCATCTGCAAATGATGTCTTATTTATTCCCTCCTTTTAATTTAATTTAATTGTATATATGGGAGATTAAATCACACTTCTCCTGCTTAGGCAAAACATAATGTGAATGAAAACCTAATCAGAGAGATGGCAGCAGCCTAAAACTGTTGTGCTGGGTAAAACAGAAACAGGCAAGGTGTAAAAATGAAGAGGCGTGGTAGAAACCGTAACACCCATAGAAAATGGGTGGCAGGATTATTTTAGGTAACAGTAGTTCACAGCTCAGTTGGGCTGGGTGCTGAGCTGCCTTGATAAAAGGTTGCTTAAGAAATGCTCAGATAAAATCATGGTCTTGATATCACTATCTTTAAGGGTATCCAGAACCTAAGAACTTGCTTAATGCTCTGCTTATTGCTGTCTGGGTTAAGTGCCAGGAAACACAGGCTCAAAATATTTAGTTTCTCTGTGGTGTCTGCAGCTCTCATTCTGCAGGAGATTCTATGAGGATGGTGGTTCTCAAGAAACACTCCCTGGGTTTTGGTACTTTCAGTTTTAACACTTTGTTGTCCATTCATTGGCACATATGTCCCACTTCCAGCCCCCTAAACTCCTCCAAAGTCCATTCTGCAATTTGGCAATCACTACCCTTTTTGGCCTTGGCAAACTCAGCAATTCATGCCAGGGGAAGAGCTCCTTGTCATCTCTCAGCCAGCTCCAGCTACTCCCACACGACTGTGTTGGTCCCCTACTCCAACCCCTCTTAGAAGACCTTGTACTTGAGCTGTGCCCAGGACCTGCCCCTTCTTACCCTCACACAAATGCTAAAATGTCTGAGAATTGGGTGCAGGGAGAGAAGGGAAGATGGGGAGGGGCCAATCAAAAACCAGCTGGCTGCTAGCACCCATCTTTCCCTGGGTACGTGTTACGTGTGTCCAGAAAGAGATTTGCTACTACAAAGGTATCCACATCTGCAAAAAAAACCAGCTTCTGGTATGTAGCTAAAGGACAGACTTGTTCGCACTTATTTGGAATAAAAGTAATTTTTTTCCTGGTATTTATAACTAGATAGGATGTAGCTGCACCTGGTTTTTCCTTGTCTAGCTCCTGCTTTCACGTGGGGTTGTGTTATACTAAAAATGATCCAGACATGTTTTCTGAATGTCAGCTTGTTCGTTTGAGTTTTAATTTCCCAACCAAGATAAGAAGCTTGAAAACTGATATCCCAGAGGGAAATTGGCTGAAATGCTGTAAACTACAGACTGTGCTAAAAGAAAGCCACCTACAGAGAAATATATCAGCACTGAACATATGTTTGAAATTGACTTTTAAAATAGATGTAGCTGGGGATTAACTACTATCACTGTACTGGCAACTCAGCGCTAGTGTGTGTGAAGAGAGCGTAGGGGTTTTAATCAACTCGTTCATTCATGTCAAATCTTTGTAGCTCATGTAAAAAAAAATTCAACTCTTCTGTATGTCCCTAAGTGCCCCTGACAGCTGACTATGATTTGATCAAAACACCTCTTTTTCTGAGTTCAACTTCCTCTTCCTTTAAAAATGAACAGTTTTAAAGCCTTAGACCTCTAGATTACTTCCATTGCCTTTTTAAAAGAAAAGTTTAACTTAAATATTAATGCTCTGGCTGAAGATGATTTATCTTCAGTGCTTTATTACTTATTAAACTCTCCACTGGTGAGGAAAAAATTTATTACAAGCAGAACCTACTCAATCAGCTGTTCAGGACTTTTGACACTCAGTAGAAAACACCCACAGAATCACCAATTAGTCCTTTTGCATGAGCACTGGCTATTCAGAGGGAGACAATTGAGTCAGGCTCCCTGGAAGAAGAACGTTCATTGCAAGCAGGGTTTGCAAAGGAATGCAAAGGAGTCTTCTTTGGAGTCAATTGGGGTCTGGCAAATTCAGCTTACAGAGGAAGAAAAGAAAAAAAAAGATATTTGGAGGAAATGCTGTTTGTGGTTGTGTGGATTCAACCCCCCTCAGTCATCAGGACATCTAATGAGGCCAGGGCTTGTACCTGCAGGAGTTTTGCCAGTTCAGCTGTGCATGGCTGGAGTCACATTGAACACAGGTGAGAGCTTGGCACAAGCCTTATGTGTCCCTCCAGAGACCACCAATCCAGTTATGCCATAGACCAAAACACTGCTGTAGCAAAGGGCTCGTATTCAGTTGTGTCATACATTTTAGGGAGCTAAGTTCCTTAAATGGCTTTCTGTTGTAACAAGGAAACCACCACAGTTTGCTCACTGTAGAGGAGAGAGGTATGTACCTCTGATCAAATAGATACTTCATAATATATGTTATACATAATATAAAATATATCTGTATGGCTTTACTATCCTCATCTGGAGGTAAGTGGAAAAATCAATAAGATTCTCTTTCTTGTAATACTAAATATTGCCCCCAAAAATGCATGACCAAGTGAGACATATGAGATACAGCACTTAGCACTGAAGTGATCAAATTGCCAGGACACCAGTCTGCACAGGCAGTGCAACATCTCAATCCCAGTGATTAGGGTCTTTTACTACAAGTACAATATTTACTGCCTAATACATTCCTCTGTTTTTGTTATGCTTGCCAACATTGATAGTGACTCACATTAAAACAAAGGTAATTCTTGACATCCTTCACGAACTCCCACTCACCAGTTAGAGACCATAAAGCTTCGATGTTTCAATGTGGAAATCAGTGAGTTTGAATGCTGGCTTGTGTGGCTAATGCTTAGCCTTCAGCACATAATCAGCTCAGTGCTAATGAGTTAGAAGGGCTTGGATATGGCAAATCAAGCTCAGGCAGTGGCTTATTCCAGAAAGCTATTTTTGGAGCAGCTGAACCATATAAAGTCTTCACAGGTTATTCCAGATGAGTCTTGTTGCTACATTTGCCAAATGCCGTGGATGGTGGTTTTGCAGGAGCACAGTAAGAAGAGTGAGCAACCTGGTCTAGTGGAAGGTGGCTCTGCCCATGGCAGGAGGCTGAAAGTAGATGATCTTTCAAGACCTTTCCAACCCAAACCATTCTATGATGCTATGACTCTAAGACCATGTCGAAGTCGGCCCGGCAGGCAAGTCAGGCAGAGAACAGGTGACAGATGTTTTCCTCGTGTCCTCTGCAATGTAAGGAAGTGTAAAGAAAGAGAAATAGGAGCTCAGGAAGATAAGAAGTACCTTAAACTCGCAAGATATGAGTTAAGAAAAGAAGTGGAGACTGGGGAGCAGGGGCAGAGTGCATATATTTGTAGCTGAATGAAGAGCCTGGTTTAACTCTTGAACAATCAAGGGTTCAGGACAGCATCTGTAAATGAGACAGAGTGGTCCTCTGCCTCCAAACAGAAACCTGATGGGTTACTGCTGCTGCACAGCTGGTAGCATCCCAAGACCCCAAGTCCAGCAAGCCCGGATATGCTTGAGACCACTGACAGAGCTTCTCAGCACCGATCCAGCCACCTTGGTGGTGACTTCTGGTGTGGACACAGGGCCCACAGAGTTGTTTTGCATTGCCAGGCATGTACTGAGCCGGATCCTGTGTGTTCACGGGATATTTTTGCTCTGCAGCAACTGGGAGCAGGGCAGACGGAGGTTTCTACACCTGTGGCATGGATGTATTATATGCATGCAAGAACATTTTTCATGTTTAACAGTGGCCCAGCAGATGCTGTGCCCATGGTGGCATGAGCCATGCTGGCAGAGGAGCGAGGGCTACAGGTCAGTGTGTGTCTGTCTGTGTGAGGTCTCAATTGAGGAGCACACTTCTTTGGAGTTAGACAGACTTGCCATTTTGCTCTCCTATCTGCCAGCTGTGTCTGAGATGAAACACAAGTTTATACAGGAAACCATTGCCAAAATTCAGCTGCATCACTGCCAGGCATTTGGGGGTTGCCTCTACCTCACCTGTAGGACCCTTTGCACGGCCCAGCACTGTGTCTCGCTTTTGGCCCCTGCTGGTCAGTGCCATTGTAAAGCCATAAAGGAGTCTGCATTTCTGTGCCCATCCTCTGGGAGTTTCTCAATGTCTGCTGCCTCTCCCTGGAGGCTGAGTGGAGGAGGGCGCTGGCACAGTGCTGCTGGCAGAGAGCAAGCTGGCAGGGCACAGATCTCCTGGAAAATCACACTCCCTGTGCTCGCTTGTAGAAAGGCATGTTGATCCCTCAACTGCATGCAAGACAGAACATGGCTGTTTTCCAGGACACCTCCTAAAAGCCAACATCTGGCTAGCAGGGCTGCAGCACCGTAGATGTCACCTGGGCAAATGGAGCTGCTGGCTGGAGCTGGCTGTGAAGGCGTGGAAAAGCAGCTGAGAGCCTGGCACAGCCTTGAGGCCTCAGAAACACATACAGACAGGGTTGTGCCTGCTGAGGTGGAACTGCTGCCTGTTCTCACAAGAGGAGAATCTCATGGGTCGCCTCTAGAGAGGGAAATGCACACAGTGGCATGGCTCCTTTCATGTCAGTGTAACCAGGTGGCACCAGTGTAGTTTCCTGTGGGGACGTGGTCCTGGTCTCTGCCTGCAGGCTCCAGCTCTGCCACTTGGAAAGCAGTCTCCACATCAGCATCATGCCTTCTCTCCCTCTCCTCCCTTGTTCCCTGCTGTACAGCAGCCTCTCTGCCAGGCAGCTTGAACATGGCACAAATGAGGCACATGGTCAGCCCAGGAAAATGAGCAGGCACCATAAACTCCTTCCTGCTTTTTGCCCAAAATATTTCTGTTGTGTCTCTGAATGGTACCCCTTGGTGATGTACTGCTGCACAAGATACCCTCCACTGTAGCATCAAGTATTACTGGAGCAAGAAGAAAGCCTCCACTACTTTACAATGCCTCTCACTCAAAATGAAGGAAGATGCTGTCGTCTAAAACGCTTCTGGTTCCATTGGGAGATTTCCCTCTTCGTGCTGGCCTCCATTTACAGAGTTGTTTCAATAAAAACTGAGCCACTGGCCATGTGTTCCACAGAAAGCAGGGTGTAAAACCATGAATAATGAAGCTGCTGAGGTTCCACAGGATAATATTTCATTTACACTCTTTACTCTGCTGTCTCTTTTCTTTCAACTGAATGAATGAATCACTGAATTCATTAGAAGAGCATAAAGAAAATCTTCCAGCCTGTCTTTTGTGCTAGATGCAGAAGAGTTTGGGCTTTTCTCTGGTCAAAGGCTACTGTGTAACACCATCCTATATTTTCATCTTCCCATGTCTTCTCCTGGTAAAGTCTGTCCCTTCACTCTTCGCCCCGACTTTCATTAATGTTCTTCTCAGCTTTGCAGCTCCTCCCCAGGCAGCTGCCAGCTGCCTCTTTTGCTGTTGTTGTTTTTCCTTATCCTACTTGTCCAAAAATCCATAATGAGTAGCTAAATTTCTAAGATGGTATTTAAAAAGCTAGTCTTAATAGTACATTTTTATTTCACATACCCTTCACTCAGCAGCAGATAAATTCAAAGTATAAAGATGTGCTTTACAGAACAGCTACAAGTAATTGGTGCTGTACAGATATTTTTGAATGAACCCATGGAAAAGTCACTTGGTTTCAAGTTTCACAATAAAATTTATTAACTTTGGTTGAAACTCTGTTCAGTCATGAATTAGAAATTTGGGTTATGCTTTTTCTTTTCTTCTTCTGACGAAGTTCAGCACTTTCACATGGTTTTGACGTGAGATCAGGTAACTCTTTGAAGCCAATAGGTTCAGAGAAGTTGTAGTCTGAGGTTTTGAAGCTGTAAAAACAGTCTATACCAACTGGCAAGTAGATTTCTGGAGGTGTGAGGTGTGTAAACTGAAACAAGAAAGGTTTCAGCTGCACCCGAGTGCTGATGGCAGGCTGCACTGCAGTGCCCTGCTGCCTGCCAGCTGAGAGGGGGAGAGGTGTCTGGTCTGGCACAGGGGTGGTGTGCTGGCAGGAGAGCAGGTGTCACCAAACTTCACACCTGGGGGCTACACCAGTGCTCTGTTGCTCTGACATCTCAAGTGCCGTGCTAGGGTTTAAATAACCCAAGCATCACCAGCATGTTGTTCTTGGAGCTCTTTCAGGAGCTGCACAGGATAGGCAGGCAGGAGTGAAGCCCTAGGACAGGCTGGGGCCTGCAGTCCCCTCCAGTGCTCCTATTTGGCTGCATATGCCCTGAAGCACAGTGTGTCCGAGCTAGTATTGTTCCTATTTTCCTCGTGCTGACACATCACAGTGTACCTGTGGCACTTTGCTGTTGTTGGAGGGCTAGGCATTGGGAACAGAGTTACAGGGAAAAGAGGTTTTTCTTGCTCTAAGTGCCAGGTAAGTGCTTGGTACCTGAACTTTCTGCTCACTGCCACCATCAAGTCTCTGGAAACCAGTGTGCTGTGCAGTGAGCAGTTATCTGTGGCTCTACAGTTCCCTCCCCAGGGCATAGGAGAAAGAGGTTTTAGTTGTGAGAGGCGTACTCTTCTCTTTTCCCTTGGATTGCCACTGCTTATATTCAGCAAGATCTGGGCAAGGTGGGAAAGCTACTTTGTGTAGGTAGATGTGGGAAGATCAGCTGTGTTTAGTTTAGGGGCATAATTTTGTCTGCCTGTGTTATTTCATTAGTTTATCAGAATATATTGTAGGCAAAATGAGCAATAAGAATAAATAGAGCTAGATTAATTGAACATGACAACTGAACACACCTTGAAGCACATGCCAAAAAGTGTTCCCATGTTGACCCTACTTCAACATAGCTTCAGCTGTGTGCCGTGACCACAGCAGTACCACCATCAGCTGCTGCTGGTTCTTCTCTTCCTCGCCAACATCCTGCTCAAGCAATGCAGAGGGAAGCTGAAACCCTGGGGCACAAGCAGCAGCTCCTGCCTACCCTTCAAGTAGTATCAAGACCAGGAGGAATCCATGGTCACTTGTGTTTGTGTTTCAGGAATGAAATTTAACTTGAAAATCTGTCAGAAAGGGACTGCTACCAAAGTGGTAAGGAAGAGTGAGGAGAAACACATGAAAAAGGAAAGAAAGGGAGTGAAAATGAATAAGTAGGAATAGGTAGATAAATAAAAAAACGAACCAGAACAAAAAATTAGTTGCCATACAAGCAAAATTCCTTTCTCTATTTCATCTGCGCCCACTCCAGTCCAAGTGTAAGAGTTCTCAGAAGGTGATCTCTTCTGTTTAAGTGGGCTGCAAATTTTAGCAGCAGAAAAAAAGCAGTATAACATCTCTTTTTTGCAAGGACAGGTATGAGAGATCAGTCCTGAAGCTGCGATAGCGCTGCATCCAGTGGCAGGTCCAAGCTGAGATGTGTTTGTAGTTGGAATGGGCAAAAGGGCTGACACTTTCTGTGCATGAAGTCTGAGTAAATACAATTCACCTTTTTCAGAAGTTTCAAGGCCCCCCTGATGTAGCTTTTCTGCTATGCAGTATCAGGAAGATGTTTATCTGTTATGGTTTCAGGACATGTGCAAATGATGCATTCAGCTCCAAGTTTCAAGACTGAGCAGGACTGGAAGCGGTATGTGGTCCTGAACTGCTCACTGTGGGGCAGAGAAGTCTGAGCTTCACATTTGCTCATCACTAAATAGCAGCTTGAGAGGAAGCTGGGTTGGGCTGGATTCCTCAAAGATGAGTGACTTTCATGTTGTACATGATACACATTTTCAACAGAAATGCCCTTGGGGATGGACGGGTGCCACCTTCCATGAAAAGCCCCTGGAAAACTCGCTGTGGCTCAGCCAGGGAGGACCAAATCCTCCTGATGTGGAGGCAAGAGGGAGAACACTCTTGGCAAAGCTGTTGCTTGTTTCAGGTAAGAGACCTGGTAAACAAGGCTCTGAATAATTGCACGTCTGAAAAGGGATTTGAGGTGAAAATATGAGGAGCTTCGTCGAAAGAGAAACAAAGTTTATTTGCATGCAAAGAAATACATCCAGCTTTACCAAGACTAAGGTCTGGGCTGCCCGGTGCATTGTTTGAAGCCCTGTCAGAAGAGATTTCTTGTTTCATATAGTAACCATAACTAGCATCCTAATGGATTAAAACTACCTCTTCCACCTCCACAATGGAAATTTCTTTTTTGGTTAACCTGACTTGCCCTGGAATAACTCAACCCAGGGCCCTTGCGTTGCTCTGTCAGACGTGCAACACACCCTTCAAGGGGCAAAACCTGCCTCTGCCTCCTACCTCCAAGAACAATTAAACAAAAATAACACCGTTTTTAAGAGGGAGGGTTGAATCAAAGCAGCTCTTTGAAATATCTGCCAACTCAGAAGGCAGGTCTCCAAAGAAATTACTCTAGATGAGTTAGTGTGAGTAGGCAGTGTGATAGCTGGGGCGATTTCCAAGCATGATGCTCATTAGGCATACAATGCTGTTGAAAGTAAAGTTGACAGGGTGCTCACATACCTGTAGACCAGGGTTAAGGAGATTCAACCTGCCCCTCCCAAAAGTCCTATCATGCTTCCCCTTAGAGTCAGAATTTGTTTTCTGGTGGATGTGTCTGATGCCATGTTGATCTTGTAGATTTAATGAAGTGAAAAATAAATGAAAACTTGAAATGGAAATTAGAGCCAGGCATAAGGTAATAATTCAATGTGATCCAGGCATTATTAGTAGTAGTAATGCATTGTACTCCATATCATACAACATGGAACAAAATCCTTTTTTTTCTCCACTGAGTTTGCTACCAGAGCTGCAGAGCTGCACTGCTTTTAAGAGGCACTTCTTGTCACCACAAGATAGCTATTGAGACCCTGGGATCACAGCCCTTCCTGGTCATCCAAGAGCACAGGCAGCAACAGCTGTGCCATAGTCAAAGGGCCTGTGGATATCTGTGCACTGCCGCCGAGTTATTTGAAATCAGCTGGTTTCCTGTGCAGAAAGGCTCACACTGGGCATCAAGATGAGCTCCAGTACTGGCACAGTCTGCTCAGGCTCCTTGGCTCAGCATCAGTGCTGGAGAGCACAGAACCACACTTCACATGTGACCCAGACATCCAGCATTCCTTTCTCCCATGCTCCATCAATGTGCACTGATCCCTCTAATGGAGGGAAAGGTAATGTCTGCACAAGTAAAATGAATAAACACGTATTCCTAAATTACATTTTGTTGTATTCATATTTCTGTATCCATCTCTCCCTCATGTTCTGCTTGGTGAGATTTTGGTTACGTTTACTGTCCTCTTCCTCCAGCTTTCCAAACCCATCCAATCAATTTTATAGCTCTGCAGAGGGGTTTCTAGGGTACCTGATTGCCAGGATAGAGCAGCAGCTTCTAATTGGTTTACTTTTCAGCAAGCTGCGTTCTTTGGTGTCTGGCCAGAGGGTTTTACATCAGCTGCACACAGATTTTTGGAAGGCACCTGGTGTGATTTTCTGCTGGAGAGCACCTGGGATACCAGAGTTCAGCTCAGGAGAGAAATCACGCTTATCAGGTTCAGCATCCCCAGGCCAACTGTCTGACTAGGAATATGCTTCATTTCTCAGCTGCTCACATGTGCAACAATTTTGATTTCAGCCTTAAAAATACCTCTCAGGTTTCTCCCTCTAAGAAGAAAATGGCTATATAACAAGATTTTGAGTAATAATACAAGGAGATTCTTCTGTTGTCACTTCCTCGGTCTAGTTGGGCTTTGTAAACAAGGGTAGAAAAAAAGCCCTGTACTTCAAAGCCTGATTTCAAGTCAGTGGAGAGACTTTGAGGTGCCCTGGCATGGGTTTTAAATACTAGTTTTGTCCTCTGAATGAGTTTATGTTGCAGATAAGCGAAACACTTCATATCTGTAAGTTTCAAAGTGTTTGATAATGCCCTGAGTTTAGAGCTGACAGTCCGCAAATATAGATGATCTCCATGGATTAATATTGCTCACTGTTCTGGGGGCACATGAGGAACTGTTTTTCTGGTTATGTACTTGACATGTGGCACTCTTGAGGCCAGAAAATGGGTTTGGAGCTGCACAGTTTAGTTTTGCAGATGCAGATTGGGTCATTTGTGTGTTCGACTGTTCGATTCACGCGTACAACTATATCAGCAATCCAGCATAAGCCTGTTTGAAATGTGTCTCTGGCAGTCAACTGGGCATTTCTAATCAAGTCTGACTCTGGAGCTACTTTCATACTCCAAAGAGATTACACTATCACAAATCACTGGGTACCATTTCCAAATGGTGTAATTGCTGATTGGCAGCTGGAGGAAATGCTGCCTGCTTCCTAATTTATAGGAAAAGTCGTTTGTTTTAATGAGAATTAGCTCTTTATCATCTGGAAAAACCAAGTATTATATGGCAATGTAAATATGTCAGAGAAGTAGTGTGTCAATATGAAGAGAGACAGAAAATGCTAGAAATCTGAGGAGCCTTGTGTGCATTTTTAGTTTTGTGCAGATTGTCCTGTGGGTCCTAGAACAAAACTGGTCCCTCTGGTTTGTCATCTATGAAATGCCTATGATTTTAGAATTTATCTTCTTCTGAGTTCTATTGGAAAGATTTATCCTTTAGTGTTTGCAAAATATTTTGAGATTCCCTATGGAATATGTTCCATCAATGTAAAGTATGCATTATTCATCCTCTTTTTAAAATTGAGTTCTGAGTTAAGGAGCTGGAGATTATCTTGCCAGCAAAATGCAGCTAAAATGAACAAACTAATATTTATGCTTTTCACAAAACCAAAAACCTTAGTGAATTTATTCTTTTGCTGGATTTTTGGCTTTTTAAAGGTCCATTTAGTTCAGATATCTCAGAAATCAGTCTACGAACTACTCTGGATGAGCTAGCTACACTGGATATAGATCCAGCAGTGTGGATATTTGCCTAATCAATTTGGTATTTGACTTATCTGGAAGCATGTTAGCCCAGACTAATACATTCAGCTGACTTAAAGCAGCTCTTTGCAGCCCCAGTGGATGCATCTCTGCACAGTAATTCCACTGTGCTCTGCAAACTGATTTTGCATGGAGTCAGCTAGGGTCTGGAAGGAAGATCAAATTCATTGTCACGCTGCCTTGGCTCAGTGTGTTCCAAGCTAGTTATTGCTGTCTTCTGCACATCAGTCTCGGGGAGAGTTATCAGCCCAGGTGCAGCACAGTGCAGTGGGAGTACTCAGTGTGCTTCTGCACCTCAATAAACAAGCCAGGCCAGAGCTCGCTCTGTTGGGTCTGTAATATAGACACGCTCCAGCACTGCTGCTGGAAGCAGTCTGTATCTGCCAGGGCTGCTGGCTCCCTGCCATCTGTGCTGGGCTGTTGCTCCCTCGGGCCACGCTCACTCCTGTCTCCCGCCGTGGGAGATGTGCCATCCCCGGACACTGGAGAGCGGAGAGCTGACAGCTGCTGTAAACTGAGGCAGCACATCGGATGCCAGCTCACACCGCAACAGTTTGCACCAGAGAGGGACTAGCACAATGCCTCGATGTCACAAGACCTTCAGTACATTTTCACCGGTCCTAGAAAGAAAGAAAGGGTAAGAAAGAAAAGCTGGTTATTCATATCCTGATCAGTAATGGCTCACTACACCAGAAAAGAGAGCAGAGCTGTCACATTGTGGGAAGCTTTAAAATAATTTATAAATAAGTGGCTGGGAAATTCATCATGTCACAGGTCTCGCCTAACTTGGCAGCATTACGGATTTGTCTTTTCACACACAGTTGTTTTTTAATGGCCTCACAGACAGGCCATAGTGGCCCAGCACTTGTCCTTCCAGCTGCCAACCTTTGCTAGATATTCAGGTGCTCTTCTGGACAGGGAACCAGGACTGGAGGAAGAGACAGCTCCTTTCTCTCCTTGACATGCCTCCCTCCCAGCACCAAATCCCGTTTTTCGTCTAAAAGGCAGCCCACTCTTTCTACTAAAAATGCTTTGAGCTGTGATTACAGGTAGGGTTGCAAGCTTGGAGATAGGTTCACTGGTAGATTTGGACCCCTTTGCAGTCCTTCAGCAGATTAGAAGAGGAGTACACCAAGTTCGTTTATTCAGGGGAGCCAGGACAACACTCTGACCCTAATCTGTTGTATTATTATGTAGAGAATGTTGTCCAATAGTTTTCCTGGGTCCCCTTCAGACCTTCCCTGGGGATATTTGGCAGGGAAGTGTCACAGAAAGGAGAAACTCAGTCAAGTTAAGAAGGATTAAGACAAGGAACAACAAGAAACATCAAGTCCCAAAATTCAGCTTGCAAGAGAAATAGAAGTTAAGAACAAAACAGTCTGTAAGCTGTTCGGTGGCAAGAGGGCAGTTAGGAGAAAATTGAGTTCATCAACCATCAGGAAGATAGTCTGCAGCAGAGAGGACCAAGAATTAAGCAAATAATTAAAATATCCAGCAGTCTTCACTAGTCATGATTTGAGGACAAATAAAACCATCAGTGAAAAGAGGAAGCACTTGGATTTTAAAAGATTAGCAAATTAGCTTCTTTGAGATTGTGTTCTCCTGACAATGTTCACCTCCAGGCCCTCCGAGTGCTTGGAGGAGGCTCTATTTCCACCTTAGTCCGGCTTTGAAGATGCCCAGTGACAGAATCTCTTGCATACTCATCCTTACCTTAGCCCCCTGTACAGCCTCCCCTTAGGTATGATGTACAAACTGGACTGGTGATATCCCTCAGGTTGAAATAATCCTTCAAAGGTGAAGAAGGAGAGCATTATCTTCTAACTGACAAAATTACAGTACAATTTTACTTACACAGATGGGGACCAGGGGCAAGTGGCGGTTTCAGGACTAGGAAAGGTGATGAAGAGACAGGATGGAGAGAGATAGGGAAGGCATTAGGTGCAGTGGTGGTGGGAGGCATTTCTCACACCGCTTTCTGCCAAGCCTGACACAGTAAAGTGCAAGGTGGTTTCAGAGGAATTAACGTTTTCGTTGAAAAGTTGTGGTGGATGGAATTGGTTGCTGAAACTGGAAAGCAGAAAAATTATTCTATACACTTAAAGGAGGAAAGAAAATCTGCACAAAGTATAGATCTAGCAGCCTAGATTTACCTTCTAGAGCAAAAGGAGAAATAAACTACCTATAAGCACAAAGAAGCCACAATGAATGTCTATTTTTAAAGTATTAAACAACCCAAGTGACTGTATTTTTTCCCAGACAGTATCAAAAGCCTGATGAAAAGGGTAAAAGCAAAAGATGTCTGATACAATGAGTGCAGTAGGGGGTTTGACCCTGTATTTCCCCTCATATTTTTAAAAGCAGACTGTAGTAACCTGTTCTCGGAGAAACTGGAAGGCTGCTTGCTAGAATTTCTGAAAATCCACTCTCAAGAAATAATTGGCAAAGGTTTAATGTCAAGCCAGAAAACCAGATCAAATGGGGGCCCAGAGGTCTGTCCAAGGTCCAGGGCACATCAGTATTTTCTACAGTATTTGAGAGACTGTAAAAAGGAGGAAGTTATGAATAGGTAGCTGGTGCAGGAGGAGATGCAAGCAATTTGAAGGCAGGCCTTGGACTTTAATATGATCATGACAAATAGGAGAAATGGTCTAGAGAAGTAGGAAGCAATTCTATAAGAAGTGCATAGTCAGATGAGCATGTGCCAGCAATGTTTTATACAGACGTGAGTTGATTGGGGCCTTCTGGGATATCTGGGTGATGTACCAGTGTCCTGCACAGGTTCTTCTTTTCAGCAAGAAGATATTTTTGGATGGAAAAAACCAAAGGAAATGGAAAAGCAGTACGCAAAGTTCGGTGCTCGCCTGAGCTGTGTCTGATCCTAGCAACTGCAGTCAATCTCCTTGAGTACACCTAGTAATATTGCCTAAATAGAGCAAATTTTAAGAGAGACAGTGAGGTGTATCCTGCACCATTTGAAAGTCACTTGTTTTTTGCCATGTAAATCCACACAAAATTTGGCCCAAAGCACTTAGCATTGATTAACTCCAACTGCAGTAGTGAACAGGAAATCCAAGTATAGAGAAAAAACAAAAGATAAAACAGTTTTGCTCAATGTATTCCAGTAAAGCACGAAGGAATTAGGAAATTATTCAAGTAAGGTTACGTAAAGAGCAGTTCCCTGTCACAAACTTGACTTTTCTGCATCAATCCTATACCATAAAAATAGATTGGGCAAGTAAAGTCAGAAAAAAAAATTGACCGAATTTTCTCCTCTGCTGCCCCCGAAATATATAAAGGACTACTTTCATTATTCATGGTGGAAGGACAAACACTTGCACAACTGAGACTGGGGAGAAGAGAAGAGTGTTCCAGGTGCTGTACAGACCCTTCCTAGGGATAATCCTGCCCCTAACCTGTTACAGTTGTTGCAGAAGATAGAGACAAGCAGACAAGTATGAAAATGAGCCTGCCTGAGAGCAAAGCCTGAAACATTAGCCTGGTCTCCAGAGCTTTTGTCTATTGCTTCGCCTATTGAAGGATGGCTTTGGACTAATGGAGGTGTAAGTTGTCGTTGAAATCAGTGCACACTTGGTACATAGGTGCCTGCATCACTGAAATCTCTGTTAACTGGTACTACAACCACAGAAAGACCCATAAAATTATCATATAGGAATAACATATGTCCACTAGCAAAATAAGGGGATGCAGCTCACACCCTGTTGAACCCCAGCCTTACTGGTTCATCCACTCACTGGTGCTGTGCACAGGGCTAGCACAGGCCCCATGGGGCTCCAGGGCACTGAGTCCTTCTCTGGCACTGAACTCTCTTGCAGACAGTTTCTGATACCCTGCATTTTCCTAGCTTAAGTCTAGCTCGTAGAATTAAATGCTGTGTAACAAATTACATTGTCAAAGCAGACTGAGAAGAAATGAATCTTTCCAGCCTCCTTCAGCTAGTACAGAATAAATAATGTGGTATTTCTCAGTCCATTGCACAGGGAACAGACAATGCCAACTGATTCCTTCTCCCTAATTGAGAAGAAATGGCCAGTTAATGTACCTAGGAGGGAAATTGAGAGGTCTGGCATTTCCAGTGCTGCAGATGAAAGTCTCTGAAAACTCTTTTGCTTGGCAAAGTGTCAGAAAGCATCCTTCCTCTCTTGATTGTAGCAAAAAGAGGACATTTCTATGCAGACCTTAAAAATTTTACATGTTATGCTGTATGACTGCAGTAAAGAAGAGCAGCCTAGGTGTCAAAGTAAACCAGTTAGTCACTGGGGTTAAACCCCTGCAGTCATGAATGGCTACTGGTTCCACATTATTCTTCTCATTCCAATGAGAATTGAGCACATCACTTGCAGAGGAATATTTGTGTTTTGTATTTTCCTTCACCACTGACTGCAATAGAAAAGAAAATTACAGCCTGGCTACAAATGAGACTGGAAGTGTTGGCTGCCTTGAGAACCCTGCTGATATTCTGCCTGCCTATATCATAAATATATGTTCCTCTCCTGATCACTGTTAGCTATCAGTGCTTTCAAAATGGCTTTATTTCTCAGGGTCCAGTTACAGTAGCTCTCTCTGCTGCCCCCTTCTCCCAGGGATGTTGGGAGGTAGGAGACAGGGGAGCCAGGAGAGCTGCAGATGCTGCTGCCCTGCTCCTCGCTGCTCGGTCGGCACTACTGGGAGAGATATCTGGGAGGATGTCCAGGAGGAGAGCTGTCTAAACAGCATCTCCTGTAGGCCTGAGAACAGGCTTTCCACTTGTGATGGATAACCATTGCACAGCTCGTCTACCTTTGAGGTGAGGCCCATATATCACATCTTCTCTGATGCTACTTTTATACCATGGATGCTGCAGAGTAAATGAATGATGACCTAAGATTAAAGGTCTGTCTTGCTGGACATGTGCTTTTGTAAGAGATATGACATTGCCAGGCTGTTATTTCACGGTGTTTCAGAATCAGGAAAAGTTCTGTGATAGAAATTAGACCTACAGGCTTCACTTTCTCAGTGTCTACCAAGTTAGAAATATAACAAGTACAGAATATTAGCTCTATGGTTCTGTAATTTCAAGAAATAAGAGATAAGGACAATATATTTCTTTTTTCAGTGAACTGAATTATTAATGACAACTAATAATTTTAGAATGGTAGAAATTAGGAAGAGCTTTTAGCTACTGATGAGCACAAATGTCTGTGGAAAGGAGTATTAACAATGTTCAGTGTGGGTGTATTGTAGACAGGAACATGGAATAAATCCCGTGCTGATACTGTGCTGCTCAGCAGAGTTCTCTACCCCAGTGAGCTCAGTGCCTGTGTTCTCACAGCTAGCAAAAACACTTTAAAATCTGTCCATACTGCAAAGGAATGTGCATCTGTAAGTATCAGTCACTGGTGCACCCTGTCAGTCATGTCCCTGGGGTTTGTCTTTGCTGAGCTGCAGTTCATGCAAGGCCAAAGATGGGAGGAGAGGTCTCTCAGTTCACCTCACGTTGCCAGAATTTAGGCTGATCTGATCCTTGCATTAAAAATAACCTGTGGCTATCTCCAGCTTGTGCCTGCCATCCCTAGGGTCTGTTTTGGAGCTTAGAGTGTGCCAGCAGGGCCAGAGCCAAAACACACTGTCAGTGTTTGCCATGGGAGCAGCCTAAAGTCCGGCAGATGTTAGGGCTTTCAGCAGTGAGGAACACAAGCATGGCCATCACAGCAATGTCACTACAGCTAAGGAACATGGATCTTACCTGTTGGGTTTTGACTACTACACTCCGTGCACATTTTCTGAAGGTGGGCACTGAAGGACGTATGTTAAGTAGGCCCTGTGGTGTATGAACTCCACAGTGTGCATTTGCAGAGCCAGTACCAGCCCACAGTGGGTCACTGGGCACAGTGGTGTGTGGTGGTGCAGTGTCAGTACCAGGCACTCAGCACAGGGGGAAACGTGCCCATCTGAAATAAATTCCTTGACTTTAGTGCACACACAGATAAACGACTCAGTTTTGCCTGTCTCTGGCAGAGGGGGGTGACAGACTCATGACAGCTTTTAATATCCCTGTATTGTATCTTACTTTTATTGTAGTTGAAACCCACAAATATTTGTTCACTCTTCCACTTCTCTACTCAAATTTATGATCTTCTGACAGGTTCTGGACTGTCCACCCATTGCCTGTAACCATCTTTACAAAAGAAGATCCTGCCTCAGGGGGCATTTCTGTGCACTGTGAGGCATGGATGGGTTGTGATGGAGCATGATGAGTAATGGGGCTGCTTCTTGGCATCTTCCACTGGCCAGGACTGCCAGCTGAGCCTGGTGGTGCTGCAGCCCTCCTGGGCACCTCAGGGGAAACCTGACCGACTGGTTCTGCCACCATTGCTGCTCTCTGGGAAAAAGCCCTTTTGACAAAAATACTGTTTATTGTTTTATTCACAAAGTCATACCAATCTTGAAAGATATCCCATGAAAGCATTTGGTTTTTAAATTACTAAATGTATTTAAAGGAAAACAAAAAAGAAATTTAAGTTCAAACTATTTCTATGTTGTTGTGGCTTCTCATATTCCAGCTAAATGTAAGACTTTGTATTTCTATTTCTATATTACTTATTGATATCAGAATTACTACTGCATAATTCAATATTCTATTATAACATAATAACTAAGTCCAAATATCTGAATAATTTACTGCTGACTTCAGTTATTTAAAAATTATTATAATCAGCTGCTGTTTTACATGGAATAAAACAACCTATTTTACATAGCATAGTGTTTTCCAGTACATAGAAACAACATGAAAATTTGACTAACAAAATAAGAATGACTTATTTGCATTCTTTCTTTAAAATGTTGTTCAGCTATAATATGCATGAAACATTTAATATAGAAACTAAAATAAATTATTCCACTCAGAACTAACCAGAAATTATCCATAATGATTTTTTGAAAGTCTTGCACATTAATAAACCATCTCCAAGTTATTAAACATATAAAAATTTCATTAGAAGGTTAAAAGGCATATATATATATATATATGTGTGTGTGTGTGTGTGCGTGTGTTCTTTTCAGAAGGACTACTTCAATTTGATATAATTTTATATCACTCCTTACGACGCACAGACTCTTTTTAAGACTTTCTGTTCCAGGCAGACTTTGCAAATTATCCACAGTTACTCCAAGGCAGAGTAAACCCACAGGTAAGGTCCCAGGGCTCCCTGTGATGCCAAGTTTTGGGGCTCTGAAGTGTGCCCAAGTGTGACCCTGGGTGCACAACTCATCATTAAGAGCTAAGAACAGCACATTTCCCTGGCAGTGGGGGTGTCCACAGGACGGTGGGGAGCCTTGCAGGGAGAATCCTACTTGTGCCACATGGCTGGGAGTTCTGCACCTCGGCATGCTGTGGGTGAGTCCTTGGGAGCTAAGCACCAAAAGGCACAAACCGCTCTTGTAACGCCCTTGCTGCCATCCCTGCAGTCCATCGGTGGCCGAGGGACAGATGGACAGAGGTGGCACTGCCACCAAGAAGGCTGCTGGCCTCTGCTCCCAGGGCACCCCCAGCTCCCTGGAGCTGCTCCTGTGCAAACCCCAGCTTGCGGCAGCTGTGAGATTTCCAGTGTGTGTTTGCCCTGTGGGTCTTTCCTGATGCCAAATAGGATCAGTGCCCAGAATTTATTTACTTGCATTTCAAGCTGAAGACCACTATAAACAGCTAAATTAGAGAGTGAGGAGGGCTCAGCAGGTACACCCAAAGACGGGGCTTTAAGGAAATTTGGCAAGACTCTAAGGTGTATTTTGATAATGAGCACAAAATGCAGATAAAAGCAAACTAGAAAGCGAATGCTGGGCACCCGCCCTTGGCAGGAAAAACAAACCCAGCAAAAACATAAATGCAATTTACACTCATCTTTGGAGTCTGTTCTCTTGAAAAGCCTACAGTTTATAAAAATTTTATTGAGTCTCTTCTAGAAGGCAAATTTTGGAATATGATCCCTCTTCTTCAAAATCAAGCTGTTTAATATTTGATTAGAAAATAATACAGTGGCCAGCTTTGAGAAGTTTGCTTCACTTACAGCCATAATTAAGGATGATATTATTCTGACTATAGAGTGGACTTGTATATGCATGTGCAAGTGTGTGCTTGTTTATATGTCTTCAACATAGAGGTAGAAGGGAACACATGACTTACAGGCTTACAGCGCATTAGGGGCACTATGTTTTGTGCACTAAGCCCTGTGAAAATGTAAACAGAAACAACTTTGGTCAGACCTAAGTAATATAACAAATGGAAAAGGAGAAACAGAGTTGGTCATGAGCTTGAGTTCAGAACACTCCACAGAACAGGTCACTTCAGGTAAGGTTTAAAGTGATGCTGGGCTGAACTTCATGCCCTTCAACCCATCTGGGAAGGACACTCTAGGAAACAGGCATGAAAAGCAAAGATAAATTATGTAGCAATCCTTTTTGTTATATGGAAGAACAGAGAAAAATATCAGCAAGCTCACATTATTTGCAAGGTATTCAATGTTTTACGGACAAGCATGAACCCCAGAAAAATGAAAGATGAAGCCATCTTTTCTCAAAACATGTTTTCAGTTTCTGTGAAGCACCTAATCACTTAGTGATTTTGTGTGCTGATGAAGAAACATTCGTAGTTTTGATATGAAATTATAAGAAACTCACATTTGATGGTTTGAAACTGCTGAGTTCTCATGACCAGATAATTCAAACCAAACATATTAAGTACACCCCAGATTTAATCAAAAGGCCTCTAATTCAGGTGTGTTTTCTTCATCTCGTGTCATTTCCTCTGCCATGTAATTCTCACTCTTCCTTGGTGGTTATTAGAAATCTAACAAAAAGATGTATTGTGAAAAACCTTGAAAATCTGCATGGGAATAAGAGGCTTATTTGTCCATGGCCCTGGGATGACAGCTTCTTTGTCCTGGTTCATGTCTGCAAGTCACAAGCACCAGTTCTGCCCATGCAGAAACAGAGCTTTTCTGGGCAATATTTTCTTCTCATCACTCCAGGTTTTCTTCCTACCTGCTTTTTGCTCTGCCTTCATACTGACTAAAACCCATGGGAAAAGCGTGTCAGCACAAAAAAAAGCTCCCCACAACTGCAACACTGACTCCAGTAGTGACCAGTTAGAGCTATGTAAGGAAGCATGGCAGCAATGGGAGAGGAGAGGGGTACAGCCTCCCCTCTGTAAGCTCTGTCATCACCTCTCTGTCACCAGTAGCTTCAACTGGTCTTGTTGAGTTTATTGTGACCTTGATGAACTTCCATCCTCAACTTCATCTAAGTTCTTTTAACATTGACATCCTGTGGCAATTGCTCTGCGCTCAAAATTAGACTCAGCAAGAAGACATGTTACTCACATTTCTTCTTGGGGGAACAAGAAGAAGTGCTTGAAAATTTTCCAGCTTCAAAAGTAAATTAACAAAATCTCAAACTATAGGATGTTTATCTCCCGAGCAACTTTTCCAGGCGGAGAGGTGATTTGGAAGTAAAGCTTTCATAAAAAGTCTTAGGCATTCCTACCATAACAATATCATTGTCAGTGTACACTCTGCCGTAGTCAGATGGATTTTTTGGAGTTTAAGCTCAGTATTCTACTTTAGATAACACAGGAGATTTTGTGTGCTCTGCCTCTTAACAGGAAGCTCTTAATACACAGTAGCACAGTAAAGTGAAGTGCAGATCTTAACAACCATTAATTAGCCTGCTGACCACTGTGAACCCGTTTGTGTATTCCTCGTGATTATAAATTACACTGAAACTGAAAGGAGAAAACTCAAATGAGTTACATGTGAAAGCTTTGCAGAGATATGAAGGGCTAAAGGGCTTATGAGGTCTAATTTATTTTGAGTAGTCTATGTTGCTTTGAAAAAGTCCTGAGTAAATGATTCAGCAGAGTTATCTGAGGAAACTGGACACCAGAAGAAGTGTCTTGCTCAGTCTTTACAATTTATCTTCTGCCTGTTTCTGCTCTTCGCTATACCCAGTCAAACAAATATAAAATGGACAGATGAAGACATAGACTTCAATTGTAGTTTAGAGACACCATGCAAGAAGACCAGAAGAGGGTTTGACACAAGAATATGACCTTGATGTTTTTCCCAAAGTGAGGCATCATGGCGCAGCAGGCACTCAGAGAACTTCCTTTTTGCAGGCTTGAAATGCAAGTCGGGATGTTTCAGTTTTATCTAGGCTGTAACCTCATCCTTTACATACTGTCTAATCCAGAGAAAAGGTACCATCAGTGTAAGATAAAACATATCTTTAGCCAAAGTAACCACAGTTTTTGCATTATTGCTTTTACTTTTACCATCCTTTTCTCCCATTCGGCCACAGACTTTAGTGTCCCACTTCCACTGGGCCTAGGCCAGCAATGTTTCCTCTGTGGAGTTGAACTTATGGGGTGTCAGGACATCGCTTCCAGCCCTACATGACCTGGGAACTTTACTGCCTTTTGCCCTAGTCAAGATCTCTGTAGCTGCAGGCAGGACCATACAAGTGAAGGATTTTGGTCAAGCTGCACAAGGGTTTGCAAAGAAGTCTTCACAACCTATGGACAAAGAACTTCTGCTAGATTTCATCTGTGAAATTTGTGATTTAAAGAGATACGAATGCTCTAAGGAAGAGCTAGGTCTATTAGATCATAGCAGAGGTAGAAAAGTTCATCTGAAGCAAAGAGGGCTGCCTCTCTCATATACACTTTGAACAGATCTTCCTTGGTAAGGTATCTTTCGTAGATCACTTTAATTAAATGGGCTGTCACACAGAAGCAGGCATATTTTAATGCAGGCAGGTTCCTAGTGTTAATATAGAGACAAGTATGTCAGAGTGAGCAAGCCACTGGTCTAAATTCAGCTACAAGATTGGGTGAGTCGTCTGCAGGCAAGAGGTTAATGTCAGCACAGTTCTTAGGAAAGACTGACTCTTAAAATATCGTATCTGAATGTATGGTCTTCTCGAGCTACAAAAATCTGTCAGGCCCATTGCCAAGAGGAATTGGGTTGCACATGCTGCAGCTTTGGTTCCTTGGTGCTCCAGCAGGATGATCTACACACATATACATTTCCAAATCCAGGGCAGCCTTTTTATCTTTAAATGGCAGTGGGTGCCAAGGAATTTTCCCCCTGCAATTGTACACCCTCTGGATGAACATGCTGTATTCCACAGGGGTCGAACATCTAGGACGAAAATTCTTGATTAATAAAAGCCATGGATAGCTCTCCTATCTCCTCTGCATAGCAGCCTACAAAGGTGTTCCACCTAAGTGCTTGTTCTGCCACAATCCAGATTCACTGCTCTCTATGTGTAAGTTATTTTTATGTGATTTGAAAACTAAACACCTGGTATCTTCTGGCAGTTGGCTGAGGTACCTGATGCAGCAGCAACCTCTTCCCTGAGTCCCTCTGCGACAAGGAGAGAGCAGACCCACTAGATGCTGATTAGGATCCTGTTTGCAAATATCATCCCACTTACAGAAGAAAAAATGTGTAAATGCGTATTTCCGTGGGTGTGCAAATAGGTGGATGTAAGTGTGTTCACACCCTTACAGTTTTACAGGACAACTTGATCCTGTCTGAAAATGCAGGCTAAGGTATTTAAAAGCAAAGAGAGTAATCTGTGGAGAGGAATACAGTATCCTGCTAAAAATGTTATATGTCTGGTCTGGGAATACTTATGTTTAAAGTAGGCTATAAATAGATACTCAACCACTTTAGTGCTGTGAAGTGATGACCTTCACGTGGTCTTGGGACATGCAGCATGGTCTCCTTTAGCTGCCACTCCACTGAAAATAATGGGAGCGTGCATAACAGAGCCAGCCTAGAGCAAAAAAGTGCCTCCAGGAACTACCAGACTGTCCTCTGCCTGATATAATGTGCTGGTGATTTCAAAACAATGTAATTCTACTATCCTAGATGCAATAAATGCTACTTATGAATTCCAAATCAAAAGCACATGTAGGCTGAGCCCCACATTGTAATACCTGGAATAATACTGCTGCTGCTATACAAACCATAAATCATTTTTGTAAGAAAGAGGGAAATATATATCACTTAGTACATAAATAATTTTGGGGTAGTAATGTTGTATGACAGAAAAAAATTACCTAATATAAATTTTTAACCAATAAAAGTGCAAAGTTTAGCTATTCCAATTCATTATATTTCTTATTGGAAACTATTTGGACAATCCCTGCACATTTGTTTTGCCCTTGTGAGCATTACTAATTTTAGCACGAATGATCATTCATCTGAGAATTCATGCCTGAAATGAAATGATTCACCATTTGTTATTCTCTTCCAATAAATGTTTATTACCCAGTCACAGGAGGAAAAGCACAGAGTGACTATGCAGCTCATCACATAGCACAAATAGTAGTAGCAAGAAGCATTGAGCCAGTTCTGGAGATGATCTGTATCAGTCCAAGGTAATATTAGCTATAAATTCCTCTTCTTTCTTTTCATGCTCCACCAGAGAAACAATCATTCCCAACTAAGCATAGTTCAATTCTTACCAAGAGCATCTCAGCTTCACTGCTGAGCTTACTGGAGCTGGTGGCAGGACAAGACATCTTGGTGGCAGGATAAGCCTCTCCCTCCCCAAATTGTGAGGAAGTAGAGCCTGAAGGAGGCACTTCAGGCTGTCCTGCCTGTGTTTCAGTGGCTCTGTACTTCCCTTGACTGGTCATATGCTATTGGTGTTGGCTTGCATCTTACTTCCAACACCAAAGGAAATACAGAAATTTCAGACACAGAAAAATATGAAAACCAAATCAGGGCTTTTAATGAAGGTCCAGGTGGGCATGATCAAGACTGTGTGCCAGGCTGTACTGAAACAAAGCACCACAGCCAGGTCTTCTTGTTCCCCAGCGTTGCTTCAGCACTGTTTTCCATCAAAGAGTACCCAGGCTGACATCTGTCTCCCCATTCTTTACGGTTCAGTAAATCTGACAGTGACAGTGTCCCCTTACCATGAGAGAACTCAGAAATCTGGATTCATGGCATCCTGTGTAATGTATTGTATTACCCATTAGCTTCAACACTACAAGAACAAGCACAAAGCAGAGGACAGTCTGCAGCCACCGAACTGGAGCAGTTGGGAAAATGTGTTTATAAAGTCATCTCAAATCAGCTGAGCTCCAATTCCTAGAGCATTTGGTATGAAGGTCATTTTCTCTATCTGATATATTGAGCCTACCTTTTTTTCCCCAGAATAAGATAATCTGTTGAGCAAACTGTGCATGCGTGTCTTCTACAGACCAGGACTAGTACAGCAAAAAAAAAAAAAAGGCCAAAGAAATGTGTAAATAAATTTCACAGGGGAAAAAAAGTCTCTGGATTCTAAAGTCCCTAATTTTGGAGAATTGTGTGTTGAATGAGAAATAAATAACAGGAGAAGTGAATAATTCGGGATTTAAGTGCAGCATTGGAATCATTGTTAATTCTGCCATCTGCAATTAAAAGACAGTGAAGAAAAGCAAGATATAGCTCACGCTGGGGTTGACACTGCAGCAGCCCAATCCCTGATCTTGGCTGGAGCCCCGCATGTCATGTAAATAATGATACACTCAAATAAATGGCCTTTGTGACTATGGCTCACAATAACTGGGGTTGCTTTCAACACAGCTAGTTCTGCTCCTTCAGAGCTGTGTCTGGGGTGATTACTGATTCTCAAGTTCCTCTGCTGCCACATGAGGCTGCTGTGTAAGTGCTCCCTTGTGGCCTTACAGCTAAGTGAGTGGGTGATGCTCGGGTATCATGTTCCTACATTGAGTATCCCTGCACAGGACCTCCTGCTTACTCTCCTACTCCTGTGTTGTGCACCAGTATCATGCTTTCCCTCTCCTTCTGCCTCAACTCCATGAAGAGAGGGTCTGAAAAAAATCTCTTTTATATGGTGAAGTGAATATCCCATGATTGGTCTTCAAGGTACTTTGCAAAGGTCAGAAAGCATCAAAAGACTGTACTAACTAAATTTCTATAGCATAGGGCTTTGCTTTGTTAGAGATTTCCTAGGCTTGTAAGCACATCCTACTCCCACATGCTGACTAGTTCCGCTCAACCAATTTCTCTGCTTGGTGCTTTCATCTTAGTTTTTTGGTTCATGGTTGACTTACACATACTTCGAATGATTTGTGGGCTAATCATTAGCCTTCCCTGCTAAAGGCGTGTTTCTGCTAACTATCCCCTCTCATTTTTCTCCATACTATGTACTTGTAAATACATCTCCTGCTGAAGGTGACCTGGGCTTTTGTGTCATTCCTTGGAGAGAGCAGTTCAGAGCACAGTGGATTACACTGCACGGCACACACTGCACAGCATTTTCACCACTGCACTAAAGCTGTTAATCTGCATTTGTAAATTTGACATCAGTAAGATATTCTCCATCTTTCAGTGTCTTACATAAGTAGGCCTTAGTGGGAACCACCTCATTCTAAAATGAAGATGTCAAGTAACAGGCTCGATCATTTGGAAAGAGCAACTCGTTAAAGAGAGCAGAGCACTCACACTACTTTAGGTGCATCTTTACTGCTTCCAGAAGGACGCTTTTCATGGCCAGATGGTCAGCTTTTCCAGCTGTTGAAATATTTTTGGAAGGACCATCATTCAGGATGAAACTGTGTGTCACTGGGGATAGACACTGACCTCTGCAGGAAGAAGGTGGTTTAGTCCTCTGCTAAAGGACTCGGCCCTCCCAGCCAGAAGGTTGCTCTGAGGTGGATTCTGTGACATCTCTCATTGAACCTCATTAGTCAACCCACTGATCCCACTCAAGTCCCGGCATTACACTGACATGCAGGACAGCAGAATCAGAACCTAGCAAGGCCTGGTATTTTGAACCCTGACAAAACAGCAACTAATTTATGTGCCGATCATTACCATGTCATTAACATCACCATTTCCTAACAAATTGATTGTGATACCCCGGCTGGCATCAAGAAGCACCTTACACCACAGAAGCATTGCCAGAGGTCCTTGAATTTGAGCTGCAATGCCAAAACCCAGTCCAGCATGACAGTATTCTCATCACAGCTTGTGAATGGAGGGAAAGCCGGTTCTGGGAGTTGCCTTTACTGACTCAAAGCAGGCATTCAGCATCATGTGAAATCTTGCCTACCCTCATATTGCTATCTCAGGAGTAGAGAGAGGTTTCCTAGAAGTCCTGTGTCACATCTGCCAACCTCATGCAGTGTTCTGGGTGCTAGAAAGTGCCTTGAATAGCACTAGGTACTTGGGTATGGGTAGCTGAACCTGCTTCTGGTGGGCAGCCAGCTGAACCAGGCTGGCTGTGTGCTAGTGGAAGGATTAGATGTATGAGCAGAGGTTTCTAGTTCTGCTGTATAAACACTAGTCTCCACATGGCAGAAGGCACACATCCTGAAGATCCTCTGTCAGAGCCATTGAGAAGTCACTGCACCCTGTGTATTCCAGAGGATAACTCCTTCCTGCAGCCAAACCATCCATCTCTGCTAAGTGGGAAGACAGCCTGGACACACAGTGCCCAGACAGGCTCCACATACTCACACCTACAAGCAGGTTCCTTTACTTGGAGATGAATCCCACTCCCAGTTTACCAGAGGTGAGTTCTATTAAGTGTTTCCAAACCTTAATGTCTTTGGTCTGCTTCTCAGATTGAGCCAAATTAGCGTGGGATACAAAATAGTCTGTGAGAAGCTGTGCCTTTAGCCATCTAGTTAGCCATTTAGTTAGCCATTGTTAAACATATCAGTACGTAATTGCATATTGCAGCCTTGCGGGGGCAATGTACAAAATCTCACCTGCCTGATTATAAAATCATTAACTATTTTATTGTTCTTTGTTATCTTTGTTTCTTCTCTGGAAATAATAGGCATTTTTCCAGTTAGAAGTGATTGCAAACTAAATTTAGACTGAAATAGCACATTGGTAATTGATTAAAATCGTAACTGTTTTTAACTATTCTTTCATTCCACTGTAATACAAAATTGAAGAAAAGCATCCAGCCCAACTAGATTACGCTCCCACAATCAGCATAAAATGGCATTAGTGGATGCTGACACCAAAAAACCTGATTCCAGCCCCTTGTACCCCTTTGTTCCAGCAGCAGTGTCTCTTTAGCTGTGAGATGAGTTGAGTTAGGAAATTATGATCTGAAAAAAGGAGTTTTGCTGTGTTTTATACCTGGTTAGTTCTCAACCAGATGTGGCTCAGCCAGGCACTTCACAGAACCTAATGATGGCACATGGAAGACATGGGAACAAGTGAATAAAAATTAAGTCTGTTACGAAACTGCAATCTGGAAAAGTATCTAAGAAATTTTGAATTTATGGTCTGGGGAAATGAATGCATCTTGCAACACTTGGACTAGGTAAAAACTATTAATAGCTTAAATGCTAAAGCCTTTGTTTTCTCTGCAAAGCAGCAGTGACTGATCAGCAATCACTCTTGCGTGCTGATCTTGCAAGCCTAACAGTCTTTTTCCCACTGCTGAGTGAGTCCCAGATGGTTCATAGAGCTATTTGTCCTACATACTTCTAAGGATCCATTATCTGGATAGCTGACTCGTGCAGCAAAAGATTTCCCAACCCAGAATATTTCCTCTAAGTGCTCTGTGCTATGGTTTTCAGGCATGCATGCAGTATTTAAATTTATATATTTATTATTTATTATGGAATCATTCCTTTGAAAAAGACTCCATTGCAAAAAGAAAAAAGAGCACATTTAATGCTGCAATCAGAACATAGTGAGGATTTGAGGGCTGAGATCATTCCATTGCCACAGGGCCAGAAATTTTGCAGCTGAGATTGGCATAAACCAAGCACCTGCCTAGTTTATTTCTGAATGTTCGTGCCAGTGATGCTGATCTTGCAGATCTAAAAAGCAGGCTGCAGACCTGATGAAAAAATGCAGGAGTGTCTGATGGTTTGCAAGGCAGGGAGACATTGCAGAAAAAGCTTGTGCTTGGGCTGAGGAAAAAGGAGAGGTTTTTTTGTTTTGCAAGTAGTCCAGCGGGTTATATAGTTGATAGCCTTGTCTTACAGATGTTTTCTTTGAAAGACCAGTGGAATGGTAGGATGAGTTTTGCTAAGACAGGAGCAACTGCCGTCTTTAAGAAGTACTCCTGTAAAGTCCCAAGTTGTCGAATTTACCTCCCAACACAGTGGTGGGAAGGACCTGTAACTACACAGCAGGAAGGCAGCAAGGCCACAAATGTCCTCCTACAGCAAGTCGTCTCACCTCACCCTACATCCCCTCACTTCACTCCTCCTAAGCTAACAGGTAGGCTGAACCACCCTGCACTGGGCAGTGTTTCCTTGCAGCCCTCTCTGCACTCCATGTGTGCAGAACAAGGCAGGTGACCATCAGCTGTCTACACAGCTCCCCTCCAAGGGTTCCCCATCCTCAAAATACGCCTTAGGTTTGATTTTCTCGTGCTGGTTCGTGGGGAATTTGTAACTGGGAGGGATCTGTAAAGGAAGGATAGCACATATGACCAGATTGCTTTTCACCCAAGGTTATGTTATGTGGGTGGGTACAAGCCTGGCTAGAGCACCTCTGCCTGCCAGCACAGGACTGGATGCCTGCCTTGGCATAGCACGATGCAGAGCCTCACAGGGAGCAGCCCCAATGTGCACTAACAGCAGCTTTATTTGTCTGCAACTGGCTCACACATCTGACCTGGCTGGAGAAGAGCACAGGTGGGGCTGTAAACAACACATCCATGGACTGCAGAATCTGTGGCAGAAGCATCATATTTTTACCCAACGCATGCAGAGCACCTATAGGAAAGCATGTGTGTTATAGTAGCATAAAATGTAGTAAACAACCTCCATGTAGGTTAAATAAACAAGGTGGCATTGCTGACATTAGGCCTCGTTGCTGTGTTGCCCTACTCCTTACAGAACTGTTTCCACCTTGGCAAAGGGGGCTCAGGCATCATTTGGAAACATAACATAGTTGGGTTGCACTGCCTGAATCTCAGGAACCTCCACCACCCCGTGCAAATGTTTAGAAGGAGGCACCATGACCCCTCTTCATGTGCATAAGCCACGGGCCCAGCCAATACAAGAACATTATAAGGAAAAGATGTCACTGCAGCAGGTGCAGCAACTGCTTAACAATGGATTTTTCTTCTCCTTTGCTGAGCACATTCACTGTTTGCTGAACTTTATACTGGCTCTCAGACTCAGTATATAAAACTGGCAGGTGTTGTGGCTTGTCACACCTTGGAATTACACAGAAATCCTGAACTCCCTCTCAAATCCCTTTAAACCTCCTGCTAGCACAGTACTTCTGCTTAGACTGGTTTGGAGATTTTTAGAAAAAGATACCAAAACACAAAAGCAACAATAAAAAATTGATTTGCCATGGCTCCAACAGTTTTATAGTCACTTGACACCTGTCTTAATCAGCTTACAGTCCAACCAAGACGAGTTTCTTTAAAATACCCTTTTACTACTTCACAGGGCACTATCTTTCTGCCATTGCAGACTCAAAACAAGCCTATGCTTCCTGGCACCGCTTGGATTCCATCCTCTCTTGTACTTCCAAAATAGACTTGTTTTAGAAAACACTGTGCTGGTTCAAACTGTAGCACCCAGGCAAGCATGTAGAGGAGAAAAGGTGAGAGGTAGCTGAGCAGAAATTAGGGTAGCAGAAGGATACAATCTAGTTCCTAAGGTGGAAGCAAGTCAGCATGTCCACAAATCCTAGGCTAAGAGGAGGGAGTAGTCCTTCAGAAAATACTTTAGTCATAGAGTTGGTGTGCGCAAAACACATCTGGAGTGAGACGTGCTTTGGCCAACAAGGCATGGACAGAGTCACAGACCATCAGGTGCTTTCTTTAATCAGCACAAGAAGTGGATTAGGAGCAGTACTGAGCCCCTTTGTGACACACTCAGATGGCTCACTGGGACATGGTCTTGCTGGAGGAGGTCTACGGCCACTCAAAATTAATCTCTTTTATCGATCTCCTCATGCAGGGCTTGAGGCCTGCTGAAAAAAGACTAGTTCGTCACATTCCAGACCACCAGCCCAGGTCTATTGTTTGCAAGGAGTTAATTTCCCTGCATTATTCCTTTGGCTTAAATTTTAAATGCCCTGGTAAGAACCTGACTGTGAGGCATGATGGAGTCAACATCAACCCTAGTTAACTTCAGGACATTTTTGGCCTTACTGCTGCAGAGGAGGCTGCTAGCAACAGCTTAGCTTGAGGTGGCAGTGTGCTTTTGACATGTGCAGATTTTTCTTTTTTCAGCATTTTTTCTTTTCTTGTTTGAGGACCGGAAGACTAAAACATCTACATTTAGTCATCGTCATGTGAGCTGGGTACCGATGGTCCCCATAATGGAAATCTTATCAGCACAGTCAGCCTGGCCATGGCAATAAGAGTCTAGTTCTTGGCAAACCAAATTATTTCCTAGAATCTTTTGACTGTATTGGGAAGTTAAATAACCTTGGACATGGCCAGGTTGCTGACAGTGCTGAGTGCCAAACTGGATGCTTCAGGATGTTTTTCCAGGTCTTGATATGCTGTACTGAGAGGTCCTGTGTTGCATCTGCCAACCCCTTGTAGATGTCTCAGATGTCCTGTAGCATCTCAAGCAACATGAGAAGTGTCTGTGGAGGCAATTGAATCACCCTTTGAGCTCAGGTGTTGACATCTCTGTGCAAGCACTTCAGTGTAGGTACTCCAGTCCTGAGCTGAATCTTACATAAGGCAGCTGTGTGGCAGATAACACAGCCCGTCTTCACAAGAAGACTTTGCTGCACCTCCCCGTACCTGTGTGTGGTGGGAGACCCATCCCCTGCAGCACTACACTCAGCCTGCAGCTCAGCATTTTTGTCCCTGCATCCATTCTGCTCAATAGGGAAGTTCTCCCTCTTTTGTTCCGTGCAAGAATCTTGCCCATGGAGTTCTGGGCCTTTCTGCTGGTCCAGGTGAGTGGGGTCTGCTGTTGTAGAGCACTGCAGACTAGCCTTGCGTGCTAAGCTGATTTGGTCTTTAGTGGTGTTCGTATCGATGATGCTATTAAGTGTTGTGACCTTTGGTAGGAAATGGAAATGTTTTTCCTGTAGTTCGCAATCATCTCACTGCTGATACTGCAACTCTGTGCTTTGACTGTTTTAGCAAAAATGCTTGGGCCCCTACCACACTCCTCCGGTCCCCTCCCTTCCTCCTGCAGCTCTGCAGGAGTTGTGCTGACAGCATTTTCTGAAAATGTCTACACCCTGCATCCCCCCAAAAGGGGAATTTCCCAAGACAAAGAAGAAACCACAGTAGGAGTATCTGTTCAGAGCTGGTCAGAAGAAAGTAGGTATAATTCTTGGGGTCTCCTCTTCCCTCATTCTACTTATTCATACTGTTTCATTCAATGAAATATTAGGAAGAAACTGTTGCAGTCAGAATATTTTAGAAGAAAAATAAATGGTCAAGAACATAAGGAAATGGCCGATTTAGAGTAAGGAACTTCTTGAATAATTGCATTCCTGAAAGATTTCAGCGAAATGCTAGGTAAAACTCCAGCACCAGAGAGTGGGTATAAACATGAATGGGATTGGTGAGTTTGAGTAAAGTTACCCTCTTTTTAACACTTTTATAAAAGTGATGGATCAATGGACACCCATCAAATCTCCAGGTTTTTGCCACCACCATGCAGCCTTACCATGATACCTCTTTTTTTTCCTGACAATCTTATTAAAACTCTAGTGTAAACATGCTTCCAAGGATGTGCTGCCAGAGCCTCCTGTAGTTTCTCAGGCAATAAGCGGACTGTGGCTCGTGAGCCAGCAGTGCCAGCAGGCTCAGTCTCTGCAGATGGCTGAAGTGAGGATGTCTCAGCACTCACAACCCACGCTGGTACAAGTAACACACAGTGCCGGTGGCACTGGGAAGAGTGAAGCTGTGGGGCAGTGTCACTCCTCCCTCTGCACTGCTGAGCCAGGCAGGGCCTGGTGGCACACCAAAATGTCCATGTGAGCCATGGCACCTGGCACTTGTATGCTCTGCATGAAGCAGCACAGTCAGGAATGCCTCCTCCACTGCTGCACACAAATACCCTGCATTAACAGCACCTTCTTCTATTTTATTTAATCACAGTGCTTCTCAGAATATTTTCTGTTTGGTTTTGTTTTCATTGATTTAAAATGCAGAAAAGGGAAAGCAAAGTAGATTTTTGCTCAGCAACAGTCCAGATAAAGCAAGTTTTTTTTTAAAAAAAAAATCAATTTATGTAACCAAGCTATGGCTTGTTTTTCAGAATGAGACCAAATACATAAAATAAATAAATACTGTCACATGTAACTGGTTTCTGTAACTTGAATAAAATCAAAGACAAATTAAAATGCTTGCTTGCATTGTTTTTTTCCAATTGACTGCTCAGAAGCCTGTAGTGCTTGAAGAGGATGTGAACACAAGAGCTGGATGGGAACTTTTCAATTAAATGTTTTGCAGCAGAAAATGCTGTTTCATTGAAACCAAAGCTATTCAAGGAAATATAACAGTAGTTGAAACTTTTGTTCATAACGTCTTGGGGTTCAGAGTTGTATTTCTGGTTAAATGGAGAAACAGACAAACAGACTGATAATCACAATGCACAAAACTGAGCATCACGTGAGTTCGATTCCCCTCACCAGGTGAGTAAATACATCACTGCCTTAACGAATACTTTCTCTATTTCCCCAGATATTTTTCTGAAAAATTTCAGCAGCCTTTTGATCATCAGTGTGACTAAAATAACTGTTAACATCTCAAAATATTTTGCAAGCTAGAATTCTGATTTCCAGCTAGTCCAACTAACAGTCAAATGTATGAGTGTTCTTGGGACACCCATTCAACTCCCATTCCAGAAAGCTTTAAGCCTATGAGAGATTAAAAGAAAAGCATGTGCTGAAGAAATTAACACAGAGAACATCAATGTAGGTTCTTGAAACAGAACTCAGAGCGGGACTCAGAGTGGCTAAACACTGTCATCCTTTGTATTTGGAAATGTCCAAAACTGACCTTTGTCAAGTAGTTACGTCTGGTGGTTCTGGGCAGATAACCTAAAGTAATCTCTTCAGGGTATTCAAATATGAGATTTACCAGACCTGGGAGTCAGAAAGTATCCGCTGCAGTGCACAAGTTCTTAGCAAGCAAACTCAAGGGGATCTTCCTGATCCTAGGAAGAAAGCACCACTGATGGGAGCTGGGTATTGAACATCCAGTCACCAGAGCCTGGCACCCTTAGCACTGGCAGGGATCCCACCACCCATGAAAAGCCATGCCACCACCACCAGGCTCATTTTAGAAGAGTTTGGGAATATACTTGACTGTGCATCTTCCCTCGTTAGCTTTGTAGGTTGTATTATCTCTTCCCAAAGAAATAAAATGAGAAAGCATGCACAACAAAAGCAGGAGGTTTAAGATACCAAAAATTTCTATAATACTTAAGCCAGTTAATTGTAGATTCATGATTTGACAAATCTCTTTTCCCACACTGAGAATGCTGACTTAGGAAGTGCTGTGACTGGAGTGATATGGGTTTTGAAGACCACTGGAGAACAAGTCTGACTCTTACAAACACAGTGATATGTCCAGAAAATATAGCAGCTTTTTCTATTACCAAAACAACAGAGCTTTGTAAAGTATTGGCCAAATTTCTCAGTTTACATTGGCAAGGAAGTTGCATCTTCTGCAACTGAGAAAGTGTGACCCAACACTCCTAGATTGCCTTTGGTCAGCTCTTGCGTAAGAAGGGCCGAAAGGCACATCTCTGCAGAACCCAGGTCATGGAGGTTCTACCGACAGGAAATTAACCATCAGTTTAATGCAAGACCCTTATGGCTTGTCAGTGGAGGTAGGCAGGTACATAGAATATCATGATTGATGATCACAATGGCTGATGATAGACTGGGGAGACCCAACACTGGCATCCGGCCATTATCCATCATAGCTCTGACTGCTGTCTTCTGATTACGAGGGGGCTGAATTATTGAGCAGACCTAATTTGTGGCAAGCTGCCACTTGTGTTCCTGGGAAGGGCGAATATAACAAGAAACAAATGCCTCAACTACAATTTTGTACCGTCTCCAAGTCTCTCCCATTGTGCTTCCCTGCTGGGTAAGAAAAGGCAAAGGGGAGATTTAGCTGCATGGTGAATGGCTTTGCACGGCAGTGACAGGTATTCAGAGGCAGTAAGACTTCCTGTCATCAAAGAACCAGCACCAAAAAAATGTTAAGCCTTTGGAAAGGCAGCACCTTTGAAAAGGAGAAGGCGCACTTAAAAATTTGGCAGGATCAAACCCTCTATCATAGTCCTCTCCTTACATCCCAAAACCCTCAGACAACGAATGTGAACTTCTGGGACTATAGCTAAATGTAAGATCATCTGCAAAAGCATGCTCCAGTCATATAATTTATTTGCATGTGTGTCAGTGTAGAAACTGGCACATGGGCCATCTACGTTCGTAGGCCAACCTCTCTGCCACAGAGAGCCAGGATCCGTGATTTTCAGTCCAAAGGTGTTCTTGACATTTCAACATTCATTTTCACCACAAAATCAAAAAGTTCAGGCTTTTAAGGTGTCCCCCATAGAAGATCATGGCTGGACAGCAGCACAAGGTGGAGGAGACTATGCTGGTGGTGTCAGGAAATGGAGTAGCCTGTGGGATGTGAAGCAGCACTCGCCTCCAGGTCCAAGCCACATGTCAGGCACTGCCAACATGCCAGGGACCCTGAGGAGGATGGAACTGCAAACTCAGCGCCAGGGAGGAGAGCACAGCCATGCTGCACCAACCCACAGCCTGACTCCTGCCTTTGGGATCTTTTCCAGTTAAATGAATCAAGCATGATCAGGAGTGAATGTGATCAAAGAAGTGATTCATATTCCCCTGATCTTTTAAGGGAGGGTGAAGTAAAACTCTTTTTATCAAATTCATGTAAGTTAACGGTCAATGGCATAATACTGTCTCTGAGTCAGCACCAAAAGAAATATTTATCTCTACAATTTCATGGTATAAAATTGACTCCATTCTGGTTCCTTTTTATGAAAAGCACCTATAAATTTGCTTTGCATAAGAAAGGAAGCAGTAGCAAAACCAGCTACAGACTATGAAGTAATACTTTTGTATCAAAAATAAATTCTAGTGAAAAACCCGCCTTTCTTCTATTCACAGATGCTTCCAATAATTTTCAAAAATGAGATTCCTGAATGGTGCAGACTCTACCCTCAACGACGTTGATACAGTGCCATTAAAGGCAATGAGATTACATGTGTTTGAATGATGGCAGAATACAGCCCTGTGTGTTTATTGCATCTGTCAAACACATTCCAAAGGATAAAAAGTGTATAAATAAATGCAGCCTCTGTAAGTATCGGTATTTTTACTGAATGGTTGTATATAATTTTAAATAAGTTCATACAGAAGTGGATTTCTGACTTTTTTCTTCAAGTGGCCTTTCACACTTCATAAATTTGCCTGTCCAGGCCTTATGTCCCAGGCTTTGACTTATAACTTCAGAAAATAAGTGAAGAAAACTCCTGTGGAATTTCAGTGATACAACTGTCACATTAACTGTGTACACATTTCTATTTTGGGAAGAAAAGTTTATTGTATTTTGATTAATTGTCTTTGACAGACTAATCTAGGAGCATGAATAGATTCTGTTATAGACTATTAACTCCCTAGCAGTCCTGGGGCTGGGAGTGTTTCCAGGAGGCAGGTCTCCTTTTGATCCTACCAGACCTTAATGATACTGTTTGTATTAACATTAGCAGTGGCCTTTCTAAAAATTCAGTATTAATTGAATCCTCATTTCTTCATTATTTCCTGTATACTGTGCTTTTCCATGAGAACCATGACTCATGCCAACTAATGCCTAGGGAAATATCTTCACCTCGTAAGCTGCAAAATACATTCTACCACCCGGTTAATTTACGGCAGCAATTTGGAATTCTGCTGAGCCGGACACAGCTAGATGGCAATGGATGCATTGTTGTTAAATATGAGCAACATGTCACAGTAATATCAAATTAAATTTTGGGACAAAATGCACGCAAATTTCAATAACCTGTAATAAAGAAATGAAAGGAAATTGCTATATATATTTCAAGTATATATATATTGCTGTATATATTTGCAGAAGTTCATTTCTGCAGTTGTTTTATACACATTAATTGATTATTCCTAATCTTATTATAAGGTGTCCCCCATGATGGCACGAAGTAGAGATGGCACAAAGTAGAGATGCCTGACTGTTGAATGTACCAGGGCTGAAGTCTTTCACTTGGAGTTGACCAGAGGGGTAGGATAACCCTGATAACAACTCCATTTAGCAGAAGCACCTTCAAGGAGTTTAGGCAGATTGTTGAAGTCACAGGTGTCATTTTGTGAGGCTGCTAACTCACACGAAAACCACAAACTGTCAGGTCTGTGCCAGGCTTCACCTTGAATAGTCCCGTGTGAAGGCTGGGTCTCTGCAAAGTGCTGGCTGGGGTTTTCTAACACACTCTCCCAGCTGGGGAATGTAGAAATTGCGACATAGAGGAAAGAGAGTGTTTCTGCAGACGGGTCTGACAAAAAACGAACATCACTTCAATTAGAATTTTCTATAGGAAACATTGCCTTTTGGTGAAAAGCTCAATTCAAAATGTTAAAAAGCTATTTGTTTTTTTAGCAGCTGTTAACGACTCTCCCTCACCAAAAACTGCTGAAAATTTCGGGGCTTTCTAACATCACTGTTTCAAGGAAAAACAGCAATGTTCGAAGAAAAGATGTACTTTTTGGAAGATTTCATTTAAATAAAGTTCCAATTTATCTTCAAAAAGTAATGCTTTTGCAGGAAATTTTTTGGTCTGCCGTTTGCAAAGAATAAATCTCAGTGGAAGTTGTCAGAGTAAATCCCCCCAAGACATTTATAGTAAACCCCTACAAAATGTTTTTAGGAACTGGAAACCCCATGAATATCACTCCAAGTCAGTATCTAAATATTTGTAAGGTTTTCTATGTGTCATTCTTTTGAAAGCCCTACCAAGAGCACCACAAAATCTTGATAAGGGCTGCACATCTAATAGCCCAAGCCTGAATAGTCCGAAACATAAAATTGTACCTTAAAACCTGCATGGGTACCAGCGTGGAGATGGGCTCTGCGGGATGCAGTTTTCTTCAGTGCTTGTTGTAGGAGACTGGGTGGTCTGCAAGACAGGTGTTGCTTTTTAATTTACAGAAATCCATAGCACATACTCAGAGGAGAGGTGTGTTTTCCTTTGAGAGCTACCATGTCCAGTTATCGTAAATCACTGGTTTTTGAGCTATTCCCCAGCACCTACAATCCCCAAAACTTGCCTGAACACAGTGTCCTCTGTGCACAGTAAACACAGCCTTATTTGAAACTAAAATGCTGCGTATTTTGCAGACTCTGACTTCACAGCCCCCTGCCCTGCAGCAGTGGGGTGACCGTGAGAAGAGCAGCCCGAGTGCCTCCTGTGTCCAGACTCATGGGCTTCCGTGTCCAGTTCATCCTGTTCACATGCAACATGTGGGTTTGTCCCCACCATTTGGGCTGCCTAGCCCGCAGGCAATTCGCAGATGTTTGCATTCACCATAGATTTTACCCAAACCTGGGCCAGTGTGTGCTTCTGCAGTCTGCCCTGCGTGAGTGCTGGCCTCTTGCTTAGCCTCAGCAGCTCTGGGCAGACGTGTTTGAGAAGGTGTGAAATGGTTTGGGATAAAGACAACGACAAGAAAACCCAGCTCACTCCCTCTGGCTGCTTGAGATAAACACCATTGCTGCTTAAGATGTGCCAGCATGTCAGTCTGCAGACAGAGAAGACTTTGTTTATGGAATTAATAACAAAATATTATTTATCATTGCAATTATTTATTGACATAAATACATAAATTGACCATCTCTATAGGCTAATCTTCAGCTCCTCAGATCAGAAATGTGTATAACTTGCATTGCCTGTGGGTCATTTGGGTGCATTTTGCCTAGGATGTCCCTCCCTGAGTTCTCATTCCTGATGTCCCCTTGTTTTGAAAGGAGCTATTTTCCTCCTCACCTGTATCCAAGAGTCGATTATGATCTTCTCACACAAAGCCTGGCTGCATGTGCTGGTAAGCTGAGAAAGCAACATATTCCCATGCTTCCCATTCAGGCAGTGTGCACAGAGCCTTTCCTGGTCCCTACACGAATTTCTTATGGAGAAATGTGGTTTATTTGCACTGGGCATCAGGTCTGGTGACAATTTTGAGCTCAGAGAAGCACAGAGCAGTCACAGAGGATAAATAACAGCCTGCTATGAGCCCAGGAATGAAGGATGGAGCTCTTTGCCCAGAGCCCCATGTTCTTCTCTCTTTTGGCTTCTTGCAGCACACAGAACGCACAACATTCCACCAGGAACAATTTAAGTAATGAGAAAAAGGCACAGAGCAAATTGCTGATGTGGTTTGTTGAAATTCACGGAAGCCTCGATTACAGAGTGCTGCATTTTGGTCATCACTGTAATTTTAAAATAAAGACTGTTTTCCACCATTAAGCATGTCAGGCATAGCTCCTGGTCTATTCCTAAGTTCACTTTCTTAGGAAAACAAAGCTTGCATCTATCCCATTGGTCAGTTTCTCATTTTTGGTCTCACCATAATTTTAGCACTCATGGTCAATTTTATCCAGATTTGAAGGGAGGGCAGGACCTTTGTGAAGCACAGAGGCTTGGAAGAGAAGAGAAATACTATTAGGCCCCACTAAAGAGGAGCTGGGTATCAGGGAGAGCCATGCTGGCCACCAGGCTTCACTAGTAATGCTGCTGGTGTGAAATGGCTGTGGGTATTTCTTATCCCACATCCAGCTTGCTTGGCAGGTACCTCACAGCCTGGCAGGCATTCCACTCTTCTCCCAGCCCAGCCCTGTAATGTGAGCAGTCATAAAGGCAGTCTGGTTAGAATGGGAAAATTACTGAAGAGAAGAAATCATCTGCTGAAAAAGACTGACAGAGAAAGGACAGCCAGCCTGGGACTGCTGATGAATGGGATCCCCTCAAGGATGGGGCTTGTAAACTAGAAGTATCCATGAAAACTGCAGCCAGGGTGTCTAGAAACTGAAGACATCCTGAAATACTGTAAATAAGCAGAAAAATGAGGGACTATAAGAGCAACATATCGTCTGACAAAAACAGTCTTGGAAAAAGCAGTGGAAAAGAGTCTGGGAAAATAAAACTGCTCTGAAAGAGCAGAAAACAGCATGATGTGTTGGCTATTACAAATGAAACCAGTTATTAACAGCATCTATTGACTGCTTGAAGTAGGATGTCCTATGGCCTCTTACGTCCAAATGTTATAAAAAAAAAGTGTTTGTTTTATCCAAAACTGAGCTCCTATCTCACTCAGAGCTTTCTGGTTGAATCCCACTCAAACTTCTACAGGATTTTGGACTGTCACCACAGATGTCTTGCTGACCCGTGGCTGACCCCAGGAAGCCAGTATCTCTGTTATCCTTTCAGTTCAGCCTGTCATCCCCTCTTTTGGGAATGGCTGGGTTCGTAGTGCCCACCTCAAATCAGTTTGTCCCTCCCCTTTTGAAATATCCTTCTGAAATCTAATTTGCTTTCTTACTGACATTATATATACTCATTGTTTTGCTAGTGACAAGTTGTCACTGCGTAATAGGTAAGAATACACGACTGCTTGGTTGTGCTTGCTATTGATTGTACTACAATACTAATTGGTGCTATCATTGATCACCACCATACTATTGATTGAGACTATAATTGATTGATGCTAGTAATACATAATAGCTTGAGACATACATATATATATTCATTCATATTTGCTTTATTAATCATAGGTATATTTGCTGGTGGTAGTCTTGGTGGTCTTTGTGGTAATTGTAACTAAATAGAGCCATGAAGAGGAAAAGGCCTCCATGTCCTCAAGTACTGTGAAATCCTCTAACCCTGTGTTCACTCTCTCTACACTAACCCTTAGGTCATGACACCTCATCAGAACCCCATGTTCTCTCACCGCAGGGGAGAACTGTGCATCAGGTGATGATTTTCTGAGGGCAAAAGCACCCTGCACAGTGAGGCAGAGGGAAAATTCTTTTATTCTTTTTAAATAGGTTCCTATTTTAAGTGATAGCAGTGGTGGGTGTAGATTAAAGCAAATTCTGTGATGTGCTGCAGGTGATGGGTCATCCTCTGAAATACACCTCCTTGGGACGTGCGCTGCTGGACACACAATGATTAGATTCTCTTCGGATGCTGTGGAAATCAGTCAATTAATAACAACAATTATTTTGTCCCTAGACTTTCATTGCAGCTTCCTGACATTATGAGTGGCTGGGGAGCTTTAACCCTGAAAACCCAAAGCAGAGGCACTGGATTGCTGTTCACAGGAGACCAGTGTGCTCCATGCAGAAACATGCATGAGCCGGGCTCTGCTCTCATTGCTTGCTTTTCAGATCACCTCTTGCAGTTCTCCTATGGAAATACCACAAGCCAGAGCAATCATGTGTGGGTTTTCTTCTCTGTGTTCTGTCCTTTTATGAATCTTGCTAGCTACCAGCAGTAGTGTGTAAATATTGAAGCCAATGCCATGGCAAGAAGGTAGATTTTTCCCCCCACTTAACTCTATTCACATGATTTTCACAGGAAATCAGAAATCTTTCTTGCATGGTCACAGACTCAAAGAGAAAAATAGCTGTGAATGTAGAAGGCCAAAGCTGCCTGAAAGGAAAAATGTTCTTAACTCCTCTAACCTGGGAGTTTGATATTAAAAGTAAATTAGTGGCTGGCCAAGTTGATCTGATTTTAGGAAGCTGCAAACATATAACCTTCCAGAGAAGAACATTCTTGAATGAATTATGGATAATGAATCAGGCTTTCAAATGACTACACATGTGAGCTTGCTAACCTACATGAAACTGCTGTAAGATGGTCTGTAGTGGGATCATCAAAGCTAGATACATCCCGATGCAAAGCCATGCGATGGAGTCCTGTGCAGTGGGAGATCTTTTTGCCTTGGACCACACGATGGAGACACAGTGGCTGATGAAGAGCCAATGGCTCTGTCCTCTCTGGGCTTGTACCCAAAACAGCAGTGGAGGCACAGCACTGGCACTGTGGCAGTGTGGCACAAGGGGATGAAAACCCAGTCCCCTTGTGCCGTCACACTGAACTAACTCGCTTTCACAGCGCCTCTGGACCATGATCCATCTACAACCTTTGAGGATGCACCAAAGCACAGTTAGTTGTGAGTGGGACAGGAGGGCAGCTTGGGAAGGTGATGTCTGACATTGGAGTGGCTGCTGCAGCACATGAAGCCTTGGAAAAGTCCAACAGGAACCTTAAATTTGACCAGAAAGATCTGAACTCACACCTCAACAGAAAGAGGACTTCAGCAGGGAAGTGTAGAGAGGAAAACAGCTTTGTGATATCGTTTCCAGAGGTGGAAGAGAAGCTGCAAGGGTCTATGCCAGGCTTTCACCTCGGCTCTCTCTTGCCTCTTCCCACCTTTTCTCCTTTCCTCCACCATCCTTCCTGTTTTTTTCATCCATGTGGTTTGTAATAGCAATGTTGCTTTCTCTTGCATTTTTGGATAGACCTTTATGTACATTTAAGTCACTACAAATCAAACCTATCTCTATACATCAATGCATATTGATAGTACAATAACGGCAGTATATGTGTGTTGTGTAAGATATGCATGGTACATGCTACATGAATGTTGAATATATAACATACTGATATATATCACATATCAGCATATACACTCTCAGTGTATATATATGTGTGTGCACATTTATATATATATATATATATATATGCTTAAATTTTTTAAGGGCCACGGCTTTGCTAGCTTTGCTTGGAAAGCTTAACAAAACAGATAATTCTTTCTGCTGTTGGTTTAACTGGCATTTATTAGCAGTGATTACTACTGGTAAGTTAAATAAGAGGCTGATTTAACTAGGGCAGGCCTCCCATTAGATTTTTACTTGCATTTTCTACCCTGTTAAGCATCACAGCTGCAGTTAAATCAATTGGCACCATCTGTCAGGATGCTTATTTTCAGTTGCCTATCGGTGGAACCTAGTCTCAGCTAATGTTTCAGCTCATGCTTTAACTTATCTGCCAGTGGCTGCATATATTATTTCCGATTCCTTTATCAAAATGAAATCATAAAAGCTGAAGGGGGTCTCCAGCAACAGCATTTTTTTTCTCCTAAAGGAAGTATAAGCAGTGTAACAGACCTGTGCTCTGTGAGATGCTCTCTGCTCCCTGAGGAGCTGTGTGTAGCAAGAGCTGTTTGTGTACTCCCAGAGGTACACAAGGTCTTCTCTCAGGGTTTGGTGGTCAGGGCAAGTCAGTGAGGAAAGACAGAGAAGAGCAGTGAAGTTTTCCATATGATGAAGTAAAAGCACGTTTTACATCGCTGTAAAACAGCCAAAGAATTATGCATGATTTGTTTTTCCAGAGGTGCTCTGCACTGAAGTCAGAGGAGGTGAAAGCACCTCACCAAATGAGGCCCAAAGGGCATCATTACAGAGAAGGCATCTGTGCACACACTGAGTGAGGTGATAAACTGCAGTGAGCTCAGGAGCTGCCACCCAGCGCCAACCATCTTCCAGCCCCGTGCAAAACAGCAGCCTGTGTTATTTCCAAGATGCCATCAGAGGGCTGCTTCCCATCCAGCCCAGGCTAAGTGTGTCCACAAAGCTCTCACAGTCTCAAATTAGAAGCACATGCTTCTGTCCTCAGCTCCCTGCCTGCATGGAGGCCTTGCAGTCACCCGTGGACCACCAACAGGATACACCCCACCAGGATGTGCTGTGCCCTGCCCCACTGTGCTAACAGGGCACTAAATCCACAACCGGCCTCCAGCATCGCACACGCTGTAATCCCTGAGGGCAACTTTGCTTTATGCCATATTTGAAGAAACATTTGAATATTGAGGCCGCTCTTGGAGCTCTGTGGGGACCTTCTGCCACTTTGTGCCTGTCCCTCTCATGGGTCTCCTCTCCTGCAGACCCATCAGGGCAGGACACAACCCCTTCTGTCTTTGCAAAGCTGCCAGCAGAGGGGCACCCAAGGCAGCCCTAAGGCCTCCTCTGACTGTTGTCATCAGGCAAATAACAACTTTGTAAAAGGTACTATTACGATTCAGCTGATTTCCAAAACCAGATTGGACATCCAGTGTTAGCAAAAGCCTTGAATGGATAGAAAAGGTCTGATCCTTGATACCTCGCTGCCTGGTGATGCTTTGGTGAGCAGTCTGAAGTCACTTCCTGTTTTTTTCTACAGGTTTTCCCCATGTTTTACAAAGAAAGTCTGTTTTTTTACGAAACGAAAGGCGAACAGAAGTGCTACTCACTCAAAACCTAAGTCCTCATTTTTATAGGCATCTTCCTGAGAAACCGATGAACACTGAATCAAACAGAAGAAAAAAAAAAGCCTACAGCTTCTCCATGGCCCTGAGAACAAATGATAGAAATCACCAGTTCCTGTTGAAGGTGAGCAGAATTGATTTGCAACCAGAAGAAACTGCTTAGCTGTGCATGAAAGACTCAAGCCTGCTGTGCTGACTCAGGCAAATCTGCTGCTTAAACACTCAGCCTGACACTTCAGATAAGGTGTTTTTCCAATGCTCAAGATCTCTGCATGAAATCAAATCAATGGCTCTGGACCCTGCTCGTACCAACACGTGCATGTGTGTGTGTACGTCTCCGTGATGGAGCGTAAGTGGGCTTCTCCCAGCCATGGGAGGGCTGTGCAGCAGGCAGTCTGGCTTTTTAAAGGCATTTGTCTGCAGTCCTGTTCACCATGCCCAGCTCAAACAGAACCATGGGGCTTTTCAAGCTGCCTGAAAAATCGAAGTTAGCTATTTCAGTGTGCCCATAGGATCCCCTCTGAGCTAGGTCGCATCGTACAATAAAGGCAACCCAGACACTGTCCTCAAAACCCATACCCAGTGTTAAAAAAATTGGTCTCCCGGAATTTCAGAAACTGGGGGCAGGAGGTAGAGTGCTTATTTTTCCTCATGGAAGGACTAATGGGAAATGGTCCTATCTGTGGGACCCTACAGATATTTACTACATTGTTTCTGAAAGGTGAAGTGATCTGGACAGAGTGGGGGGGTGAGTAGATGACAAAAATTGCAGATGACACTAAATTATTCAGGATACTTGAACCTGAAGCTGACTTTGGAGACCTGCAAAACTACTTCATGGTGTTGAGTGACAGGGCAATAAGTGAAAAAACTGATAAGCAATTTTTAAAAAAGGCAGATAAGTACTGAACATGCTTAGGACAAAAAAAGATGTATGAAATGACATGCCTTCATTGCTACTGCTCAGGAAAGCAGCTTTGTCATCACTATGGAGAGTTCTCTGAAAATATCTGTCAACACTCAGAAGCTGTTAAAAGGCAAATTGAATGGCAGGACTTGTTAAGAAACTGTAGAGCACAAAATGAGGCTCATCATTTAACCAGTGAATAAGTCCATGGTATACATGGACCTCAAAATCTTTGTGCAGCTCTGATTATGTCATCTCACACCAAAAAGTAAAAAGAGGGATGACTGGAAGCAACCGCTACGAAGGTAAGGGGTGGCTTCCACTGGTGGAGAGCTAAAGCCTCAGAGCTTCCTCAGTCCGGAAAAGCAACAGCCACGACAGAAGCCTGTGGACAAGAGGGGTGCAAAACAAGGGATAGGGTTTTTGTCCCTGCCACTGGATTCTGCAAGAGCCATGAGTGTAAAGACACCGCTCTGGGGTGAGACAATTTCACAGAGCTTTGGTTCCATATGTCGTTGCCAGGGTGCATCTCTGGCTTGGAGAGGTCCCCTGTCCCTGACTGCTGGAGGCTAAATGTGACTTTTCTGTCCTTTCCGTATTTTTGTACTCTATTTTGGTTCTGAACCCTACTTTTGCTGATGGCCACTTCCACAAGCAAGATGCTGTCCAGGGGACCCTTAAGCTGACCTCACCTGTCTTTTCTTCCATTACACGTTCCTGCACTGAGTGTATCTGGACAGAGAAAGTTGTCAGGATATATAGAGGTAACCTAATAAAATTTTAGGAGACTGAAGACAAACCTTGTTTGTACTCTCTTAACCTAAATATAGCCACTGAAGATAATCCTGTTTCCTCAAGGATTCATCACACACCTACCTGATTTATTTGCCATGATTTATTCATGATCTGAGAAGTGGTTTATATAGCCATTGTTTGCAAAACCATTACAGAAGCCTCACTTTGATGGCTTCTTTCTGGCCAGAATTCAAGTTTAAATAGAATGTAAATTATTATATTGTGCCTCTAAGACTTTCTGTTCTGATTTTTTACTTTTTCCTCCCACAGTCTTGAAGGGCAACAAGCCTGTAGCAGTGCGTGAATGGAGGTGTAGCAGTGCAGACTTTGATGACTTTCATGTGTAGTTGCAGCAGGAGGCTGTACTACTGTCCCTAAAATAATTTTTGTTGTTACACTGCCTCTTTTAAAAGTTAGTGGAAACCAGTTTCTATTCTGATTAATAGTTATTGGTGTCTTTATCCAGAACTGAACCATGAGGCACCCTGACACTTACGGAGTGTGGAAGTTCTTCACTTCAGCACTTGGGACAGAATCTGCCCTGATGCATAAGGGTGCAAAAGCCAGGTTCATCAGCTCTTGCTGGAACCTGCCAGGTTTTTGCTTAGCAGGTAATCTGTGTGCCTCTGACAGTGCCTGGTGTTAGCCAAATCTGGTCTTGAATAGGGTTTTTAATGGAAATTCTTGCTGATTGGACATATGGTGGCAACCCTTGATGGCAGCTGAGCTACCTTTGGGTCATCATCACTGCCTGGTAAGAGCACCTGTTGGTGGAAAAAATTGTTATATACTTATTTAACCAGTTTATTGTTGCTGTTGGTTTTGTTTGAAATTTATTTTTGCTTATTTGTAATAATAATACCGGTGCTCATAGATGGTCACTCTTTTGTGTTTGAAAGGTATATCACTATCTTTTTCTTCCCCTAATGTATTAGGGGAGAATTCTTAATCCTGCAGGTTTCAATAAAATGTACAAATATAGTTGACAATAAAATAGCTGTGCTCGTTTCACTTTTTATTAATGGTGCTAGTTTATCCTTATTGAAGTCCATAGATTTCTAACAGAACAAGCAGCAAAGAGGTCATCACAGTGGAAACTATGCCCATGTGAAAGTGGGCAGTAAAAGCTGTGCAGTGTCCTCAACACATGCTCCTAGATTGACTGTGGGCAGCTATTTTAAAGAAAGATTGCTCATGGCTTTTGACTGTGTAAAAAACCTGTGGCATTTTAAGTGGTTAATGAGTAGAAGATAATAGGTAGTGATGGGGTAAGCTCAGCTCATAATTTGACACAGTGGTTTATAGGAATAGAGCATCAAGTGTGGTGCAGCACTGGTAAGACTGAACTAGGGCCAGCAGAGGTTTCTCACTAAATGCTCTTGTTCTGGGCGTACGATGTGCCTGCGAGTTCTTTCACCACAGCTTTTAGAAACCACCTCTCACACCTTCCTACCACTGCACCCATGTGTTACCAACTGTTTCAGTGCCCCTTTTCCACTCTAGGCACAAGCAGAAGATGTGTTGTGTGTGTGTGGTAACAGCTTACTCAAAGGAAAATGCCGACAAGCCCAGGAAACGCATGCAGTATTAAAAAATGGAAAGATGACGGAAGAGGCGTGAGCAACCCCACACGTCACTCTGCCTCGTCTCGTCACGGGAGAAGAGAAATGCTTCAGAGAAGATCACATGTCTCCAGAGGGCTCACTGCAATGTGCAAAGGAAAGGCTGTCTCAATAAATATTTTTCACTCTCTGCGCCCTGAGGCTGGTGGAAAGGCCAATGCGAACGCCATGGAGCCTGTGACAAGGGAGGGCAGAGGGAGCCAGAGAGGAGGGTGTGGTGGCAAATGTGTGCATCCCTCTGCCCACAAATCCAGGGAGGGGACTCCATCAGAAACACCCCAAGGGCTGTGTTAGTCTCATCAAACCCCGAACCACAAAAAAGTTTTGCTAGAAACTCCATGCAGTGACTCAGCCCCTGACACGCACTTTGTCCGTGTGCCAGTGGGTGGCACGGGGAGCCTGTGTGGGTCGAACCAGAACATTTTGTGCACCCTGGCAGAAAGTGGTGGGCTGAGGTGGTGTGGGAAGTCAACAGCCACAGGACAGCAAGCGGGGCAAGGGAACCACCACCACACTGCTGCCTCTATGTCACCCTTCACGGCACGAGGATGCCAGCAGTCACCCGCTCCCCCATGGCATGGCGTAGCATAGTAGTCTGGCAGGGCACTGGCATTCTCGACAGGCACAACTGACCCCTGGACACACCACTGGCATCTGATCTGCCTGCCCTGCATCAGGGTCAGCCCCTGCCTGCACGTTTGGCTGAAGCTGCCTGCAGGCTAATGTTCATTCAATATCTACACTGCACATGGCAGATGCTCAGACATGGACTGCTGCAATGTCACCAGCTGCCTAATGGCAATCTCTGTTATACCTCAAAGGCACCAGTGCTCTAGGTATGTGCTGTAGAGAAAGAAAGGAGGGAAAATGGTGTTTGTGGAGGAAAAAGAGGACACTTGTACAGATGTGATGCTCCCATGTGCGGTGCATCTGTCGCCTTGTGCTGAAGGCAACAGAAAGCACAGACTACAAGAGCAGCAGGGAAATGTTGACTGGAAGAGCTCTGTAAAAGCACCCAGCACTGATGGGGGAGCAAGATTAAGCGCTCTGGGACACAGGTGGGAGCAGACCCTGGAGGCCCCCCATCCACCCCACCCCACGGTCATGGCCACACCCAGCCCCAGGCTCGTGTCATAGCTCAGTGAGGGTGAGATTTAAGAGAGGACCACCGAGTTCAGATGTTGGAATAACATCTGAACTTGGTGCCCTTTCTGAGCACCAAGGCTGGCACCAATGCACACAAGCAGGTGCCCGGGGTCACCGGGCTTGTGCCCCGCCAGCAAAACCAGCAAAGAGCAGCCAAGAGTCACCAGCTCCCCCAACTTCCAGGTATCTCTCTGAATATGTTAGCTAGAGTGTTTCCGGAAACTAGAACCTAAACTTGAACTGAAGCCAGGATGTTCTTTCTGTGCTTTTGGAAGAGGACTTTTCACTGTTTTTATTCACTGAGCTGCCAAATGACTGGGTGATTTTGTCATGAGAGTCTCATTTACTCAGCCCTGCCACCCCACTTATTTGACTGTACTTTGTGAATCTAACTGACCCACAAAAGCACCTGTGCCCTTTGCAGGGCCATAATCACTGCCCAGCTCCTCTTGTGAGGTGACATCTGCCAGGGTAATTAGGGCAGGTCTGTGCTTGGCACTAGGCAGCCTTGCCTCACTGCAGGTCTGCTCAGGATAATGAACTCAGCTGAGCTCTTAAGAGACATGCTTTCCTACAAAGCCATCAAGAATTAATGGGGAAGAAATTAGTCTTTCCTAGCTCACTCTAGAGAAGGAAATCATATTTTCCCATTCCATCAGTCACAGACTCACTGCTGATTGTAGGCATACCAAGACAGTGCTAATGTTGGTGCTGAAAAAATCTACCAGGAGTCTTGCAAACAGGTGTGTTAAGGGAAATGCCTGGACTTACTTCTATGTTTCCAGAGTGCATTTACATCACAAGCAGCCTCTGATGGGGCTAGTTGGGAATTTTCTCTTGAATTTATTTCTGCCCAAATATGCAGCTTTGTTTTATAAGCTGTCAGAGAAATTAAAATAGAAGCACTGTCTGCTCCGCTGCACACCCAGAGGCTATTTCTGAGGTGGCATGGCTGACCTCTCCCAAGCTCTCTTCCCCATGACAGCATGTCATCCCCAGGCTTTGGGGACAGGAAGCAGCTTGCTGTGTGTGAGCAGGGCAGGGAAAAGTGCAAACCCCAGGATCTGTGGGAAAGCCAACCCCACTGCTCAGGTCCCCAACACAGACATTTGGCTGCCAGCCAAATCTACCCCTCTTGCAATGAGTTTGGGAGGCAGCAACAAGGCCAGTGGTGGTCCAAAAGCTGAGGAAACTGGGAAAGAGGCAGTTGCTTCTTGTGCTCCTTGCACCGATGTTGCTTCTGGTGGCCAGCTGCCCACACATGTGCCTTTCTGAATGAGAAATTCTTGTTTACATTTTGTTTTTCTCCCACTTAAAGAACCTCACAGAAATGAGATTTTGAGCTTTGGCCAGTTTGAGTGTTTTATTTTGCAATGTGCCTTGAAAACTAGAGAGGAAAACAGATATAGCTATTTTCATCTTGCTTCAGTTCAGTTTTGCTGTGGATTTGGAGCAAAAGCAGGAGTCATTCACTGCACAGTAAGCTGCTGATGTGCTGAAATACCACAGAAAGTCTATCTGCACTGATGAAAGCAGGAAGTAACAGGAATTTCTGGAGCAAGATTGTTCTCGTGACCATTCTGGGGCAGTTCTACTGATTCAAAAGTACAAAGTTCACATACAGTTCAAGTATTTCTTGAACATTTTATTGCAGTGAAACTCCACAGCATTTGTCATTTACTCACTGCTAAATCTTTATAGCTCAAGGGGTGTTGGCTGCCTCTCTCTCTTAGTTCTTTAGTTCTTCCCACCCTATGTCATTAGCCTGGATCCATGTTCACATTAACAAGGACATCAAGTCCCAAAACATCAGGTATTCAAGGGGCCAAGCACATAGCAGATCTCTCAGGCTCGTCTTAAGTACATTGCTCAGCGCAGTTAGAATGCTCTGGTCCTGAACAAGGCCTAAGGTAACGGCTGGTAGGAGGGATGGAAATATGCAGACTGTGGGGTATGGTATGCTCAAGTCCTTGCTGTATAGGTCTCTTCCGTTTTTCTCAGCATTTGTGATAAGGAGTTTCCGAACAGTGACTCCTGCAAATACATTGAGAGGATCTTGTCCCAGAAAAGCAGAAAAGAGGCAGGAGAAATGCCTCAGTGTAAGAAGACTTGTTGAGAAAAATACTGACTGAGTGGGGTCAGCTAACTCCAGGTGCCCCTGGAGTCAAAGTGCAGTGTTGTGCACAGCCATTTTCCCAGAAGTTCATGCTCCCCTTCCCAGCCTGTAGCCCAGCAGGCTGACTGCTGGAACACATCAGGAACAGACAGCACTGAAATACTTAAGGTTGCTGCTCCTTTCCATACTCTTTGACACTGACCAATGTATTTTGCGCCCTTCCGCATCTAAGGGCATGAGCTGGACAGTAACATTCACCTGGCTTTGGAGAAGTTGGGTTAAACTAAGCAGCCAAGCACACTGTCTCCAAGCACAGATACATGGAGATTTTCATGGGATTCTTTGCTTATTCTTGATGGCAGCCAGCTGGATTTCCATTTGTGATAACCTGATACTTCCCCTCAGAGAATTGCTGTTATAGTTTCACTATTATTTTCCTGGGTGTGATGCTTACCTTGGGATCTGTGTTCTTGGATGTTTTGTTTAATGTGACTTGTTCATATAAAAATAAGGTCAGGAAAAATATTCTCTGCTTTGGCATTGTAAAGTAAAGAATCAGTTTTTCTTTGGCAAGTTCTGTTGTCTTGTGATTTGCCGTAGAGACTGAAAATTGAGCTTGTGGCTTGAATCAGCCTAGGGAGAGTTCTCATATAAAAGTAGTCTTCACATTAAAAGAATCCCAGAAACACTTGAAAGTTGTGAAGTCCAACAATCAGATGTTATAAAAGGCCAGGGTTTAGGTTTTCTGTCAGCTCTATGACCTCAAATTCTCTCCTTTCTTCTCTCTTCAGCACATTGAACATAGTGCTGTCTTTAACCACAGTACTGCATACTACTTTTTTCCCATTCCTCTGTGGAGCTGCTTAGGAAAAACTCCTGCTGATCTGATAGCTAATTCTACAAATTCATTTGTACCTGTGTGTCTAAGACAACACAGTAAGCAGGTAGGAATCATTCACAGTCCCTGTGTGTTGTTTCCATTCAGAGGACAAGAAGGTTACAGTCGGGTATCTTTGATGCGCATTGTCCAAAACACAGGAGGAGGCAACTATTTCCAACCAGCACTTAACTGAAAGGTGCCTCTTTGTTCTTCCCTCTGTGCCACCCCCTCGGCTCCAGGGGTGGTGTGTCATGCCGCCTTTTCTCCTGCTTCTGAAGGGTTTTGCCTCCTCCCTCCCTTCCCAGGCATTGATGGCTCTTTATCCATCATTTTCAAGTGAGTGGCTTTGCTGGCCTGCTTAGCTTTGGAAAGTGACTTTTTCCTCAGTTTAGTTTTAGAGGTTAGGTTTGCAGCAGTAGGTAGCTTTCCCTTGCCATTTCTTCAGGTTGTTAGGATGGTGATCGTGCAATTAAGAGTGCTGCCACACACTGGACCTCTTTCTTCCAAGACTGCCTTTGCAATGAACTGCTATGTATTTTCCTCATCCTTTCAAGTCTACATTTTTTGCTACAGTATTTGCAGCCTACATGTCTGTCTGATTCCTGTACGCTCAGTAAAATAATCTGGGAAAATGTTAAATGTATGAAAGAGTGAGATACTGGCTAAGAATATTTCAATGAAGCTTTGTTGTTGTTTTCCTTTTATCCTTCTAATGTTAAGATAAATTATTTCTGGCATAGGAAAAAAGCCTTGAAGAAAGCCCTGGGGACTGGAGGAGGAACCCAAAAGAAAAAAAAAGCAGGAAGCTATAAAAGAACAGAACATTGAGAGAACACCAAAAATACATTTTATCACAAGAGGGCAGTGCATATTAACAAGAGAAGAAATAATCCATGTTTCACAGGAGGCTAATCCCTTTCTTCTAAAAATTTCCCAAAGCTCTGCTGTCAGTGCTGAATTTAAAAAAAAGGCAGAAAAGGCTTTGCATGCAATAACCAACCACGCCTTGTGAAGGTTGTTGTACACTGGAACTGAAGTATCTGAACTGCTCCTCAGTATCATGATTTTTTTAAGAGAAATGAGACGGTTGTGGGTGGCATAGGAGCCACTGGTCACCCCCATTTCCCTGTTTCCCTTGCAGACAGCGATGCTACCTGGTGAGCCACCATCTCTTTTGCTCATGTATTATAACACTGGCAGGACGACCACTCTCACATCAGATGTATTTATCAAGGCAATAAAGAAAGATGTGGAGATGCTGTAATACAATTAATTGTGTTACATCAAAAGTTAATTTTGCACCTCTGTCCCTTTGATCACGTTCTTAACTACGTAAATGTGAAATGTGCAACGTGAGTAAGATTTTCCTAGTGATATACATCCTCTTTTGTGCTACACTATCTCTTTATGTTTCAGATAACTTGTGAGCCATCCAAGTGGTGTCTGCTGAGAAGTAACATCTCTTCTTGTGTGAGGAAATACATATAGTGTTTCTGGGGGGAGAAGAGCAGGCTTTCAAGGAACTACAGAAAACCACAGTTACTTTGCCAGCGTCTGTTTAAAGGTCAGAGAGCCCTGATACTAACCCTTTACAGAGAGTTACCTGTGTTTGCCTAGGAGCAACAGACCTACAGTCAAGAACTCAATGCTCAAGATGGGAGCTAATGTGAAAAGCTGGCACTATTTCTCACACTCACACCGAGGGCACCATGACAAGGCATGCACCCAGTGCCACTGCCAGCACATCTGGGACCTGAGAGCCTGCAGCTGTGCAGAGCAATTAGAGCCCTCTGATCTTGTATTTTGGAGTTTTTCTGTATTTGTCTGTGAAACAGGATGGGTGCAGTACCAAGCGATATGCTTAGTCCAGCATGAAAAATCCGTAGACTTGCAACAAATAAATGAATTCCCTGTATGTTTATCCACAGGAAAACAGAAATACAAACCCAAGAGCAGATTTAAAGACTTTCCTAAGAAAGACAGTGTCTCTGCTAAAGAAGGTTATGCAAATGGAATCTTAAGAGGCCCGCTCATATATGTATCCATCCATTCAGAGGCTGTTCTCTTAATCTAATGCAGTGCAGTTTAGCATCAAGACTTAAAAGGTAACTCTGTGTGCCACAGGACCATGCGGTGCTGCCAGCTTCTGGCTGATGGGTAACATTGTCCTCTTTTGGGGAACAACAGCCTGTGGCAGCTGCATGCTGCAGTGTAGCCAGCTAAAAGCTCCTCTTGGCTTCCACTAGGCTAAAATAGCTTTTACTGCTCTCTATTTTAAAAGTGACATTCCTGATAATGCCTTTCATGCCTAAATCATATCTCAAAACATTTTCAGGTATTTACAGGCTCAGCATTCAGTAATGCTTCTCTAAGAAGCATAAAAAAAAAAGTATATATTTGTCAAACAGAGGAAGGAAACCAGGTAGCAGTCATTAAAACCTAAAACTATTAAAATTTAGAGAATAAAGAAAGCTAGAGAGAAGTCTAGCACAAGAAAGGCTTATGTATTGATATAAAACCAGGCAATGTAGTTGATGGGGATAGTAAAGTGTTTAGAAATTTGAAAGAAAACTAAAATCTCAGCAAATATTTCTGGCACATTTCAATAGGAAAGAGATGGTGCACTTGACTATATGAATATGATGAAGTATTTTCCAGGCCATAAATACCCATGGGAGCAAAAAGCAGTTGTCTGAACAAGTTGTCTGAGCATCTGTGCCACTGACAACATTTTTTGAGAAATGTTGTAATACTCCAGTGAATTACAACTGGACACAGGTAAAGTGTCGATATTGTGCTAATACTGATAAAAAGCAGAAAAGGACATATGAGGTAACTGGCTGGTAACTTTCCATCAGCAAAATAGTTGAAAAGATCATAAGGGAGTCAACAAACACAGCCTTAAAAATAAGAATGTGATTAATTCCTGTCAGTGTATGGAGAATAGATCCTATTAAGCAAACCGTAGTTTTTTACTTAGTATCACTTGCTATTTAAAAATTTTTAAAATGCTCAATAATATACTAATAAATCTCGCTGAGTGGAAAGAGAACTGACTTAAAATATGATTGTCCTCAAGGAATTTTCTTCTAAAGGTGATGCAAAAGCAGTCCTATGCCCAGCCTACTATTCAGACTAAATAATCTGGGTAGCCATGAATAGAGCTGGTTTTAATAATGGAGGCGTATTTAAGACAAATGCATTTTAATACAGCCAGTGTAAAGTTTTACATCTAAGTTAAGGAATTCAGACCTACAGAAAAATGACTGATTGTTGGAAAGGGATAACTAAAGCCAACCAAGTCTTCAGAGTGAAAGTTCAGCATAAATTTCCAGTGTGATTATATGGAGTGAAAATCAAACGACAGTCCTCGGATTTTCTAAATACAAAATTAGCAAGAAGATGAAAGGAAGTGGTTTTTCTTCCTGATGAGGTGTTGATAAGAATTAATATGGTGACTGCCATTTTCGTATTGATAAGGTGAAAGAAATCATGACAAATACTCAAAATGTCAAGTGAACATCTTTGAGTGAGAGAATCAGAATACAAAATCTGCTTAGATTTTCAGAGTGAAACTGAGAAATGACTCTATAAAGATTAGTAAGAAACTTGTGGGAAAAAAGGACAACTAAAGCCTCTCTTACACAGAAAAAAAGTCAAGAGAGACAGACCAGTGGTTTATCTTGCATTACAGCCTCTGAAAAGATAAGTTTCAATCTTCTGCAGTAGAATCTGTTCTTTTTCATTGCAGCTATTTCTTGTCAAGTTACATGTCTACTTTACACGTCTACTCTTAGGTCTTTAGATTCCTGTATGATTAGTAGCTAGGTATCCATAACAAGGTATGAATTTCCCCTCTTAGAAATCAGTTGTAGGATAGGACAAATCACTACTGTAGGTTGCTCTACAATGTAGATCCTTGTCATTTCATCGCAGATTCATTGTGGATTCAGCATAAACTCATCTATGCTGTGGAAGGCCAACACTGCTTGTATGGTGAATTGTGGCCTCGTGCACTTTCAGCAGCACTGGAGGACAGACACTGCATAGAGCAGGGCTGTCTCCAAATGATGCCATGGGATTTGGAAAACTCTTCTAAGGCAGCACAACCAAAATGACTCACCAGCCCTCACAGGCAGAGCAGCCAGATGATATCTGTATACAGAACATCCTGACGCCGTGGAGTTGACAACCTTTCCCTGTTTAGAAACCAAAAGAACATCTATGAAAATGATTGGTGACTGTAGATGTCTCAGCCTTTGGGTAGGTCTAGAAAGCATGTCTTATGAGGAATGGCTGAGGGAGCTGGGTTTGTTTAGTCTCAAGAAGAGACCTCAGAAGAGGTCTCAGAGAGACCTCATTCTTTTCTACAACTGCCTGAAAGGAGGTGGGGGCTGGTCTCTTCTGCTGTGCCTGGCCCTGCAATGGGAGGACCAGACAAAACCTGCTTAAGCTGTGACAAGGGAGATTCAGATTAGACACTAGAAAATAATTTTTCACTGTCTGAGTGGTCAGGGATTAGAGTAGGCTGCCCAGGTAGGTGGTGGAGTCACCACCCTGAAGGTGTTTCAGGGGTATTTGGATCTGGCACTGGGTAATGGTTTAGTGGTTTAGGGGTCACAGTGATAGTGCTGGGTGGTTGTTGGACTTTAAGATCTTAAAGGTCTCTTCCAGCCTTGAAGTATCTATGATTTTTAGCTCATGAACCTTTTTTTATATCTTTTCTCCCCTGTCCAGTTGAGTAGGGACATGAAAGAACTGCTTTGCACTTGGCATCCAGCCAGGGTCACACCACCACATTTGTCTGGCCAGGAAAGTTCTCCAGTTGTATTACTAAGCATTCAGTCTTGGAAGACTGGCAGTTGATGGAATTATAGATTGACTAAAAGTTAAAAGAATATGTTGTTCTTTTGAATTTTGTCTCTTCTTTTGAATTTACTAATAATCATCCAGGTGAGCACCTACACCTTTTGCTTGAATAGTCACCTAATTTACACAAGTACTCTCAAAAGTAGTGGTACCATGCTTTTCACAGAAACCTGAGATGAGCAGCATGAGCTAAATTTGGGCTTCCTTCCATCATTCTTTCCATTTTTTATAAAGTACTGTTAAGACCAAGACTCAGTGTCAAATGACAAGGTGACAGCTGTAGCAAAAAGATGTCTTACATCTAAATTCCAGAACAAAACTTTGTATTTCTTCCTGCCTGAGAACCAGACCATTTCCCCTCTGTTGCTGGATTCAGCTACAGCTCAAAAAATCTTGAAACACAAAATGTGGCTTGTGGTGTCCTCCCTGCTAAAAGAGCTCCTCATGAGACCCTAGGAAAAGTCTCTTCACGGATTCCCAGTCATCATTGAGGGCTATCTGAATGACACAGCCCTGATTTCCAAGTGATAATCAGGTCAAGCCACGTCTTTATCAAAGACTGAATTAGAGTGCAGGTGCCACCACAAGAGCTGTGTTGCTCTGCTCCACAGCATAACACAGAAGCTCAGTCTGAAGTGCCTGAAAATTATGAAAGAAGCACATTGGATAAAAACTTACAGAGCAAATTGAATGAAACACATATGCACAACTTTAGAAAAAGGGGTTTGACATAATTTTAAAACTTGCTTACATCAAGAGATTAGTTTTCAAAAAGGAAACAAACAACCAAACACCCAAAAGTGCCAGGGGAGAAGGGGTTGCAATAAATTTTATTTTTTTAAAGTTGACGCCCCTTTGCACACACATGCATGCATTTCCTAAACTGAAGTTGCAGAGATGCCATGTGTTAGTTGTCTGAGTATTTGCTATTGCTATATATTTTCAATCTGAAAATATTCAGATACCATCATGATCAGGTGGAGGATAAAACTCGGAGACAGATGGAAGAGAGAGACACTGTACTTACACAGGGCATGGTTTGGTGAAGTGAAGTGTGGTTCCTTGTTTCTAAAAAAATAATACTTGACCTAGTTTAATTAAACATTGGTTGTGCTTCAACATTTGAAAATTGGTTACTAAGAAATTACATTGCTGAAAAAAAACCACTACAAAACAACCATTTTTGTTGTCTGTGTCTCAAAGTAATAGAATAGATTAAGCCACTTAAACATGTATATTATATTTCCTTAAAAGTAGCAGTGCTGAAAATGCAGGTGGTTTAATATTGCAGTTTAACCAGAAAGTGTTTATTTATATGTCACTCATACCAAGAGAGCTAATGTCTCTACAAAGCAGGTAGCATTTAAGCATGGTTTCATTCTTCATGGATAAATTCTCCTTTCGTACCTACCTGTAGCTGGTGAAAGGAAGTCACAATTTAGATCTTTATTTTATTAAACTTAATTTAAATTTATGCTTATGTACAGCTTTAGCTGACACCTTTAGTTAATGAAGTCCTTTAGGAACACATCCTAATACATGCAAGTGACTTCCACCATGGGATCTACGTATTACTGGTCACGAGACACAACCTTAAAATGAAAACCCAGCATCTTTTGATCATTACCAGTGTGAGTCAGGTGTTAACTGATGACAACTCTACACTTGTTTCCATGCTGGCAATGATTAGAAGTTGTAAGCAGCAACAGAGTGTTTTGGTGGTCTTTATCAAGAAGAGTACCAAATGAATCTCTTCATGAGCTGTTTCCCTCTAAGTAGTGACATTGAAAGTGAGTCTTGGCTCTGAGAACGGGAAAAGTATAGAAGAACATTGGGATGTTTCTGAACCTGTTAAAGCCACACCAGTTGGCTGTTAACTACTGGTCAGCTCTCTTTGTCTGTTCACTGATTACCAGAGGAAGTCCAGATTTCATAACACCTGCACTATTTCTTTCTCTAAGTCACAGGAGCATTGTTTCAAACACAGATCATCGCAGACTTTGCAGGCAACAGGGCCACATAATGCAGGTAAGGCATCCATGTGGGAAAAATAAGTGAGGATAACTGGGTAAGCATATGAACAACAACTGGGTCCACAGCCTGACAGGGTTTTTACTATCACTCAGATGTTTTCCTCCAGGGATTTCCATTCCTGAGTAGTAGAAAGGGTGAAAAGCGTATGTGTTGGCACAGCTATGGCAGACATTGCAAACTTTTGTGAATATTTGGTCCGTGCATCTTGTTAAAAAATCACTGCTTCCTGGATCCATTTACCTGTGGACATTGACTCAACAACTTACTGCTGTTGGGATGACGGCAAGTTCTGTTTATCTGCAGAGTCCTGATTTTTTTATTATTTCTTTTCGGAGCAATCTCGTATTTAATAATATTCTCAAAACACAACTGTTCTGATCAACCAAATTGATTGGCTGGATGCTGAGTGACGTTCTCAGTGTTCCTGTAGTACTTTCCACCATGCCTCAGCACTGATTTTTGAAGTCAGAGTTGTTAAAGTAATTAATTTTTTTCCAAAAGTTAATAAGCCACAAGTGGCAATTGTATGCCCAGAATCTCATGTCATTTAACACTGGTACAGGAAAAATAGCTTGACCATGCTGAAAAAGTGAGCTATTGATGGGACAGATTGCCAGATAATGAGAAGGAAAATTCCCTACTTGGCAGACATTTAAAAATAATTGACTTTATTTGGATTTTACATAACAGTAACCTTGAAATTATAGCAATTTTAAGTGCTTTTGAGGAAACAAAACTAGTGTTTACCAGGAACTCCTAAACATACCTTATAAAAAATATTTGGCTCTTAAGGGTATAAAACATTTGTAATTATGTGGCTATGGATAAAACATCCAGGCCTAACTCATCATTCTCATGTTAGTCTGATGTAACTTTATCAGGTAATTCTTATGAATTAAACTTGCCCTGACACTTCAGCTCCGTTACGGAGTTCTAGTCCAATTTTATCGAAGTTTGAATATTAGCTCTTTGAAGGACGTTCAATGAGATGATGAATCTCAGAGAATTTGTTTTGTGGTGATGGGATTTTCTCCCCCAGATAATAAGACCCTCTTCAGGTCTTCTCCCTTTCCATCCCCCTCCTGAAATCTTTGAAGGATCAGGGAGAGTTTCTAATAGAAATAAAAAATGTCTGCTTCTTTTTGCTCATGGTCAGGCCCAAATAAGAGCAAGAGGAAACGGCAAGACCCTTTCAAATGCATTAAACACATTCTCTGAAAATTTAGGGCTGTTGTTTAGTGCCTAATATTCATTACTTTCTCTAAATGTCTTCATGTATCACTTAATTCTGAATCTTTAAATTGAGAAGACTTGGTCAGTTTCTTCCCTGGAGTCACTCTTTTATACCTATAGACTGACTCTGTACCCTTCATCAAACCAGTGAGTCTTCTTAGCACTAGTTGTATTTTCCCTTTCATAGTTACTAAAGAGAGATCCTGTCACTATAAGCAAGAATGTCATCTCTCTTATCTACCATAGCACATGCAATTTGAAACCCCACTTTACATGTGGGTGGAATGAGAAGCTTTTCTCTAAGTCTGCAGTACACTAATAAAGCTTAAGAGAAAAGCTCCTTTAAGATGAAGTCCAAATACAGTTTCAAGATAAGGATCTCCTAAGTGAGATAAGACTGCCACAAAATACATGCTGGTATTAGATCAAAAGTAACTGCTTACTCATTTCTGAATGTTTAATTCTAATCACAGACACATAAGACACTTTCCTGTGTGTCTCTCTACTGAAAGAATGGAGGGTGAGGTGTGTTTGTAATCAGCAGGTTTTGGAACGTGTAGAACCATACACGTCTGAATAATCTCATGGGAATAGTTGTCTTTGGTCGTATTAAATAAACTCTAGTTTGTAATCAGTTAACTTCCCAGTGACACTCGTGCACCCCTTGTTTCACTGTCCTCTCCATTTTTTAAGGTTTATTAACAAACCTAAAGCATTAGGATGTATGCGCTTGTATCAATTTCTGTATCTGTGCATGTTCTGTTTTTCTTTTCAATCCCTACTAGGTGCATCTAACTAGACTGCTATTTTTAAATTTTCGTACTTTTTTTAGGAGCTCAAATAGAAATGTTACTTGTTGCAAGAGGGTAATGCTTTGCAAAGGTGTAAAGATGGTAAATCTGCAGTTGTGGCTTTGTTGTACAGAGCTTCTGGATGTGCAGAATCATAGAAACATCAAGGTTGGAAGAGACCTTTAAGATCATCAGGTCCAACAATCCACTCAGCGCTATCACGTGACCCCTAAGCCACTAAACCATTACCCAGTGCCAGATCCAGACACCCCTGAAACACCTCCAGGGATGGTGACTTGACCACCTCTCTGGGCAGCCTATTCTAATCTCTGACCACTCAGACAGTGAAAAATTATTTTCCTAATATCTAATCTGAATCTTCCTTGTCACAGCTTAAGGCCATTTTGTCTGGTCCTCTCATTGCAGGGCCAGGCACAGCAGAAGAGACCGGCCCCCACCTTCTTTCAGGCGGTTGTAGAGAGCAATGAGGTCCCTCCAAGCCTCCTCTTCTTGAGACTAAACAAACCCAGCTCCCTCAGCCATTCCTCATAAGACATGCTTTCTAGACCTTTCACAAGTCTTGTTGCCCTTTGCTGGACATGCTCCGGCACCTCAACGTCCTCTTTAAAGTGAGGGGCCCAGAACTGAGCACAGCACTTGAGGTGTGGCCTCACCAGTGTTGAGTATGGGGGAATGATCACTTCCCTAGTCCTGCTGGCCACGCTATTCTTGGCCACACAAGCACACTGTTGGCTCACATTGAGCCAGCTGTCAACCAGTGTCCCGAAGTCCCTTTGTACTTAACAGCTCTCAAGCCACTCTTCCCCCAGCCTGCAGTGCTACAGGTGGTTGTCGTGACCCAAGGGCAGGACCTGGCACTTGGCCTTATTGAGCTTCGTGGAGTTGTCCTCAGCCCATTGATGGAGTCTGTCCAGGCCTCTCTGCAGAACCTTCCTACTCTCCAGCAGATCAACACTCCCACCAAACCTAGTGTCATCTGCAAATTTACTGAGGGTACACTCAATCCCTATGTCCAGATCATCAATAAAGATGTCAAACAGGACTGGACCATTCAATGATCAGTTTAATTCAAATGGGACAAACCTGAACATGATGAGTTCCTGTTACAGGTCTTGATGCCCTTCCAGGACCTGCAACACCTCAAGCTTCTCCTGTTATGAGGGAACATAGAAGGCATCCACTGACTCCTCACTACAGGGCCCAAACTGAACAGGCAAATCTCCTCTCTGCCCCCACAACCACCTCCTTTTCCTCCCCTCATCCCTGGGTAATGGTGCTCCCCAAAATCAACTCACCCACCACCCCAGCTTGCAGGAACAAAATGACTCCCTCCAGCACTTACAAGTTACATCCACACAAAGGACACCTGTTGAGGGTTTAGTGCCACCATGAACCCAGCTCTAAAATCAGTATCCAGAAACTGAGCTTATGCCACAGGAGTAGATGCAGAGTGAGGGTAGGATGGAGTCACCTTGGCCTTGCTAAAAACCACAGAAATATCTGGGCTAGGGATTTTGTGGTTTTGCTAAATTTCTTTCAGAAATATGCTTAGTGCACTGTCATGTTTGTACATGTGGTCCTTACTGCGGGTGTGTATACATATGTGCATGTGTATGTAGAAACACCGCTCATAATTATGGCAAGACTGCTTAACTGCCAAATATTTTACTTTGATTTCGTTGACAATAATGAAATTTGTCTTTTTTTAAGGGTTTTGTCCTTTGACAGCTTCTGTCAAAGACCAGGTGGAAACTGTTTAAGCAGGAGCTGTAGGTAGACTCCTTTCCAGCTGGTAATAAGACTGTCAGAGGGGAAAAGTCTGAAATATTCCACATTGCCCTGAGAATTTAAGTCAAGAAGTAAAACTACTTCTCTTCGATTTCTTCTGATTGTATGAAGCTGAACTTGGCTGCTCCTTATCATATGAATTTGGCTTGAACAGTATCAATCACCATACAGAGGTTTTGGTTTCCACTAATTTTCTTTTCTCTTCTTTTGCGTAGGTGCAGCACATTTTTCTTGTGGTATTGCACCTGTAGATGAATAAGACCCCACTCTTGACCATCTTGGCTGGTGTTGCTATACTTCTTTTGCCAATGTATTCATAACAAACCTGTGACCATCTGTGAGCAATAAATAGCTTAACCAGGATACTTTTCATGAGTGAGTTTTGCATTGTAAGTAAAAAGTAATTTTAAACCTTTTTTCCCCCTTCTACCTTCAAATACTTTTCTTGAGATCTTCTCCCCTCCCTCAGTGAGTCTGAGCAAGCTCCAGGGAGATGATTAACTTCTGTCTGCCAAAATATCAGGTAATTAATAACTAGTTCTTCAGGACTTCAGATCTGTTTAGCCCAGAGGCCCTTCCTCTGGAGGTGCTGCGGTGTCAGAGGGACAGTAAGGCTTCCACCTCCTCCCTCAGAGCATGCATAAAACAATTTCTGACCAGCCAACTGTCACAGCAGGCTCCACACTTGCGCATCCCATTGCATATGTGCACTGCTGTTCTGCATTGGGAGAACAGAATAGAATAGAGTAGAATAGGATAGAATCATTTCAGTTGGAATGGACCTACATCAATCAACTAGTCCAATTACCTGACCAGTTCAGGGATGACAACACGGGACTGTTCGTCCCTGTACCATGGGGTGGTGGCGGCACATGTAGGGTGGGATGGGGAGAGAGACAAGGATAAATTCAGTGGATTTGCAGTGCCACAGAACCCTCAGGCAGCTCACGGCAAAGTAGAGGAGTTGTAAGAACTACTGGTTTGGAGACTGTCACACCACACAAAGTCTGGTGAAGAAATTCCTCTCCCACTGGAAGATGTGGTTGAAGGTTCCTAGTCCCCCATCCTGCTTCTCAAGATAGAAATGTCAAGAAGGTTTTGAACATTAGCAAAGCAATCTTTTAATCTATTAAAACACATTATAATGAATGCCAAGAATCTGTGAAAATGAATGTCTAAAAATTCCCCAATGTATTTTTCTCAATGGCTGGATGGAAAATCAATATTTAGGTTTTAGTTAGCTGAAAGTTGATTTCAGCTGGGGAGCATTTGCTGAATCAAAAGGCCACCTCTGAAAGATGTTTTGTATCACAGAGAGAAGAACGTTAGCAAGTTCCTAGAGCGAAAAATGCTGCATTAAATTTGCTCAACACCAAATCGAACATTTTGCTTACATACTGTACTGTAATTTCTCTATTTCATTCAGCAGCAATCTCAGCTCTAAACAACACTTCACCCAGGGGGAATTAGCCACACATTTTTAATCACACAAAAGTGCTCCAGGACTGGCAGTATTTTGGTTTATGTAAAACATTTCTATTTTGGAAGTATTATGCATGAACACCACATTTCTTTAGATAACTGACTGCACATGTTGCCTCATCAAACATTTTAACACTACTGTTCTTGATGGTAAAAGCATCCTGTAACAGAATGAACTACTGAAGAATATGCAAAAATGCTTTTAAAGAAATCCATAAAACACCAAACTTTAACTTTTGACCAAAAAATTAGTATTTATATTCTGAATAAAACAAGTTGAAATTCTGGGCAGAGGAAGTAGTCAGAATTTTTTAAACCAGATTCTGCTCATACCCTCTAGTTATTTCATAGCGGTTGGGGGATGGTTGAAGCTCACACTAGAAACAAAGCCTCATTTACAGCTTGTTGGGATATAGAAAACACTCCTCAACATTTCTGAAAAGTTTTACATTGAAGTACAATATTGCAGATTTCTAAGAAAGCAGCTCATCTCTGAACTTAACAAAGTATGGAGGGGTTTGACTTGAATAAACCTTTCAGTTCAGCCACCATTTCCAGTCATGTGCAGCCATAGTTCTTGATAGAGAGAGACCATCATTTGCACTGCACTTATCTCCAGGCACTTTCTGATACCAGTAAACAAATTCCAGATTGTTTTCCTCCTACTTGGGGAACTACAGTAGTCTTTTCCCAATTGCCTCACCAGCAAATGGCTATCACAAGGCTCCATGTCAAATGTGGGAAGCCAACATGGTATTTATAGCCTGTGTTATGGCATTATATTTTATATTGTAATATTTGTATTTATTTTATTATTTGTCATTTATTCATCAAAGTTATTTCTCATCCATGTTGCAACAGAGCTGAAGCATCTTAAAGCTTCAAGTTACTCCGTCGAGCAGTTTGAACCTGAATTCCCCCTCCATCTCTTCCATCTGTATTTTCTTTCCCCTGGAAGTATTTCAATATGCTATTGTTGGTCTCGTGAAAAACACAAGACAGCTAGAAGTTTGGTTGAAGGATATCGAACAGTGTGGTTTCCATTCTGAAGCCAAGGAAATTCTTATTTCCCATCGTTAGGTTTTTGTCAAGGGGAATTCTTGTTTGCTGGCCAGCCTTCATGGGAATTGATTCATGTGGCAGAAGTGTGCACCATCATCCGAAGGCTTTAACTCTGCTCAGCACCACTCTGAAGAGCTTAGAAGGGGCTGTAGAAGAGCACTCTTGAGCTGGGATTTCTTTAAATAAGTTCATTTTCCTAAAAGCCTAGGAAATTGCAATTACCTAACTAAAAGAATGTTAATTTTTTATTAAAGACGAGTTGCCAAGCATAGGAAACATTACAGCTCAGGATACTCACAGAGCTGTCATTTGCCTCCCTTCTGTCTATATGTCATATAATAGAAACATAGAATAATTTAGCTTGGAAAAGTCCCCTCAGATCATTGTGTCCAATCATTTACTCAGCACTCCCATGTTCAACACTAAACCATATCCCTAAGCACCACATCTTCCCTTTTTTAAATACCTACAGTGATAGTGATTCAACCACTTCCATGGGTAGCCTGTTGCAGTCTTTGACAAAACTTTTGGTAATTTTTCCTAATATCCAATCTAAGCTTCCCCTGAAACAACTTGAGTCTGTGTCCTCTCATCCTTTCACTTCTTAACCGAGAGAAGAGACAGATCTCCTACAACGTCTTTTTAGGTAGTTGTAGAGACCCAAAAGTTCTCCCCTGAGCCTCCTTTTCTCCAGGCCAAGCCCCCCCAGCTCTCTCAGCCACTACTCACAAGATCTGTGCTCCAGAGCCTCGACCAATTACACTGCCCTTCTTTGGACACGCTCCAGCATCTCCAAGCCTGACCTGTCGTGTGGGGCCCAAAACTGACCACGGGATTTGAGGTAATCATGACAATACCATATTAGATGATAGCCCATTTTAGTCTTCCTACCCACAGTACTCCAGGTCCAGTGAAACAAAGGAAGTGTGATATGCAGAGGAAGACCCTGTGTTGCATAGCAGACACTCCTGCTCATAAGAGCTCTCCCTCCCTTGTGATGAAAGTCAGAAAACGTGCAGTACATAGAGAAAAAAAGATTTCATAAAGAGAAAGACTGATTTAGGCTGTAGTACACTACCTGTAACAACTGAGCCTGCTAGACAGGTGTATTTGGATGCCAGAAAATCAGCAGATATCTCTATGGATAGCGATGAGCTCTGGGCTGTTCTGTTAGCAGAGCTTTCTCTTTTACTGTCCACAAAATGTTCACAAGCAACAATGTAGTGGAGCACAGTGATTTCATAGATTCAGAGAAGATAAAGCTTTGTAAGTTCCAAGCAGTATAGAAGTATTAAGAAAGCTGCAAGTTACTAATAAAAAAATAGTAGGAGATAAATTACAAATTATAGCTGTAACCACAGATATTGGATTATTGCATTGAAACAAAGGTATTCTTGAATTTATGTCAGATGTATCAAGTGAGATTGATTTCATTTCCTGTGTTAAGTGGAATGCAATTTGAACAAAGAAAGTGTGCATTACTCGTGAGGCTTTGAGTAACCTGGTCTTGTGGAAGGTGTCCCTGCCCATGGCAGGGGGGTTGGAATTAGATGATCTTCAAAGTGGCTTCCAACCCAAACCATTCTGTGATCCTTTGATTCTAACTCTTCCTGGAGGATGCTCATCCACTCATGCTGCTGGAGAATTTACTCTCTAATGATACACAAGAAACTGACATTAAAAGAATATTAGCCAAGTTGGAAAGCCCAGCACTAAAAAGATAGACAAAGGCAGAATTACCGTTGCGCGTGCGATCTAATCTTGCCGGATAATCAATGTGGCACAGTCAATCGCACTGTTTGTGTACCACACATCATGTTTAGGCTGCCCAGACCAGGGCGTTCATCTGATAAGTACTCAGTAGTCTCTCTGGTGCTTAATACAGCCTTAAGCCATTTGTATGACAGGCTAGTCGAGTCCTGCTTTAAGAAAAAACCCCTGTTTCTGTAACATCTTTCTGGACTTTTACTTCCCTATTGGAAAAGATTATATTAACCCTACTCTAAAATGAGGATAATGGATGAAGAGGTATGGAATGCCAGGGCAGTCATGGAGTGTTTGCATGGATATGAGGCAGTTCTCTTGCTCACAATTTTCACAGCCGCTCTGACAGTCATGGACCACCCTCAATGTGGGAAGTCAGCATCTGCACAGGGTCAGAGAGAAATACAGCTCTACTTGTTAGTCCATCCTCCTTTGTAGACCACAAGCCAGCTGGTGCCAGTGAGCCCACCAGGCAGAGAGGCAGCCCTTCACTCAGCTTCAATCCCAGCTCAGTACATTGGCCATTTTGCTGGTTTTCACCAACACTGTTACAGACTTTCTAGAAGAGGCAAAACAACATGTCCAAAACACATTTTGCTGAGATCTCCGTTCTTAAGGCAAAATAGCAAAAGCAAAGCAGTTCAGTCCAGGCCTGTTGTTCCAACATATGTGGATCTCAAAGCGAGATCAGAAAGACTATAAACCAAAAGCTGTTATGGTAAAGTGTTATGGGGTTAAACCTGCAATGTAATCATTGCCGATGTCATTGCACAACGCATGAATATGATAAACAGTATTGCCATGCATGACAGAGCTGTAAAAGTCCTGTAGTATCTAGAGGTCAAGCCTTTTTTCTAGGCGAAGGATGCTGATTCTCCCAATCTGCATGTCAGCTGTATAACTCAGACCCAGCTTTAAAACGTTTCTTCCAAGGAAACCAAGTGCTTTGAGGGAAGCAGCAGCTACAAGTACGCAGACACTAGAGTTTAGTGGTCAAGCATGCTGTTAATACCTGACCAACAGCATCATATGAAGATAGGTGCTTGATACCATATCTTGAACTAACAGAGCTACTATTTTGCAAGGGAAGCTGTTCCAGGAAGTAGTTTGCTTCAGGTTTATCTTGGTGCTTTTTCAATGTGTATCGATATGATGCTAGGGTGAGTTTCATTTCCTTGGAACATAGCAGTGAGAGAGAGAAATATTGCTTTTTCCATGTCAAAGAATGACTGAATCCTGCAATCTGTAATCCATGAAGGGTGAGGCAGAAATACAAGCAACCTCATTTACACTGAGCTCAGGGGTAGATGTGGAAAGCAAACTCCTGCCTCCTCTCTGTAGTATGAGGCGGGACATAGCTAATAGGAGAGAGATTAAGTATTTAAGAGATTTAGGCAGATCACGTAGATGCTTTTCTCCAAGTGACAAAGACTCTGTGTTTTTACTGGGTGAACTGAATCTCACACGTGTGATTCTGGCTTTCAATCTCTCTCCTTGGACTTGATGTCAAAGGTCTTTTTCATCCTAGCTGATTCTATGATTCTATGATTCTGTGATTGATTTCTTCTCAGGCAAATTCTGCCCTTAGACACAGGCCTGCAATCAGAGTTTGTGCAGGCTGTGTGTGCTCCTGGTGCCTGCACACTGGCACCAGTATTCGCTGCTCTGGTAGGAACAAGATGGTGCAGGAACCCTCCTCCTCTGTGCATGGAGGAAGCATCTGAGAATGGCCCTTGCTAGTACATTGTAACCTGGTTTTTAGATCAGTGCTGCGAAGGGTGGTTTTAGCTCATCTCATCTCCAGTTTACCCCAGGGAAAAAAGAGCTCTGCATGTCTCCATGGAGTCATAAAATTTCCTGGGTTTCGTACAAAACCGGATTAGATAGTGTTATAAGCCTTCCTGGTGCAGGAAGGCATAGGCCATAATAATTTTCTGGCTGGGATTCCTATGGATCACATATTGCTTGCAAGCTGCTTGAACAGACAATAAAGAACAGCTTTGTTTGAGGTACTGGGTGCCGCTGCAAACTACCTAAGCAGTTTTATATTATTGATTTAATGGTTTATTTCTTACCTGTGAAAGAGAAATATTTTTTCACTACTCTGTCTAAATTGTACAACAGTGGTTTTGAGCATTTATGCAGTGTATAGATGCAAATAAAATAAAATCTAGCACTTACACAAGTTTTCTCACTGGTCAGCAAACTGACAGGGAAAAAAACACCATAGAAAAGGAACATACTGAAAATTACAGCAGAGGGACAAACTGTACTAGCAAAATGGAAAATGAAAATGGGTTTTGGGAAATAGCATGCTGTAGTTTGCAGTATTAATCATATCAGGATTTAATATTTCCTATTTAAGTAATCCTTTACTTTACAAGTATTAAAAAACCTTTGGAATCTATATTTTAGAAGGTTTAAAGCAAAACATATATGTACTAAGTGACAAAGCCTAAACTCAGTATTTTTAACCCCAGTTTATTTATTTTAATTTTAAAAATTATTTTGCACCTTTTATAACAAAGTTGAGGCCTTTGTTTCAAATGCACACACATACTCATTGTAACCTGCTCAAAAATCCCCAGCTTCAAGAAACTGCATATCAAGCAGAACCCAAGTAAAGGTTAGAAGCTTTCATGTCTTCAAAGAGCAGAGAACAGCCATTGCAAGGGGGCCTCTACTTGGTTTTTTCATCATACATACAAGGGTAGTGCTGGCAGGTTCTGAATTATTACTTTTTATTTAAACTAAAAAGTCAGTTTGATGCCAAACAGATTGGCTGCCATGAAGTTCCAACTCCCAGTAAAGTAATACTATTAAACTCTCTTTACATTTTTCCATTTAAAAATGCAAGAATAACATGTGCGAAAAATGTGTTACACTTAAGGCAGAGCAGGTGATACTACCTAATGTTTGCATTGCTGGACTCTTCCCAATGGAAGATTTTTTTTAATGGTTTATAACCCTATTAGACATTCGGATCTTTCATGCTAGGAGTCCGATCCAGGGTGATTATTTTTTCTTAGTTCACCAAAAACTGTTTAATCGTTTCCAAGGAAATGTTAGAGAGAAAAAAGCACTGGCTCTGTTGGTGTTAACAAAACCTGTTGATCTTTCTGACAGCTTTTATTCTTCTATGCCAAATGAAACCTGGCAGTGGGTGCACTGTGTGTCAGGATTCCTTACTCCTGCTGATTTGAGAGCTGGAAAAACTATAGCCGTAGTATAAACACTTTAAGAAACTATGGTTTACAAATGGTCAAGAAAGTGCTGTTTCTTCCACTTTAAGAGACTTCCATTTTAGTAGATAAAAGCTCTGTTAAGCCTTTCTCCCCACCAAGCATTCTGCAATGGTAATTCCTTCCTTCTCTGAGCCAGCCATATGTGCATCTTCTCAGAACTCTTACAGCTGGCAGGACTGGAGATGCACCATCCTCACAGAAGCAGTTAAGCAGATTTCTCCTGGTTGCAGCTTGAAAGATAGCAGCAAGATTTTTCCTGCACAATTGTTTCCAGATCTTCCAGGATAGGACAAAGCTCAAGAATATAAGTTCCCCCAGCTGATACTCTGAGTTTGTTAAATAGACAAATAGAAACAAGCCGTTTTGGCAGAAACGTTTCAAATTTTCAAGTTAAAATTGTTTGAAGAAGTTATTCAGCTTCTGCAAATTTTCAGGAGAACACTTAGGAGATTCCCACCAGATCTGTGAGATACCCACGAGAAATCTGCCAGCTTCGCTGCCACTCACCACTCGTATGCTGTCCCCTCATTCACAGACACAGAGTGAGGATACCTGTAGGTTGTTCTGCCCTCCAGTCTTACACAGTGCAAGCAGCTCCATTTCCAAGTGCTCTTGGCTCAAGGCTGGTGCTGTCTCTGATGAACTGCTCCTCAGATTTACACTGTGCTGGAGACTCCAAATCTCATGATAAATGATGACTATAACCCATTTCTCTCTTTGTAGTTTCCTCACTACAAACAAAATAGAGTAGACTCCCATGTAACAAGAAGACCCTTGTCACCAGTTCTACTGCAGCCAGCCAGGGTTGGATTCTGTTTTGGGGAGAGTGTCACTGGCAGCTCTGAAATGTGTTTTTATAGTACTTCTGTTTGGTCCGTATTGTCATGTGCTTGACTTTCTGCTCTGATTAATTAATTTTTATCTACTTTACAGAGCAGTGGTGAGGATTTTTTATTTAATTTTCATATATGTGTCAGATGCCCTCAGTGCTGCAGCAGCAAATAAAAGAGCTGGGAGCAGCACTGGGGTCTGGCAGGATGAATTGTGTTGAGGGAAGGAAATGGATGCTAATGGCTATTCCTGGCATGAGGTTTGCCCTGGGCCAGAAGGACCTGGGCCAGACCCAGCCATCCTGAAATCAGGGGGTGAGGGGATGGTTACTCATTCAGCACAAAATCTCACTGCTTGGAGCCCACCAGGGAGGCTTCCGTCAATCCCCTGGTTGCCTCCCTCCTTCCTCAGATCTTATGTTTGCCTATCATGTGATGTGGGCCCATGGGTACCAAAGCCCCTAACCCTGCCCCACGGAAGGAACGGGAGGGGAGAAATGCACAGACCAGCCCGCAACTCAGCAGGGGGTTTTGATGAAAAAGGGAAAAATATCAACCAAACTATCTCCCTTTCCTCTTGTTCAGAATCAGATGATAAGGATTTGAGTCATATGGGAAATAATTAGTTTGAGTCATATGGGAAAGCACATCCGCCACTTGCTTTCAACAGCTCATAGTTGAGTTTGCCATGGGTTTGGTATCTTCACTACCTAAGCACTAATTACTCACAGACGTAATTTCTAACATCTGTCCACTCACTAGTTCTACCAATAAACACTATAAAGGTTTACCATTTATCTTCTTCCTAGCCCAAACTTATTTTCCATATGCAGGTTATACCTCACCCACAAAATAGTCCACAATTTTCAAAGGATTTAAGGACTCCTACATCAAATAGAAGTATTTAGGAAATATTTGCCATCCTCCATGTTAAGGAAACTTCCCTGTCAAACCATCCAGAAGCTACTCTGGCAGTCACTCTTGCACCACCTGAGCTGCAACAAAAGCCCCTTTGCAGCTACACTGCCCACATTCACACAGTTGCACCAGGTGTCCTTACCAGCTTGACCGAGGGTTTCCCATAGCCGCGTTAAAGACATCCAGATCCTTAAAGTAATTTAATCATGGTGCAATAACTAAATAACAAAATAACAGGTTGGGCTGGGTGCCTCCAAGGAGGCACCCCAAACAGAGGAACCACTGGGGTTTTATAGCCCCACAGACTCAGGGAAACAAAGTCTGCTGTGTCTCTGAGTGTCCCATCCTCTGGCTGCACCACATGTCCCCATGCCCTTTGTTCTGCAAAGGTTGGCAGTTCATGGCCTCTTGTCTCAGCTCAGGGTCCTGCTCCCAGAGCTCAGCCTGCAGCTGACATGACAGCTTCACACCGAGGTACCTGCACTGAATGTGCTCCTCAACACAGCATTGTTTGCGATAGGCAGCATTAGTAACAGCATGTTACTGTCAGGTTATGCCCTGACCAGCGGTTCTCCTGAGCTAAAAGGAATCAGGGCAGGCTCCAGCAGTAGTCCTCCTGCAGCAAACCAGTTGGGCTGCAGCAGTGATCTCGTCGTGTTTGAAAACTTCCTATGGGAAAAGAGGAAATTCACTTTATGTGTAAAGATGGCATTTACTGTTAACATAATTGAAATCTTAACAGCATTATCAAGGCATCAGTATTAGCACAGATGTAATTATTACGGGCAAAGAGAGAAAAAGTAAATGAAGAATTCTGTTACAGAGGAAAAGTTGCCATAAAAGCTACACACTTAAAATTCCTACACACACACATCCTGGATATTACGTCTTTCTTTGGTGCTGTTCCCAGCCTTCCACTGCCCCCTTGGGTCATAATATTGATGGTTGCACTCTGGGGAGTGGGGAGGGATATGGCAAGTTATCCACCACCCAAGTCTGTTTCAGAGAGAAATACAATGCTGATGTCAATGACTTCTTCTTCCTCAGCCATGGTGTTATCTGCAGACTTGCTGAGGCTGTGCTCAACGCCACTGTCTCTGTCATAAATAAAGATATTGAACAGTGACCTCCCAATATACTCTCCTGAGGAAGACCACTTGTGGGTGTCCATCTGGACACTGAGCCATTGACTGCAACTCTTTGGATGCAACCATCCCGACAATTTCTTATCCATCAAAGAGTTCATCCCTCAAACCCAAATATCTCCAGTTTAACAGCAAGAATATTGTGTGGGACTATGCCAAGGCCTTTACAGAAGTCCACGTAGATGACATTCGTAGCTCTTTCCTTGACAACATGGTTTGCCCCTGGTGAAGCCACCCTGGCTGTGTCTAATTGCCTCCTTGTCACCAACATGCCTTGACATACCTTCCAGGAGTATCTGTTCCATGATGTTACCGACTGTTTGATATTTGCCAGGTTTTTATTTTTACCCTTTCAAAAGCATGGATGTGATGTTTCACTTTTTTCACTGAGCATGGACTTTACCTTACTGCCATGACTTTTCAAATACAGTGAAAAGCATCGTAGGTGCTACGTTTTCCAGTTCACTTGGGATGCTGGGATGCATGTCTTCAGGTTCTCCAGATGGTCTCAAGCCTGATCTTCCCTAACAATGGGCGAGTCTTCATTGTCCCAGTTCATGCCTTGAGATTCAGAAGATCAAGGTGTTTTGAAGAGCAATTGCCGTTGAAAACTGAGGCAAATAAAAACTGGTGCATGTTACTCCATGATCAGAAAAAAATTTCTATTTAAGCAAGTGAAAATGAAGCTTCAGGCATGTCAAGATAAATTCAGGTAAAGTAAGGTCTGAGGCTTTGTAAACTCACTGCAAAATCTGTGTAGGAGTGTTTGTAGGAGTGGCAATACTGTATATACAAGGCTGCAGGGCCACACTAAAACAGGGGTCTGTGTAACTGAGTCAGTCCAAAAGTATTTCCCCATGTAATTATGAGTGTACTGAGAGCTTTTCTGCTATTGCAACCTTGCCTGAGAAGATCCAATTCTCACGCATCTCACATATCCACTCGGAAGCCCAATGAAGTCATCAGGACAAATAGCCATTAATTTCAGCTGACTTTACATAGTTTCGGATTTTTGGTGCAATAACACTATCAGAGTCAGAGGGGAATATTCAGGGAATGCACCTCCTGCACACAAGACGCCTCCCTGTGCCTATAGGTAAAAGGTTGTACAAAAGTTTAGAAAGCTGTGCTGTCTACAGGACACATCCTGCCCCTACTAAAGGTAAAACTGGAGAATTCAGGGAGAGTCATTTAAAAATTACAATAAAGGTGGTGATGGTGACAACAACAGGAACTATCTAGGTGTTTTTTGTATTTTGCAGGAAACTACTGTCTTTCTCCAAAGATGACTTCTGCATCTGCTAACCTGGGGGCAGCTTTGGTCCAAGGCCTTTGAATTTATGGTGAAAAATTTAATGATGATGATGAGGCAGGAGCTAGTTTTCAGTGAAACAGATGATGAGTAAGCTGAAATAAGGCAATTTTCAAGGAAACACCTCAGTCAAACATGACCTGGTGCAGCCACAGAGGTATAAATGACTTTGCTGGGCTTCTCAACAAAGAGAAATACATAACCACAGGAAGCAAGCACCCCATTTCATGTTAAGAGTATGTTCTTTCTGCTCCTGAGCAGCTCTACAAAGAAAGCACGCCCAAGGAAAACCAGAAGGTTTTCACACTTTTCAGTGGGTTTTATTTTACAGTAAAGAAGAAATAAGAAGTCCTGACCCAGCAGAATTGCCATGGAAAGCAAAGCCCCTGCTTTTGTGTCCTCAGCTTGATTCAGCTTCTTGCTTATTCCTCCGCTATCGTTAGAACAGAAGTGAAAGCATTTGACAATACACAAAGTAACAACATGGGAAAGTTGCAGAAGGAAATTATTTTTAATTCCCACAGTTTTGCACAAATGTTGGGTTTTCAAAGGAAAATATGGTCATTCATTTTAAGCCTGCCTGTGCTTGGCCCTCTCTGTGCACCCGAGCTCTGAACCTGCAGGACACCACAACGGCTTTGAAACTGTTCCTTCAAAGCTTTTTCACACATTGCTAGATGAATTTGCCTCTGCACATGTGTTTGGCAGTTCAAATGCAGCTTTTAATTTGTGTTCTCCTACCTTAAGACGCCCTGTATAAAATCATGTGAGAAAAATGTTCCCCAAAGCTTTGTGAAATTCTACAGAAGGCAGCAGGAAGACATCTTTTCACTTGTTTTACTTCTGGAGGAGTCAGAGAGCTTAAAATGAAACCAGCAGGTGGGATACTTTTCCAGCTTTCCCTTTCTCTCCTAAAGAGGGAGCTAGAAAGCTGAATGATGGGGGTTGTTGGGTTTTTTTGTGTTGGGGATTAGGGTTTTTTTTCAACTAACCTCATTGATAGCTGCAAACTACTAATTCAATTAATTTTCTACTATTTCTTTAAAAGAAACCACTTGCATCCAGTGGTTTCTCTACTCAAGTTTTAGGTTGTCAGAAAAAAAAAAAGAGCGGCAAAATGCAAATTAAAAAAAACTGATTAATAGAGGTTTGATTCATCTCCAGGCTTGGCTTAAATGTGGCATATGTGGTTTACTGTAACTATTTTTAATGTATTTTTTATATATTACGTCTTACAAATATTAAATAGAAACAAGAGAAGTTTTCCCTATGTACCACACCAATATTCCCGCAGTAACACTGAAGGTCAGATGCTGTGTTTCTGCAGTGACAACCCTGTTTGCCCACACCTCAATGACTCCCAGTCTCTGAGGTGTCAGCTTATTGCCAGAAAAATGAAAATAATTGTGTCCTCTTCTCTTGAACATTATAGACATTTCATATCATGCAATTCTGAAAAAGGCATATTGAAATTGAAGAACCTGTTGGCCTTCTCTGATGGAGTGACTGCATGAGTGGACAAGGGAAGGGTTACAGCTGTCATTTATCTGGACTGCTGTAAAGCCTTTGACACGATCTCCCACAACATCCTCCTCTCTAAATTGGAGAGAGATGGATTTGATGGGTGGACTGTTGTTAGACGGATGATAAAGCGGTTGGATGGTTGCATCCAGTGGTCAGACAGTCACATCCAGTTTTCAGCAGCTCGAAGTCCCAATGGGCATCAGTGACAAGTGGTGTTCCTCAAGGGACCTGTGCTATTTGATTTCTTTATTAATGACACAGACAAAGGGATCGAGTGCACCCTCAGCAAACTGGCAGGTGACACCAAGCTCAGTGGTGCAGTTGACACACCTGAAGGATGGAATGCAATCCAGAGGGACCTGGACAAGCTTGAGAAATGGGCCTGTGGGCATCTCATGAGGTGCAAGGTGCTGCACTTGGGTCGGGGCAAACCCTNACCAAGATGATTAGAGGGATGGAGCACCTCTCCTGTGAGGGAAGGCTGAGAGAACTGGGTTTGTTCAACCTGAAAAAGAGAAGGTTTTGGGGTTCCCTAATTGTGGGCTTCCAGTACTTGAAGGGAGCCCACAAGAAAGATGAAGAGGGACTTCTTCCAAGTCCTTCTAGTGACAGAACAAGACATAATGGCTTCAAACTGAAAAAGAACAGATTTAGATTAGATATTAGGAAAAATTCTTTACTGTGAGTGTGGTGAGGCGGTGGAACAGGTTGCCCAGCCAAGTTATGGGTATTCCATCCCTGAAAGTGTCCAAGACCAGGTTGGATAGAGCTTTGAGCAACCTGATCTAGTGAAATGTGTCCCTGTCCATGGCAATGGGACTGGAATCAATAGACTTTCTGTAGAGAAGGTTCTTCACTTAATTTGAAATTGAGTTTATCAAATATAATATGAAGCAACTTTGTTTACTAGTATTACACACCTGTATACTGGGGCAATTAATTTTCTTCTGCTATTCTGGTGGAGATTCTGGTTTTCATTAATATAGATATGTGACTGAGGAAAAACTGAAGAAGGCTAATAAAAATATTGTCAAGATTTTTTTGGTGGTGGTAACATCAGCAAGCCACATGACCTGTTCTGTGTTTTCCTCTATGCATTTTGCCAATTATTTTATACTTTTCTCTTTCCATTTCTGCTAAAGATTGAGGTAATAATCCCTACCACCTCCTGTAAAATGCTGTGAAACCTGGCTAATCAAGCTGCAGCATCTGAATGAGAAGCTTTTATTTCCTAGAGTATGTCTGTTGAAGAAAATCCCATGTGTAAGGTACTGAAGTTTTAACATCTGGTAAAGAATGGCCAAAAGTCTGTGGAATTTTATTGTGGTTCACATTCAAAGAATTGGCAGTAAAATCAACCACGATTTTAGGTTTCTTGAACGAGACAGTCAAACACTTCCTCTTTCAGGGATGAACTATGAACCTGTTATACTCTCTACAAGAATCTTCACACCTTTCTCTAAAAAAAGATAGGCTTCAAATGCTTATCTTTCCTGTTGAAATTGCCTGATTTATGCAAGAGTTGATCAAGCCTATAGTCATCCACAATGACTTTTAGACAATTTCCTATTAGTCTGTTGTGGTTTTGAATGCTGCAAAATTAGCTGGGGAATTTTAAAACGGGTTTGAAAGGATGCTGAAGGAGTTGAGTGCCTGACAAAAGTGGTGTTCGCATACTTTACACATTCCTCTGCAAAGAAGGCATTATGGAAAATTATTGAAAAAGTATTATGAAACACTGGCAATAATCTGAGAAATACTCTTGAAGTCTCAATTTGTCTGGCAGGGTTTGTGCTGCTAAGATTTTATTTACATTTGATTCACTACAGAGGATATTTCTCCTATAAAAGTGAAATTCTAACAAGAAAAGAACAGGTTGCCCAAAAAGGTATTGCTTTACTTGACTGGAGAGAAGCAATTTCTGAGTCTAGGCATGGAGTTTTTGATATCCTGTGTCTGAGACACAAATAACACACCTTTTAAATTTAAACATAAGGAGTCAGTTTCTTTTCCATTTTACTGTCTGAAAGTCCCTGTTGCATCTTCACTCTGATCATTATTCAAAGTTTACTTCTGTAAACGGAATGCTATATGTTGAAATCTGGAGATACTGGCTTGGTCCTTGGTACATTTAACAGAGATACCAAACTTTTATATAATGTTCAGCAAACCTAAGTAGCTGTTGCATAAGCCTTTTTGTGGTTAATTAGCACATACACTTGCTGCCACAGAAGTTACTGGAGACAAAGTCTTGGGGTTTGTTTCTCTCTTTGACAGACGAGTTCCTGTATTGTAACTTGAAACTCTGCTTGAAGATACTGGATGAGGTTTTCCTTCTGCAGTTTGCTTGCTCATCTAAAACAGCCGAAGAAGACAGGAAGTTTCGTCCCGTGGTTGAAAAATTATTCCTCATCTGCAGCTGAACTACTTTGCTCCAATGAAGCATAAATATTACATGTATACACACATTATATTATATGGCACAATGCCTACCACATAACAGTAAACAGCAAAGAATAAGCTCTGTTGCTGGTATCACTATTTGACCATTTGAAAAAGCAAAAGCAAAGTAATTGCATTCCAATTCTTTATGTGTATATGAGCTGTCTCCGAAGGTTTTAGGGCTTTTTTCATTTTTTACGTTTAGAGGATTTTATGTATTTACATTTGGATATCTTCAGGTATTTAGGAGACAGGAATCTTGAGCTCACTTGCAAAGGAGGAGAAAGTGTCACCCTTAGTATTTCTCATCTCCTTTGACTGGCAAAGCCTGTTCCTGTGATCAGGTGGTAGCTGTAGTTAGTCTCACATTTATGCCAGTTTTTGGTATGTTTTCCTGAGGAAAAACTTCAAATTAAGCAGTTTTACCAAGCTAGAAAAATTAGCACCTGCCCTTGCACTTTAGCTAGTGTGTTCTGACCTCCTGCAGGCCCTATGTATCTCAGTCTGTCACATGCATCATGTGATGGCTCAGCTGATCAGATGTCAAGTCCTTAAAACCATCATGTCATTCATCTTCATGTTTTGCCAAGGTCAAGCTTGCTGTTGTTCCTCAGCTTATTAAGGCTATGTTTTCCACAAAGCCAGTGGAAAAATGCTCCAATGCTTCAGAAAAGTTGGTAAGCAGGTGAACTGGATGACACCTGGGAAGGTGAAAATACGATTGTCAAGAAATCCTGTTTTCCAGAAGGCGATGGGATGAATTACTGGTACCTTACAAGTAATCAAAACAGACTACTGGGATTTTTCGAGAGTTCAGGTTCTCGGAGTCTGCAACGAGTCTGCATGAGGCAGCTGCTGGCACCTTGTGGTTGCCTTTGGCTGAAGACTTCAGGGTAGCTCATCCACAAATCCCTCATGCTTGCAGGTGTCATCCGGTTGGATCAGGTGTTTTGCCTGACCAAGAATCTGAGATTAAACCTTTCACCCTCCTTCCCTTTGTGATTAGTTTGGAAGTCATTTGAAGGGACTTATTTCCTGCATGACAGTGACTGAATTCCCTGGTCTTCTCCTGTTGCACCTAGCCACACAAATTGCTGTCCCTTCAAAGATGGGTGTGGAAAGGCAGGGACAGGCTGGTCCCCAAACGCAGCTGCTTGGGTCAGTCTTGAGACATCTGTTATCAATTTCATTTGGGAGTAACTCAGATGGGTATTTTTGTGATGTGGGTTTGTTGGGGTTTTTTTACACTGCAAACTGAATTAATAATATTTGCCTTATACGTATAATTAAATTCCAAAGTGTTATTTACTGAGGTCCTGAAGGCCAAGGCTGCAGAAGCAAACAAACTAGCAATTTTTAAGGATGTGTAATAGCTGATTTGGGTTTGTACCTCACTCCTTTCCAGAGTCTTCCACTAGAAGACGTATGTGTTCAGCGTGCTCAGTCTGTATTTTCACTCTTCTGAAAGGAGCTGGTTATAGCTTTGAAGCTCAGCTTGACAAGCACATGAGACTTGTCTAACTGAGGATCAGCTCTTCAAGAACCCTGTATCATTTGTGAGATCTGAGAAACTGTATGTATGCATCTGGTCTGCCTCCCTCCCTTTCCTGGCTCTGTTTATAACAGCAGTCTGTATTATTCAAATAGCTAAGGCCATCTTGCCAGAACAGTAAGAAAAGCTCTCTGCCCCAAAGACTTTCCCGTAGTGTAAAGCTGGGGAAAACACTCAAGAATGGACATAACCAAACAGTGAAGTAGGCACATACAGACAACATGACCTGGAACACTGAGAACTGCATGTCTTTGTGTGTGTATATGCAAGTGGGATGTCACAGTGCTCTTATCTCCTAAAGGGGAACTAGGAGCTAAGCGAGCTGATTTCCCGCTGAAGCAGTGTCACAGAGTTATTTCATTGTGGCAAGCAGAAGGCCCCAGGGGTCACCTGGCTGATGTGCTAACGGGCTTTGCTCACTGTGGGCTTCCTATGCCTGTGGGAACACAGCCTGGGCATGGTGTGGCACAAATGAGAGACAGTTGAGAAAGGAGTAAGGGATGGGTGAGCCAGAAAAGGGAGAAATGGTCAGGCAGGTGGAAGTGGACAGTAGTCATGAAGAAATTACTGACCAGTCTGTAATAAAATACACACTTTACCCCAGGGGTTTGCAGCAGGGTGTGACTGAAGAGAGGCCAGCAACAAAAAAAGTAATGAGAGAAATTAATTTGAGGAGCATGTGAGAGCATACTGAACACTTGGCACTATGAAAACAGATAACTTTAGACACAGAAGATGATTGGGGGGGGGAGGGGAAGCAGCACAAAGAGCCATCAGAGAGGCCAAGGGCAGTGTAATTAACGCTGAAAGAGAGAATAATGAAAGCAGTCATGATGACTCAGCAGTGCTGCTTATCCTCTGCCGCTTGGAGGAGGACACCAACCAGCCACGGCACTGGCATTTCCACAGGGTCCTTGGTACATCTTCAGCTTCAGTGACAGCCTGGGATGCTCAAGGCTTATGCCTGTCCCAAAGAGCAAAGAGGAGCTCTCTGTAATACCTGCACCCAGTGTTGGTGTCTGAACCTAAAGTAGAAAATGCAGCTTTTCTAGCTCTAAGAATTTTGCTTGTGGTTTTTGTACGAGGCTCACACGGAAAAGCACCTCTTTGCCCTACCAGAAAGAAGGAAGGCCCCTGGTTGAACTTTTTGCTCTGTGTGCCAGTAGTCCCACCAGACCTCAGAGAGGCACGCTATAGGGTAACAAAACAAAAGCCTAATTTTTCTCTGCAGTTCTAACTCTTTCTACCAAATGTCTTCTTCCTTGTGGGAATTTCATCAGAATGCATGATGTCCTTTGGAGGTATGGTACACATTTTTTTCTGAGAGTCACAGGCTCAAAAACCTGTGCTAGCATCAGACAATTTTATTTCCTGTCATTTATTACCCTGTTAGTTCAAACACTTTTTTTTCCTAAAGCACATAACTTGTGGTCAGCTGCATCTGGTACTACAACACAATTACGGTAAATTTACATTTTACCAGCTGAAATTTCCTGTAAGCCTTCTGTGGGCTAGAAATATAAAATGAAACTAAGCAATCATGGTCTGAAAAAATAAGAAATATTATTTTATTTATTTGTTTGTTTTCATGACAGTATCTCGACTGACTGCTATCCTACCACAACTCATGACAGACATGAAAAAAGCATACAGCAAAAAATAATTTTCAAGATATTTGCAGACATTGTACTCTGCCACAATAAACCCTGATACTCTGCACAGGCTTATGGGTGGGGATGCTTCTAGTGAACAGTCAATTCTGAAGGAGCTTGCAAAAGATCTGTTTTACTCTGCAGTGTTCTCAGCTGTGCATAAGAACAAGAATATCGTAATTTCTTACTTGCTATCTCACATTAATATGTGAAGGCGTAGTCCCCAAGGCCAGTCGGGCTTGCTTTAATTGAGTTAAACTGAATTGACTGGGGCCATTAGGTATGTGTAGCATAAGGTATCAATAAATATTAAATAGTATATGCAGCTGAAACATTATTCTGTAGGGCTGCAGCTGTGACTGGAGATTTCTGACTGAGATACATGTAATGAATAATGCTGGTAATGAAAATTATGGGTTTTCTCCTTTCAATGAGAAAAAGGAAGGTGATCAGAAGTAGCAGCATCCATATTTCTTGGTTGTTCTTATGTAAATTTTTTTCGTATGCCACCATGTTCACCACCCAGAAGGGAGGAGGATTCAGTTTGTTCAACTTTTTGTTCTCCATTGACTACAGACACCAACAAAGGTGCAAAATTTTTTTCTCAGCTGACAAGCTTTCCTCAAGCGATCTTTCATAATCAGGCACTGTGCTGATCCAGGATGGAGCCAGAGACTACTGAACCTTGCAGCCACCAGATGGGATGAGCACTTTGCCTGCCTGGAAGGCCGAATCCAGACAGCACTGCCTTGACTCAGTTTGTGCCCAGGCTGGCTGATATAAAGAGATTTGAGGACTTGCCATTTGATCTTGAGTGGTTCTTTGTGCCAAACTGCGTGGTAGGTGATGATTCAATAACCATATGTGTGAGCTTTCTCTTGGAATTGGGTAAGTGGGTATACAAAAAAAGATGCATGGTGCTATGTAGTCCCACATCTCTGCTGAACAGTTTGCTTTGTTTGCAGGAAATTGCTTCTTTGGTGCAGAGGTACCAGGGAACACTGCATGTTTTCTTCAAAGGGCAATGTTTTTTGGGCTAGGATAGCAGAAAGCTCTGCAGAAAAGGCACTGGCAACCCTTTGAACAGGCTGACAAGTGAAGAGAAAGAAAAACTATTTTTTTCTTGGGTGTACTTGCTCATGTTTTAGATATCTTTCCAACGTGACCTTTTGAACCTGTTTACACATCCCGCACGCAGCCTGAGGCAGTGAGGGATGGACTAGATAAGCAGAGCTGAGTGGTGCATAGCCATTGCACTCACACCATGCCACCCTCTGCCCAGATGTGTGCCAGGGGCCGACCCAGGCCGGGAATGTGGTGGGGCTTCTGAGCCCTCATTGGGGTTCATGTAGAGGCTGTGACCACATGTGCTGGTTTTGGCTGAGGTAGAGTTCATTTTCTTCACAATGACTAGTATGGGACTACGTTTTGGATTTGTTCAATGACAAATGACTTCGTCGTCTCCCACGAGTTCCCAGCTGTTATGTATGACATCTCAGTGTCCCCTGGCCTGGGTTAGATCAGTCATCAAAGGGCTCTTTGCCATCAAGGGCAGCATACGGTGAGCAGCTGTGCCAGGATGAGGGGGCTGTGAGAGCCCAGCAGACCTCCTCCCTGATGCATGGCATTGCAAGCCTTTCCCCCCCAGATGACCTGGAGTGTATTCCTTTTCATAGCCATTTTCTGCATCCTGACTGTATGGAAAACCATAGGAGAAACAGTTTCACTGGCTTATCAGTTATGGTATCAAACTTACCAGTTTCCTGATGAGTGAGGAATTTATGGTTGCATGTTGCTGTAGTTGTATGATACAAGGAACAGATTCATAAAGGGGTGTATGGAAAGACATGGTGTAAATTGGTGCAACAGTATTTTTTATTTAGTCACACAGATCTGGCAGTGCAGTTCCCACAGCATCTGCCCTCCTCCTGCGTAGGGGAAAAAGCTTTCCAAGAAAGTGGATTTCTTCACAGCAGTGTCACAGAAACTGTACGCAACAAAGAGATTTTTATGGTAGGAGCCTTATATAGCATAGCTGTTGGACTAAACTCACAAAGTCATCATTTGAATATCCATGCACATATGGGCATATATGGACTGCCCAGACTCATACCAGACTGCGAGCAGGAGATTTTTGGATGCAGTTTCAAAATTCCTGACTCTGCTTTGTTCCAGTAGCAGTAATGGACGAGAGCAGTTCAAAGCTGTAAACTGCCTGGGGCAACGACAGATCTGCCTCCAAGGTCTATCTCAGCTGCAGGCTCTTTGCTTTCCTCATCACAAGGTGTTACTTCTCAGTCTATAATTAGCTTGAAGAGCAGACTTTTATTCTGATTTGGGAGGAGGCAGGAGGCATCTGACACGACAACGCAGCAGGAAGATCTGGCCTCAGCAGGCGAAGTAGAAGATGCTTCACTATTATAGCAGAGTGGCAGGATGATCTGTAAGCAGAGGTGATAGCTGTCCATTGGCCCCAAAAGCTGGTGGAGGCCGTAGAACAGTTTATAGGGAGAATTCAGTGGTCTCTTCTCCAGCATTTAGTACAGAAATGTAAAAAGAGCTTAGTGAAGGCTGGTGTGCATGAGTGATTTGCATTGCACTTTACCAAGTTTCAAATAAACACACAAATGCTTTTATACCACACAAAAACTCCCACTTAGTATAATTTAGTATTTGGTGTTAAATTGGAAAGAACACCTCTATAGTTTGCATGTAGAGCTACAATTTAGAAGACCTGAATCCAAAGTCTAGCAGGGTCCTTGTGCCTTGGGCTGAATGTGCAGTTTTAGACCGAACCTGATGTGGAATTAAGTGTGAAATCTGATTTCATCTGTTCTGAAATTCAGTGACTTTATCCTTCTTGATTTAGCTTTCATTTTCACTCCCCTCATTTGATGCTTTTAATCCATTCTTAGACTCTCTTTATCTGATATGCCTTTAGTCATACTCTTCATGTTTTTTCATGCCATATCAGCTACATTCATTGAAGGTTGATAAGCCTGGCCTCAGTTCGCCATGAAAAGACACGGAAAGAGACGATCCTGTCCACATGCAAAACTACTGCCTTGAAAATGTCCGCCTTTGCAAATGATAAATATGTCTTCTGCTTCTTGTACTCCACTGGAGTAGAAGTTCTCAGTCTTTCCAGACTTCTCCCTGACCAGACTCACAGTCAGTATCCCAAACTCATTCAACAGTTAATTGCCTTTTTTTGTCACAATATCCTGACTTTTGTGATACTTTCCTTACCCTACCTGTAGCTTCATCTGTTTCTTTAGGCCGAGGATCTTCTTCACCTACATGACTTGTCCCTGTAGTCTCTCTGAATGACCAATACCAGCTTCAGTTCAGTAGTGTCAAATGGAATCATGCTTCCTCCTGGATCCAGGCTGCCAACCTTTCCTCAGGCCTGCAAGTCTGGTATCTCTTTCAGTCAACTCTCTATGAGTCGTCACATCCCAGTTGTCACTGAGTCTTATAAATTCTACAGAATATATGAATACACTGCTACCGAACACAGTACTAGTTCAATCTACGTTCCTAAAAATTAACAGCCAGGTGTTTATCATCTATTCATTTTCATTCTTGTTCTGTTTCAACACTGTTTTCCTGTCTTTCAGCAGTGCACTCTTCTTGTTTATATTGGCTCAAGATATTTCAATCTAAGCATTCTCCGTGTGCCGCATGAACCCGGTTCCCATTCCCACTGCATCACTCAGCAGATTTTCCTTTCTCCTTTGAGTCAAAATCTGCCTGTATGCACTGGCATGGCTCTCTGCCCTCCCTCTCACCTTCTGGGTGCTGTAGAGATGTCGTCTATCCCAAGGCCATTTTTCTGCTGCTTCACACATTGAGCTGTACTATGGTTATACATAACTTTTGTGAAAAATCCAGGCTGTTTTAGGCCCTGATGGTATTCAGTTTCCAGCACTATGACAAAGTAGACAGGAGATTCCTCAGTCACCTACGCATCTGCTGGCTTGGTATAAATTATCAGTAAATAATATTTTTATTTTTAGGATAAAAGTCTTACAGGAGCACATGTCTGCTTCAAATTGGTCTTCTGAACTCTGTGATACCATGTTTCAGTCAAAAACTGATTAAACAAATCTATGTACACAAATTGGTGAGACCTACTGGACCTACCAATATTTACATATTTTCTTGGCTCTTTTGGTAGCAACTCCCTGGGTGAAGAGTTATGAGCACTTACTTGAGGCAGTTGTGCTCATAATATGAAGTCAGCACCAGCCTGTTGGGAGTGGCTTTGAGCCCACAGCCTTCTGTATACACAAGACTCAGGAGCAGCCTGTGGTTTCACTAGACATCTTTTGCAGCAGAAACACCCCTCTCAGAACTGCAGCCTCTGCCATGGGAAAATTGGTAAGCCTCATATGGCACACCCTGATCATGTTTCCCAAGAACATAGACCAGAGGCAAAATACTAAAAGATTTAACAGCTTCCAGCTGGAAAGTCCTGTGTCTGAAAGCGGAGAACACAAAGCCGGCCCATCTGCCTCAGGAATCCAAAAAGAAGTGGACATCTTTTAGCCAACAGAAATAACTAGTTTAGTGAATCTGGACTATTTTCTACAACTTTTGCATTAGCGGGAAAGTGGAGAAATGAAATCCAAACCTCCCAAGGTTCTTGTTGTAGCTATGAACTTCTCTTGTATATGATCGCACAGCCTTGTTATCCTCACTTTAAGATGTCTACCTTACTGTCTATCTCAAGGGGAATATGAGTGTAATAATAAATATCTAACCCCGATGTATAAGCAACTTGGAATGAAGGAAAGTAAGAAAAGGCTCCCTTCTCAATACTTAACCTTCTTCTTAACCTTCTCAATACTGATCACAATGAAACATTGTGACACAGGCCTCCAGCTGGGAAACTCCAAACTCCGCCTTAAACAGAAGTAAATGAGTCTTTCCAGGTAAGCTCTGGCACAAAATTTAGAATTTATACAACATAAATTAACAAATTTGAACATTCTGAAAAAGTAATTGAATTATTCCCACAGCCTCTGCAGTCCAGATTGTTGTATCTTAGGAGTCCTGCTTGCTCAGCAAATAGGCTTAATGGGATGGTGTCCCCAACACTGCAGGGACCACTACCGAAGAATGTGAATATGAGTCATTTCCACCCCAAGTCATACACGTAAGTAGTGTTCCAGCCTAATGGCAAAGGAGTAAAGAAGCCTAGAAAATACAGAATTAATGAAATTACACACTTAATTGCTTTATTTGTGAAAAATTGCGAACATGGGTAAATCAATGCTTGTTGGTTTCCACTTACAGAAAAAAGTTATCTTCCTTGGAAAACAGGTGAGACCAGGAGAGGAAGGCTTGAGGAGCTAAATGGAAATGTTCAATGAATTCAGCTTCTCCTAAGGTGGCAGTGTGGATGCTTTAATGCTACACACACCCACACCCACACCCCTCATCTTTATGGCAGTCCCTGAAGCTGTGTTGATTTACTCCTTGGCTGTGGAGGTGAAGATTCACCTGCAGCATTAAAGGAGATCATGGTTGTGAGGCAAACACGAACACTGTAAACCTGAACCCATTTAACTCCAGCCACATTTGCCTTCTCATTCTTTAGGTGAGAAAACCGTTTCCATGACGTTTGATTGCCCTGCCTTTCTGCATCTGCAACACAGATGTGTCTGAGCAATTTTTAATCGACAGGGGTCATATTTTTATGCATTGTTTTAAAATCTGATTTTTAAAGGATATGAACCATGAATTTTTTCTTGTAAAGCATTATCAATTATTAGGTGATACAACCCCTCTCTGTGTACTTGTAATGCTAATAACCACCCCAACTTGACATTAGCCACTCCTTTTCATTGTTTTTGTTGCTATCTTGGGAAAAGTAACCATAAACTGTGTTTTGTTGCCCATATTTTTGATTACTCTAAAATTTGCTGTTATGAGTCAGCCAGACAACTTGTTTAATAGCACTGTGACTAATATAGTGCCTTTGTTTCTACAAACAGCTACACCAAAGAGCAGCTAAATAAGATCGTTCCAGTGATACTTTAATGTGTTGCATTTGAAGTCTTTGCTCCTTTGCTGCAAACTGTGCTCACTGCTTAGCTGTGACCACAACTGAGTAAGATCACAGTGGGACTCATTCCTCTTCTTAATAGAAGTTTATTCACTCCAAAATTTATTCAGTTGGCTAGACCATCTCTGCTATCAAGGGGTCCAGTGAGAGCAGGTATGTAATGCTCTGTGTTAGACACATGCAGGGAATCCAGGGCTGCTTTGAGCCCTACTTGCTGTGAGCTGTGCAGCAATTACCATCTATTTCACAAGGTCTATGGTTTGGTTTTCTGTTGGTTTAGCCACCTGTGCAAGCTGAAGGCAAGCGGGGGTTGGAGCTGAACTGCATGAGATGTTCCTGGCAGGTGTTTTGCCACTCAGCCCAGAGGTGAATTTCAGCCCACACAGCTCAGTAATTGTTAAAATTGTGCATCTGCAGGAAAGAAAATTCAGCTTGCCTCTGGCACTCTGAGACAGATGTGGTGATACAAAACCAGGCTATCAGATGGTGGTACTGCCTGGGACCTTTTCTCCTGAATTTTGTTACAGACCTTCCCCTCAAGCACATGAAAAGCTAGAGTTTCCTTTTCAACAATATTATTTACTGGTTTAACTCAAGTGTGTAGTCCAGGTGATAAGTACAAATGAATAAATCCTGCTGCAGCTGGGTTTGGGACAAGTTACACGAGTGTATGCACCCCTCAGTAAGGTAAAATTTTGTGTGCCAGTACTTTGGGGTGGCAAAACAGGATGATAGCGAAAAGGAAATCCGTCTTTCTTCTTGAGCTAACCGTCAGTCGGACATTTCTGAACTCAAGGCCATCTATCCGCTCTCAGAGAGAACAGCAGAGCAACTTGCATGCTAAATCTGTTATAAATGTCTTTGCATTTTCTTGTGACAGAAAAGGCATTGTCTCTCGTAGCACAAACACAGACGAACTGAGAATAACTACCAGGAAGAAAACAATATCAGTAAAAAGGCACAAAACCCCCAGATTTTCCTCTGAAGGTTAAACTGATTAGCTACAGGTAAGAAATAGCCAGACAAGAAGTAAAACTCCCACACTTAAATGGTAGACTCATTATTTCTTACATGTGTAAGAATCTCTCCAAATAATGGATATCACAAAAGATGATAGGGACAGAGCATTACAATATCAGCTCAACAGAAGCTACCAATATTTGATAAGAGCTTACAAGGTGCTAATAAATTTCATAAACCCAGGATGCAAGTGGGTTTGATAAAGCAGAATAAAGAACAGAGAGAAGATTAGAAGGATCACAATAAAGTCAAATAATTATTTTTCAAAACAGCTGAAGTATGTGGCTGAATAATGTGCAGTTCTCTTAAGATATGGAGGGGCTGAAGGTAGAGAAAGGGTGGTTTGGACTTTTCTGAAAATAGACAGGTATTAATATGTATTCATGTTTGTATAAATACAAACACACATACATTCATGGGACAGAGATTTCCTTTGTGTTCAGCCAGCACTATCTGGTCCTAGTCACAGATTCAGGAAGGCAGGGCTCTGCAAAGGGCCAAGAAGTGTAAAAAAGTCAGGAAACTTTCCTGGGATTGGGAGAAAATGAGCCACAGGTGTCCAGAGAGAAAAGTGACTTGTTAGAAAGAAAATGCAGCAAAGCAATGGAAATTTGAACCAGGAACAAGAACTGAGGAAGAAGGTTAAGTCCAAAGCCTTGCTCATTTACCTATCTGAACCATGGAGCAAATGCTCAGCTGTAGATTGTTTACTCTGAATTTAAGATCAGAAAAGATACAAGGAAACACAGGCACTAGGAGGAGCAGAGCTATCCATGTGGGAAGAGGGTCAGGGCGGATGTGTTTCATATTTTGTCCCACCCAGAGGGAAGTGCTGACTCAGACTGAGATCCTAACTTAGTATTTCCCAAGATCCCTGCCACATCACTGTTTTGCGCTTTCAGAAATGCCTCTCAGAGAAATGCACACAAGCATGCCCTGGAAATGATAGATCATCCTGACAAATAAATAAAAAAGAAGTCTAGCCAGTATTAAATGTGTCCTCTTGAAAATTCTGCTTCTGTATTGTCAGTCATTTTCTCACCATTTCAGAAAGTTTGTCAGAAAAGCTGCTTTGGAATAGAAAATGGGCTAGCAAAATTGAAAACCTATGAACTGATGTTGTGCATGGTCTAACAAAATAAAAAATGTGTGAAATGACTGTTGTATGGATTAAAAGGGTGCCTAGGGCTATTAAAAATTGTGGAAGCAGCACAGCTATTCCTTAACTTCAGTCAGAGTCAGGCCAGAGAGTGCTCCTCATACACTCAAAGAGCACCTTTTTTTTTAGACAGAGCTTTCAGTAAGTGGGATCCACAGGTAGTCAAACACCATTTCTGAAAAATGTGCAAATTTAAGTTTGGGGTTGGTTTTGTTCGGCTTTTGGTTTTTGGGGTTTTTTTTAATGGCATGTGAAAGGCTTGTTGAGCAGCAATTTCAGTCACTGAAAAGAAACTACTTAGCTGAAGTGATTTTTACTTTTCATCTGAGACTTTGTTTTTCTCTGTGCCGATTAAAAGATACTTACTTTGTCCACCTCTGTGTAGCTTATTTTTGATACAGGCACAAATGCATGAAAATTTCTTCTTTTAATTGCAGTGTTTTCCCTACAGTGTGTTCATGTGGCATTTGTGTGGTTGGTCTACACATAATTTTAGAATTCATAAGAACTTTCTGAAATGAAGAGCTAGCTTACTAAGACCAGCTCAAGGTTTTAAAATGAATAATTTTTTCCGTTTATATCCATGTCACTCGCCACTTGTGATAAACACTATCTGAAAACCACATCAATTTTTTCAGCATCTAAGAAGCAAATGATTTTTACATTGTCTATGGAAAAAAAACACAGTTACTAGATAGGCAACATGCATTTCACCAGCTGGACTTTTGGACTCATTGCTTGTTTGTGTCAGATGAAAAATCACAACAATTTGTTCATTCATCCATCATTTTTATTCAACTGCTGTGTTAATGAACAAACTAAGAGAACAAGCACATGAATGACGTAGGGAAGTTAACAGCATTTTAAGTATTTTTTAGAAGTCTCTGAGAGGTACTGTATGCATTTTAAATTAATAATTTTATGGTATTTTACGTAACCTGAGACTTTTGTCATTTATAAATAAATTATGACCTTTCCATAAATTCACAGCCACTTTATTCCAAACATTTTTATACTGTCCAAAATAAGGGAAAGGACTCCAGCATACTTATTTGTAACCAAAACCAAAACAGTTTAGCTTTACAGTGAATAATAAAATCTTTCCATCATTGAGCAAAAGGCGCTGCCTGAGTGTCCGGAGTGGCCAAAAGAGAAGCATGATTCAGGAACCAAAAGCTAGTAAGGCTGGACCATCCAAATTAAATAAACCCTATGGTGTGTAGTGGGTTTCTGATGATGTGAAGCAACTCACATTATTCATAATTCTCAAGCCTATATACCAGTTTCAAATGAGAGGAATTTTGAGACTATTTAGGGAAAATAAGAATATTCTCACCAAATAATGTGAACATTGCTGATCGGTTTTGATACAAATTCATTAAAGTGCAGGATCTATTTTAAAATCTCAACCTCTTCTGTGCTTTTTCATCTATTAGAGTCATTTGTTTGAGTACCCCACTCTAGTTATGAGGGGTTTTTTTGAAAAAAGCACCTCGTATTGATATCCAGAATCCAGTTTCCCAATTTCAATCACTTTTAAATCAAAAGGAATCTTTCCATTGACTTTGGTGAATTTTTAAATCAATCAACCTGTAACAGAAACCTCAAGCAGCACCAACTGCACAAGAAATTATATACCTGAAGTCAATAGCATGCCACTGGATTTTCACTAGAAATAGCAAAGAATTGTACATGGTTATTGCAGTAAATTGGGTAAGAGGGAGTTTTCCAGCATTTGTTTAGCCTGATAGCCAAATTCTCAATGTAAGTAAGTATCTCAAACATCAGGGCTCCTTGAAACAGTGTAATCATGCAGCTCAAGTGGGGAGAATATATCTTATAAATTTCTGAAAATAAATTTTGATTGTTAGAGCAGCATTATTTGCGTAGTGTTTCTGTTTAATAGTCCTTGCATAATCCTTCTAAAGATGCAGTGAAAGCAGGAAGTCTAAATCTGTCCTTGTAAGATCATAAATCATTGATGTCTTCAGTTTTTAAGGATGCAACCAGAAATCTGTGGAGGAGGATACTGGATAAAAACGCAGGAAGTGGTCTGGGGACAGTTGTCCATGTGCCAGAGGGACAGTTGCCAGTTAGCAACACGTTTGACCTTCAGGAACCCATCAGAAGGGTGACTGTGGGGGGGAATTTCCTCCCCTCTGGTGACATAACAGCCTTAGGATAAAATAAAATAATGAATTGTGGAATGACTGTCCCTCTGTGTCATTGGCTTTGGGTTCACTGTACATGATGATACATTTTTCAAGAATACTTTTCTGTGGAAATGTTTGAGCACAGAGATACATTTTATTGCACCTTTTTTGACAACGTAGATCCAATCTGTGAAGAAGTACTGAGTGTCGTTTGTTCCTGTTAAACTCACAAGCCTGAGTTGACTTAGAGACCAGATTTACCTGACTGGTTTGCTTTCTGTTTTATGAGGTCAAGGTCATCTTTACCCACTGAAATGGAGGGAAATCATGCAAATGAAGTGTTTGCCTTTGAGAGCAGCGAGCACGGAGTGATCAGGAGGTTACTCTCCACTTTGTGTGATGGAGAATGGCGCCCTCTTTGATTCTAGCTTCCCTCTGGATAATGGGACCACCATACAGACACAGCTGGTTTTGCTATGATCAAGGAACTAGCCAACTTTTTTCTGCAGGTAGATTTTTGGCATACACCTTCCTTACTGCTCGTCAGGAATTGCTTGCCTCTCTGCTTACTCTGAGAGGGAACTGTGGAAATAAAAGAATGAAAGAGGAAGCTAGAAGGCAGATGGCCTTATTTTGCTATCTTGCGTGAGGACCAGCAGCTAGATAAGACAGACAGAAGCAATCTGTTGAAAGGCCATTGTGCTGCTCCTCACCTACTTCAGCAGCCTACATACATCCCATGCATTGCAGAAGTTGTTGTTATCACTCTGCCCCATGCAAGACAGCAAAGACGTGAGAGGTTTTGTATGATTAGATATTTTTGGCCTGAAATCCCACACCTGTCTGGCAAGTTTGGGTTTTTACGCCTCCAAACCTTCCTAGACTTTTTTATTATTTCTACTTACCACTGACAAAAAAATAATCTCATGGTCACTCCTAGACTAGAACAGGAAGATGATGGCAAGGACAGATTTGAGCTGACAGCCTGCACCTGGGAATCCTGCTGGCTCAGGGGTAAAACAGCTGAACTGCAGATTTTGGAGCATGCAGGATCCAACCCACTCATGAGTCTGCCCCTACACTAGGGATGCACAAAGTGGGCTTCTTGGCTATTAATTTTCTGAAAGGCCTCAGGGGAATCCTAGAAAACTGCAAACCAGTAAAACTGACATTCTTACTGCACAGTACCAAGACTGAGCAGGCCCATGGATGAATGTGGTGCAAAAGGAGATAGTAAATATTGAGACATCTGTGACATGATATACCACACTTCTTGTTTATAGCAGGGTTTTGTGAAGAGTCAGGGAATATAGACAAGGGGGAGATAAAATACCTCCACATCTTTGAGCTTCAAAAGAATCCCTGATGAGTGTCACTATAAAGCTACCAAAGAAGTCGAGCTCTTACATGATAAGAAACTCCTCACATAAATATGCAATTGCTTAAAACATAAGAAAAAAGGAGCAGGAATCTGTGAATGGTTTTTGCAGTTAAGTGGGTTCAGTCATGAGAGGGCTTGCTTGGGGCCTGTGCCATTGGTCGTGCATTGGAATAGGCTGCATAAGGAAGTGCTGGGATCACCATCCCTGTAAGGGTTCCAAAGGCATGTGGATGTGACACTTGGGGCTACAGTTTAGAGGTGAACACAGCGGTGTTGCGCTAACAGTTGGACTCCACGGTCCTAGAGGTCTTTTCCAGCCTTAATAATACCATGATTTTAAATGTAGCAACCAGCAGTTTGAGAAACAGGGGGAGTTGTGAATTAAGTTTGCTGATGTACTGGGTTAGTCATGTTAACTTAGTCATCCATATTCACCATTAAGTTTGGTGATGTAGTAAACTATTAGTATTCATAACTAAGTTTGCTGTTGTACTAAGTTATGCAGGATACAGAGAGGAGGTCCAGCCCCAGAAAACTATTAAAAGACTTCAAAATACAGAGTGACAAATCGATAAAATGGCAGATTAAAATCGGGGCTGATAGTATGCAGGAATAGAGAGTAAGGACAGAATTAATGTGCTACAGAAGTGATGCATAAAACAAAGTGAGATTCTCAGACGATTGTTTTTCCTTTTGCCTTTTTCAGTTTCTAATTTTAACTACTAAATAGTAGATAACATCTTTTCACTCCCAAGCATGCGTATATATTAACACTCTCATACTGTGTAGGCGGAAGTAATTGCACTGACCTTCAGTCAAAAATGGCTAAAGTTTCTGCAATGTTTTTCTGTAGAAATATTTATGTTAGCCATTAAAATTAATTTCGCCCTTACATTTAGCTTAGCTGGAACTGCCTTCCTCACTGGGATATTGTGAGGAATGACATAGAAAAGGAGATCGAGGACTCCTGTGAATGTCAGAGAAGAGATGACAGGTTTTCATGTTAAAACTGATTCACCTGATCTGTGCAGTATACAATTATATACCATAGAAAAAAGGGATGGGATGGGATGGGAT